>JAQPPZ010006088.1:32500-610000 GCA_028583015.1 Wollemia nobilis | reverse complement strand
CTAATATGGATTATCTTTCTTCCCTGATTGAATAGTCACCTTAGATTATTCTAGCCAAATGGTCATTTTCTTTCTTAGTTAAATGGTCACCCTAATGCTCATATTGACCCAAATGGTCAATTTTCTACTTATGTTGACTTGGATAACCACTCTTTTTATTACTTTGACCCAGATTAATTGTTTTCTCTTGTATTAAACGTGATGATCACTCTCTTCTAATGTTATTTCAGATGGCCACTCTCTTCCAACATTGGTCCTGATGACCATTCACTTTTTATGTTGGCCTAAATGGCCGCTCTTCTTCTTGTGTTGTCCTTGATGGTTGTTAACTTCTAATGTTGACTTATATGGCTACTCTTCTCCCTATATTAGCCTTGATGGTCACTCTTCTTCTTGTGTTGGCCCTAATGGCCACCTTTTTCTTCTAACTATACTACTCCTTTATGACCACTATGTTCTTCTATTGGTCAAATGAACAACTTCTCTTCTTATGTTGACCAAATGGATGGCTAATATTCTCTACTTATGTTGGCCAAATTAATGACCAATATCCTATGCTTATGTTGGGCAAATGTATGACCAATCTTATCTTCTTATGTTTTCCAAATATATGACCAATCTTATTTTCTTATATTGGCCAAATGCATGACCAATCTTCTTTGCTTATGTTGGCCAAATGTATGACCAATATTTTTGTCCTTATATTGGCTAATATTCTAATATGACATCCTTCTTGAATATTTATCTATGATGTTGGCTTGTAGAGCCTAAGTCAAGATTTGATTATTCTGAAAAACTTCTTCTACTAATAACTTTCAACTTGAATACTTGAAGCTATATAAAGTAAGCTTAGTATACTTATTTATCCTTCTTTAGGACTAATATATCAATGACATATCTATATTCTTTCTTTTTAACTCTATCTTTACTTTTATTATATTTCTTTATTTGATTTTATTTCTATTCTAAAATATTCAAGGTCATGGTGGCTTCATCCCTGAATGACCAACTTTCTCTAAGTTGGTTCTACCTAATATTTCAATATCAAAAATTGGCATTTCCCTTAATGATAAACTTTCTTAGAGTTGATTAACCTTTATAATTTTCAAAATCTTCATATTAATATCAAATCAATGTTAAGGTTAGCTTTTCCCTAAATGACCAAATAATCTTGAGTTGGTATGCCTATTATTAAATATAGATGAACCCTAGTCTTCACTAGTTATTATTTGAATGTGGACTGATCCTAGCCTTTATAATAAATAAGACCTTCAAATATAGAGTTTAGGTCTCATTACCTTCAATGTGGATAAAATATTAATCAACTTTATCAAATGTGGATAAAATTAATTAATAATAGTGATTAAAAAAATAAACTCTATCAATCTAGATAGAGTCTGATGGTAGCTCTAATACCACTAATGGATTTATAATCCTTATACTATCATAATATATGATAGGTTATTTCACACAGGATGTAATATAAAATAGCTACAATGTATTAAAGGTCAAAATAATAATATGAGAAAATTAATATGTATAGCAAAGCTTATAATAAATCAAATAAAATTCATTTATAGGATGAAATATGAATGCATATGGCCTAAATTATTCATGTACTATGCATGAAATATAACTTACAATATTAATTCCTAAAAATTTATACATGCTTTATTACTCCTTTTCTTCAACATATAATACTTGATCCTTCAGTGAACTACTCTTTCACTCATATGGAGCATTATCTCCATAATATAGCAATAGTAATTTGACTCTTTGGATACTTAACTATTGTTCTTCATATTCCAAGTATCATGACTCTTGGACTATCTACTTGACACTTGCACACTTAATGAAAACTTGACTCTATAATACTTGCACACCTAATCTAGGATACTTATGCATAAATTTACATTACATATTTGTTCTCTTACATAGTTCTCATACATACAAGACACTTGTGCACATTTACTCAACCTACACTTGCACTCTAACTCACATGACACTTGTGCATTTCTTACACATTACACCTTTACATGAAACTTGTGCATTTATTGCACATTTGCACTTACATAAATGGTAAATATAAATCACACTCTAAACTATTAAATCAACCATAATCTACTATTTAAAAATCTACCATGAAGGTACCATGGGGGTACATTATAATGTACAAAATAATGTAATATTCTCTAACAAGAAGACCATATTGATTGTTCAACCCATATTTTATAAATGATATTTTTGTACAAACAATTAACTTCAGTGAGGTGAATCCCCATGTTTAAAAGGGCTCTTAAAATAGAGATGTTTTAATCTTACTAATAACATTGTTATTTCTTTGGTATCTAGGCATAGTCCCCTCTCTATCATAGAAGGATATTTGAGAATTTCATTTCATATATTGCTCATCTCATTTAAATAGTTCATTCTTATTTTTGAAAAGAGAGAGGATTGAATAAATAGAAAATATTTTATCTTGAGTGTGCTTCATTTAATTAACCTCTTCGTAAGATTCAATATCAAGGGTGCTCTTTGATAATAAATAAAAATAGTTTATTAACTTAAGAAAATATTTGAAGTCAAGTGAACCTTTTTTTAACAAGGGCTCCAATGATGCTTCACAACTACCTGATTATTTCTCAGCCTTTTTAAGAGAGGCTAAAATAATTCTAAAGCTTTAAGGCCTTTTACTTATTCAATTGCAACCATCTATAATATCAAGAGATTTTATATTATAATAGGGTCTCACTAATACATATATAAAATGACTCAGTTCTAGTGTCATATATTTCAGTGCTAGGTTCAATGCTTATAGATAGAATGTGCTTGTAAATCAAATTTGGAATGCGGTTAGGTGACTAAAATCTCATCATTTTTTAAATAGCCAAAGGCAAAAGGACAACATAGAGGAAAGATAGACCTAAAGTGATCCATGGTTGAGCATCTTGTAATAGCTTTAGTAAATTTTATTATTAATGAAGATTAAATATCTATTTTTCATTCTTTTGCTAGAGAGAGATGGATAAACTTTACCCTTTTAAATGGTTAGGATGTAATCAATAAAGTCCTTAAAATAGAGAGATTACTCATAGAATTGCCTACACATCTAAGCTACACATAAGCTATAATGGAAAGCAATGATGATGGATCATGTTGTTCCTTCATTCCAAATCAAACCATAAGGGACTTAGGTTCTGATCAAAGGTATATATATGTATGTATGTATGTATGTATGTATGTATATGTATATATATGTGTGTGTGTGTATATATATTGCAAGATTGCAAGAGAAAGGGTAGACTAGTCATGCTACATGTTCTCATTATATAGAAGTGAAATAGAATTGCATTTGACATATGTGTGATGGGGGGTCAAGCTTGGAGCTCTTTAAAAATATATTAGTTGTCCAGTTTTATACCTCCTATCAATGAACCACCACTCTAACCATTGTCTTATACTATTGGATGCAATAAAAGGAAGAGATAAAACCCTTTTAAAAAAATACTTTTGAGGAGAATTACAGGGGAAATAGCTATGGTGATTCAAACTAATGACCTTTCCATGCAAAGGAGAGGTCAAACCACCGCATCACCACTTGAGGTTAGGAATAAAACTAAAAGATCTATTCTTTGGAACTTATAATTTATCTTATTCAAAGAAAATATATTGTAATTATTTTGCATCTTGATGATTTGACTCCATGATGGCCTTCCAACCAAATATTGCCTCTATCAATATTCCACTCCCTTTTGGAAATTGGAATAAGGGACTCCTAAAAAACTTGATATGACTGCTAATAATAAAAATGCCAAGATTTGAACTCACCTCCTTCTACCTATAAGTGGATGAACTTACCATTTTGCTCATCGTGCCAATGCAACCACACTTTTTAGCATTAAATTTGGTATTGAATTGATATTTTGAATATTTCTAATTATTTATCCTTATTAGATGGAACTGAATTGATGATTTTATATCTAGATAAGATTTCATCCTTGAACATTTGATGTTGTAGACTTTAATTGATATTTTAGTGGAATTGCATCAACTAGACATGCTTTGCTTTTTAAATAATCTTGTATTTATGATATTTTGTTAGGTGTGCTTAGGATGCATGGTAGTATTATCAACATCTTAGACCCTTGGATCTTTTTAGACTCTTGGGCCTATTTGAATGATATCCAAGGGCTTGTTAAAGTGATGTCAATAATATTCATTTTTATTTACCCCACGCCTACTAAATTTATAATTATTAAATAATTTAATAATGCAATACATAGTACTTTGAGCATCTTTAAATATTTTTCCAAAGTGATGTTGGTAATATCTCACTATACCTTGAATTTGATTGACCTAACATATGACATCAATGTGGTATTTTAATTTTTGCTTGATGTTTTTATCATTAAGTCCTTTGAAAGGTGGGTTCGATATATGTATAGATTTTTAATCGTGAAGACATAACTTATCCAAATTATTTAAAGAAAACTTAAAATTATTTCACATGGTTTGAGTTGATCAAGGAGTATAAGATCCATGGAATCTGATTCACTTAAAATCATCATCTTAAAATAGGAGAAAACATTTCCTTTTATAATTTTAAATTATGGACCTTCAAAACTTGGAAGAAAAAAATGGTTGTGCTGGATCTACTTAGCTCAATATTTTAAAAATAAAGTTCTAAATCCAATATTTTGGGTGTCATGACTCTCCCTTGGCCAATTTTTTATTTTGTGGTTTGCTGATGCTTTCATGATTTTCTAGTGTTTATTTTGATAATATGATGGACTATCTATTTATTTATCATGAAAAATATGTATTGTTGATGGAATTATGTGGTGATTTGATTGATCATCTTCTCATGTTAAATTTCTTGTAAATTTAGTTTTATGAAATAATAAGATGTTGCTAATGGAACATCACTTTTGTAGGAAAGAATTTCTATTTGTGGTAGAAATTATTGGTCACCGACAAAGGGAATGTCCACGGGAAATGATGTGATGGGTTATTTGATGAAGTATTCAAAAGCAACATGAATGAGTGCTTCTTTCATGGAGAATGCATAACATGACTTGCATAAAAGAAACTAATCATGTTGACCTTTAGCTAAAGAAATGCTTATCATAAAATAGCTATTTTGATTGAAATTGATAAGTGAATATGGAAATGATTGTTTTTTGTTGATATTTATAGGGAAAGAAAGCAAATATTTTTAAAAATATATATTTCTAGTGTAGAATCCAGGAAAAATAAATATTGTGTTTTAATCGATAAATATAATAGTGTTTATTGCGATTTATTTATTTTTCATTATAGAGGAGCTTGTTCCTCATAGAAATGTTATTTTAATTGCTTATGATTCATGGCTATTATGATGTCTTTATGTTGATGAAATTTTAGTTCCATTCGAAGATATATTCTATATGGTTGTTGAGTGTGCAATCATGAGAGTTTGAGTTGTTTTGTTTTCCACCACCATTGCTCTTAATGAAAATTTGGTTGAAGTCCCTAGTGGTATATGGAAGAGAGGAAACATGCCGAGCAAGAATAATGATGTCCTTTGTAGTGGGAATTTAAAAAAATGTGGAGTGATTTAGTAAGCATAGAGTAAAGACTAATGTTTTTTTTTGAAAAATAGATCTTTTGGCATGGAGTTTTAGAAAAAGAAGGAATGTGGGAGAAAAGAGTCTATCTAGCGATGAAGGAAGGTAGAGGTGCAGAGTAGGAAGCATAAAAAATTGGTGATGGTCAACAGGTAGAACTCTTTAAGGAAAGCAAACTGGTTTATTGTGTGATATTAAGCTATTTTGTTTTGAGGTGAGTTCTTTTATGGGTCAGCCAATGGTATCTTATGGAAAGAATTTATGTTGCAAACACTGTTAAATGATTATGGAAGTAGTTATTTCAGTTTTTGTTACTGTAGAAAAATTATGCTTAACCACATTTTGGGTAACCTAGTGGCTGAAACTAATGCTTGCTCTCCATATCATGGATGTTTTACTACATTGTGTTTATTTCTAAAGCTGTGAATACTAGTTTATTATGAAGTTATTCTTGATAAAAGGTTTTTTAAGGAATAAGTTGGTTGAGAGTAGACGGTTCTTACCATTCGAGCATGTTGCACCAAAGAGAATCTTAGTTCTTAAATTGATTGAAAACTTTATGAAAATATTGCTACTGTGTTCTAAAATACTTTGTTTACTAATTTTGGCAAACCCAATTTCTTAAAACCTTGAACTAATGTTAAGTAGAGAGGAGATATGCTCTGCTATGGTAGCATAAGCTGGTTGTAGGTAGAACTTGAGGTATGTTTTTAATGAAATGAAGCCAAGACTCTGGAAATAAACATAGGTTAGGCTTGTGTTCCTCTTGATTGTTGTTGTTTATATGAAATTTACCTTTGAATCACTTGTTGGTAAATATTGGAATTTGAGAAAAGAATAGGAAATATGTGTGTGAATTTTTTGTTTTCTGTTAAAGAGAAATAGTGAATGTAGGATCTATTATAAAGAAAATTATTTATGAAATTATCTTGATTGACATTTGCGGGATGATTGAGATAAAATATTTCTTGTGTGTTGTTACTTTTTTAATGCTTCGATATAATGAAGTATTGCATGGTTTCCATTGTGTTTGATTCATGCAAACTTTCACTTTTATTTGAGAATATGTTGTAAACCTTAAATTTTTTATCGAATTCATCCATGATCTTAAGTAATAGACAATCCCTTTCCAGTGCTCAAAGGTTTTTATGCTCTGGCATGATAAATCTAGTCTTGCTATAGTTACTATCAGTAGAAAAAAGTGTGTTGTACCGGTGTTGAGTCTTTAATTGAGTTGAAAAAGAGAACCCTTCTATTGTGTAAAAAGAAAGCTTTGTCCTTATATGTATTGGTAGCACCAATTAACCCCTTGGTTGACTAGTGGTTTTATTGGAAGATTATTTCAATGAGATGTCCAATCTAGAGGTCCATGTAGAGTCTCCTCCATAGCATCCCTATATCTACCATATCCTCCACTCCCTAGATATTGCTTCACCACACCCTTAGCCCTACTTATTTTACTGTTAAATCGAAGGTGCATCCACCACTTAGGAGCCTCATCGGTCTCCTTGATCTCACCCTCATCCCCATCTCCACCACCTATGAATAGACTTGGTGCCTATGATGGTTGTATAGTGAACCATGCATCATACTCTACATTAGGCTCTAAATCATCCACATAAGGGAGATCTATCTCCTCATCATCCTCACAAGTCTCTCTCTATGCCTTAGCACATTGTAACCCTATCTCATTTCGATACCTCCTATAGAGCACTGGCTCAACAGGAACCCCTTACCTCAAGCTGAATTGATGAATAACCCATGAGAACTGGATATACTCAACCTCACTCTGATGCCTCTCAACCACCAACCTAGCCTGCTTGAGCCATTGTAGTTGCACTCCATATCTTGTCCACCTGGCACCCTACCATGGCCTCCATATCACTTGGGTAGATGTCAATCCAACCCATAAAATACTATACCAGTAAGTTATCCACATAGGATGACTTGACTATACCTCCTCCACAACCACCTATCTCCTAGCATAGGGTCACTCTCTATCCTAGCCTATAGTTGGTAGACCCTCCGATTAAGACACACTAAAATGCTCCCATTCCCATTACTCTAGTAAAAAAATACATCTCAATCCCTTCCTCCCTCACCTCCTCATCTCATAAATCTCTCGATACATCTACCCCAATAAGGAAGAAGGTCATGCATACACCTATGGTGTAGTGATCATATCTCTCACCAACCCTATAAGGTTCTAAGGTAACCTACATCCAATACTTTTTGGGACCACGATGTTGGTCAAAATGAACATTACCAAAGGTGATAGGGTATCCAGTGTATTATCCACATACATGGATAATTATGAAATACCCCCACATATCACTACCATACTCTACAAGATATCACAAAACATATTCCTCATCTTTGTTCTCTAATCGTGTCCAACCTCGACATGAATCCCCTCCATCGACAACTTGAGGATGTGATATGCATTCTCAAGTGTGAGGGTAATCTCTCCAGTGGGGAGGTGAAAGGTCTCCCTATCTATATACCACCTATCTTCCAAGGCATATATGTACCCGTCATCCATCCTAACCACATCTATATGGGCTACCTTCGCTAGCCCCACATCCTCCAAACAATCCTAATCCTCACCCCGCAATGCATTTCTCATCCTAGGTATGAGAGGTGAGAACTAGTGCTGAGCCCCTAAAATTCTAAGCTACAACACAACACAAAACACTTGTTGTTAATACATGTTCATAATTCAAAAAAATAAAAAATAATAATAAAATAATAAAAACATAAACTTTTTCCATAAAAATAAATAGAGCTTCAAATAAGGGACTTACCTTGGAAAATTGTACTTCCACTTTAGTCACACCTTTTTCTACCATATCTTCTGCACCCACCTCTCTCCACCTTACTTCACTCCACTCCACTCCACCTAATTCTCCTAGACGCAACTTCACAAATTCACAAACGCAACAATGATATCCATTTTTTCCTTGCAAGCTATTTATAGCTGCTTCATGCATCTTGAAATGCCCATGGGTGTTTCTTGGCACATTAAATTGAATCATGACATTTGGAGAGTGCCCAAAAACTGGCGTCCATTAGTGCATGCACTAAGCACCACTCGACGTTTGGCATCTAACTAACAAAAATATAAGATCAATGCAAAATAGTGGCTTACCTCCACCAAATCACTCCAAATTACATCTATGTATCTATTTCATCATATTATCAAGTTTTGTGAAGGTCCAAACTGATTTGGACACATAATTTTAGTTTATGCCCAAAAGGTGTAAAATCACTTATCAAATTCAAAGCGCTCCAAAATGGTCCAAATTTTCACAAAATGATCATAATCACCATTCTCATAATCAATGCTTAATTTTCACATCATTTCTAATCGTCAATAATAATATTTGCACATTGGACAAGTTCAAACAAAAATTCAAGTGAACCTCATATCTAGTGGTTTATTCTATCTACTTGGTGATTGCAGCAATTTGCATCCATGAAATTTGGTAAGATAAATAAATCACCATAAGGACACATGGTCATTTTCATAATTCCATATCTACTTGTTCAAAATCACAATAATCTTTGGTACTTCACATTTTGAGTTAAACCATGCCAAGAAAAATTTGCACAAAAGCTATCATTGATGGCCTAGCTTGTGGGGGTTGAAACATGGACAAAATCATATTTCATCATTTCCCATTCTCTTGATAGTAATCATGGTGACTGGCATTAGATAGGGTGATTGGTTTCGACCATAGGAATTACCTGACAATCACTAGCTGACCCTCTGAAGTTGACTCTTTATTTTGGATATTCATCTTTGCATATCAATGATTCTAGAAGGAACATTCTTCAAAAGCATCAAATCACCCCATATTTTGGGTAGCTACATTTGGCTTTGAATATACATATTACATGATCATGGCATATTCACTTGGAAAAAAAAAACCCTTTCAGTTGTTGGGGTAAAAACTAAATCATTTTACATCATTCATATCATCCACAATCATACCATTCATCTATACAATAATTTGCACTCATTTTTCAATTAGCTCATGAGATTCATCCACAAACTCGTTTATCAATTGAGGAGGTAAGCTATGTAATCAAATACTCTTTTACCTCTAAGCTCATATCCACATATCAACAAAGTTGCTTCACCATCAATCCAAAATAGGTGTCATATTTTTGCATCGTATTGTGTTTCACGCAATGCGGTGTAAAAAGGGGTATCTGTAGACACAAAAATCTAGCCACTTGTCATCCACCCAGGTCTTCCCACCATTTTTACCCATTATTTACATATATTTATGTATATTTGTTTAATATATATTTAAATATTAATATTTTATATTATATTATATATTTAATAAATGTATATATATGTGTGTGTGTGTAAATTAATCTTTTTCATCCATATTGGTCTAATCCTAGCCATTCATCCACCTTAATCCATACCACCTACCTAGATTTAATATCCATCCTCCATCATGTTTTAATCTTGATTGCACAAATTGTGTCATTGAAACCCTAACGTGACCTAGGAAAGATTATAAAAAGGATTTATTTTGATGACTCAACCCCTAACAAGTTTTCCTAAATACTAAGTTTTCTTGAGTTCTTAAATCCCTTGAGTTCCTTGAGCCTTTGTGCCCTATGTCCTCAAGTTCCCATCACCATCCATTTTGTCCATCATCGCCCTCACCCGTGTTCCCCATTGCATCCATTACCACATCCTTCACATGAATTAGTCGAACCTACTTTAGCCCTCGAGCACCTCCCTACTACTCTTGAGCACCCCTATGCTACTCCCAAATTTCTACTTGCTATTCTTGAGAACTTCTGGGTGCTTTCCACCATCTCTGAGTGCCCTTGGGTACTTATTTCTATCGCTGAGCACCCGCGGGTATCTCAAATCCTAGATATGTAGAAAAATGAACTCTCGGGTGTTGCTAAAGCATTTATGTACTAGCTTTCTTGCAATAATAACAACTAAAGATCAAAAGGAAATGAGTTCACAAGGTAAATTACTTTTGTTTGATATTAATTTCATTATTTCTATATTTGCTTGTAGAATTGTTATTTGAGAGTGAGGGTTTTTTATTTATGAGGGTCTCACATAGTGGAGCCCTCATAGTTGCTATTAACCCTCTTTTGTCATTTTCTAGGAATATATCTAGATATATACAGGGATTTAGCAGTTGCTTAAGCTAGAGTGGTCCGGTAAATAATTAGTTGAAGCCCACTCACCTCTATTGGGAGTAAATATGAGTTTTGAAAACACCACAAGCATTGTTGATTAGGGATTTGGAGAACCCTAGTATATTGTATTAAAATAAATAGTGTAAACCCCTATTTAGGGCGCATTTGACTGTATTGATATCCATCGACATTAATATTATAAGATTTATTTTATTGTGCAATTTCTTGTATCACTGTTTGTTCATTTTTAGTTATCTATATTTGGTGTTTCATTCTTGTCTTCATAGCCATTATCATAGTTATAACATTGCATGCTTATTTCCATACTTATGGGTTGCATTTTATTTAAGTTTATAGCTTTGAAATCTAATAATGGTATCAAAGCACTAGGTAGATCGATAGGAAATAGAGAGAGCTACAAGAGATATTGAGAGGAGATTGCAAATATTATTTTTAGAATTTCTAAAATTACATTTGGCTAGATTTTTCAATAAAGTTGTAAAACAAATTGTGAATACTAGAACTCATCATTAATTCTACTAGATTAACAAATCAACTAGTGAATATTATTTTCTATAGATTCATAGAAATTTCTATTATCATTTTTGAATACTTTGCTTTTTAAGGAGATTAAAAGAAATTTGGAAAGCTTCCTACAAGAGCTAGGAAGAATATCTTCTTTGGAATCAATATGGTTCCTAAAGCAAAAAATTGTAGATGAAGATTTGGAGGCCTGAGAAAAAGGTCCCATTGCAATATTTATAGATTTAAGACTCCAAGTTTGATATTGAGAAGAGATATAGTGGCCAAGGAAGCCACATTGAAGACTATAAATCAAGGAAGAGGTCCTAGAAATAAGATCCCACTAAAGAAAGAAGAGACTCTAGGATAAATGTCCTGGTGAAGATTGGAGATTGATGGTCTCCATTAAAGATTGAGAACTTAACATTGAAGAAGAGACCCATAGGAGGTCCAATTGAAGAACTTCTATATCTATAATATTGAGGATAGAGAAGGACTAGAAAAGGTCTTGTTCCAAATTTTAGTAGCCATATATTTCAAATATCCTAGAGGGATATCTCATTGTAACACTTCCATAGTAGAAGGTTGAAGAAAAGGTCTCATTGGAAAGACTAGAGAAGTTGCAAGAGTATAGACCCTAGAGAAGAGGTCTCAAGGAAAAATAAGGAGAAGGCTTGGAGAGCCTCATGAAGGAGACTTGAAGAAGTCCATTGGAGAATATTTAAGGAGAAATTAAGGAGAAGTTCTTGATAGTGAAGAATAAGATTTGGGATAATTGTTGCCATCCAACAACAAGCCCAAGGGAGAAGAATTTGGCAAGAAGGTTACCAAATTTTGAAGGAGAATAGTGAACACCTCAAGATAGTCAGAATCTTGAGAAGAAGGCCATTATATAGGCCATGGTTGAAGTTATAATTTGACAAGAAGGTTAAAGGAGAAGGGAGAGAGAGAAGCCACCAAATATAAGATAATTTGGAATTTCCATTGAAGGCTTAAAGGTCATTTTGAAGATAGGGGTTTGGTGAATTTATAGTAGAATAATAAAGGTTTATTGAAGGAAAAACTCAACTACGATTTGTATGAGTTCCCTACCAAATTTTTGAGATTCAAGTACAACATTTCAGTAGAGAGATTGACAACTTTACAATATAAAATATTTAAATTTGAGGACAGTAAAAAATAAACAATTTGGGAAAAATTAGTAACTCCTAAATTTTATATTTCTAATATATATCCTAAAGGAATATTAAAGCCACAAAACTACAATACTGGGTAACAATATAAAGGAGTTTCTAAGCTATAAATAGGTTAGCTAAAGAGTTATTTAGGATAGCCAAAAAGAGTTGCAATTGTATCTACTACAAGACAATATTTAGGTGATTCAAATCACCAACATTATCACCATGTAGAAATGTAGAAAAGTTATGCAACTAAGGTGCAAAAGGTTCAATAGTTAAAATTTTATATTTGGTTCTTTATTAAGTTTATCAAGCATCAATTTCAAGGTTTAGAGGTTGCATAAATAGGTTTCAATTTAAAGTCTTCAAGGTAGTGCAGAATTTATAGTCTACAAGGTTCAAACCCACACATAAAAATATAAGTTAGATATATTTGGAGAGAAAGAAAAATATAAACTTCATATTTTCTATTCAAAGTAAAATAAGACTCTACATAATCACATTACTATAGTGCAAAGTATTATTGGAATGCTTAGAATTATTAGTTCAAAAGTAGCCAAGCAAGGATAGAGTTGCCAAGGGTTAGAAGGCAATATTTACTCCAGCTTATCTCAACTTACAAAGAAAGTAGAAGCCACCAGTTCGAGAAGGCAAGAGAGTCATTTTAAGTGTATAGGGGGGAAAACATCTATACTATTACATTATGTGTTTGTAAAACACCTTATTAGAGCCATTCGTGAGGGCTCTAAAAGTGAAGTATCTCTAAGGAGAGGGGAGATATTTTGGACAACATCAATCTACATTTTATCACCTAAGCATATCAGATATTTCTTATCAAAAGAAGTTAGTAATAAAGGTGAAAACAAAAGTAGGATAAATAGCTACACTAAGGATATCAAGTTAGGTATATTTAGCATCTAAGTAGCCTTTGGTGAAGGTAATATAAGGTACATACAAAAGTATTTTGTGAAGGTAAAGCAAGGTACCTCTAATAGTCGAAAGCCTTTGGTGAAGGTAATACAGGGAGAACACAACGCCTACCTCCAATTAATATAATTGAAAGGTACATCATAGTTGTGCAAGCATCATAGGATACAATCTTTGTTTTCCCATGTAACAATATTGAAAGTAGAATTGTTGGTGCTAATACTAAGCCTTCATTTTTCACACATGATAAAATCAACTTGCACCAAATCAAGAATCCCATTCAATTTAGGTATACAATGTGGAAGTAATTACAGGCTATAAGGCAAACTCAACAAATGTTACAACATAAAATGAGGAAGAGATACATCATATTATAGTGCAAATCATAAAGTTAAACTCAATTTAAAGGAGTTACTCACTTCTTGAAGCCGTCGTATATACTTGGTTGGCACTCAAGATAAGCGTTGAAAGAATAGCTATCATTTATCTACCATTGAAGTATTGGAATAATACCAATAATTTTAGTGAATTATAATTAAGCAATCAAGACTAATACGTTGAATAGCCTAAAGGAAGTTAGGGTACATTGGTGAAGGATACGCACCATGTGGAAGAAGGCATTTTATGCAAGCAAGAGGGAAGTCACCATGTCATTGAAGATAACTCGAAGCACACAATAAATAGGACTACTTAAACATATAACATCATTTGAATAATACTCTCAAGGAAGTGTTTATTATAGTACCTACCACCAAGCTATTGAAGTAAAATGTTAAGACTCTTAACGCTACGTGGTATAGGTATTGAAATTATGTGAAAAAAATTTATTTTAAATAAGTTTGGAAAAACATAAGTGCCACTTGGTACTATCCACCTTACACTACAGAGGAGATGCTCATAAATAAAGCATATATATAGCACACATAGTAAAGACAACATTAAATAAGAGAGAGGAGCAAAATTAAGATAGTGCATAGGTCAAAGGAAATAAGGCAACTAACAATAGAAGTAAAAGGTCTAACTAGAACCTCAAGTTGATAATAAGGAATCAACTCTCATTAATACATAGGAAACTAAGCTAATTACAGTTAGTTTGCAAGTCAAAATTAAGCACATGGAAGGTAAGAATTATCCCCATATATATTGCAAGTTCAAAGGTGAAATTAAGGCATATACATTAAGTTTGATATTAATTAAGTTTTACACTCTAGGGATATTGAAATATAGGATTAATAAGGTGTTAAAAGAAACCCTAGAAATCTTATTGATTGCCTTAAGAATGAAGTAGAAATTAGAAGCATTAAAATCCTTATTATTGTTGCTTCAAACATTTGCAAATTATAAAACAAGGAGACATAAGTTTAATTTATAAATACATAGTCTAAATTTCTAACTAGGGATATATAAGGAATCCTACACCAAATTAATGTCCTAGAAATTTAGAATATACTAAGAAGAAGGAAGTCAAACTCTAGTTGAAGGATTGATTTAATTAGTATCATACTTAAATTAAAGAGACATAGAAAATCCAACTTAACTATATTGAAGATATTGAGAATTTCTATCTAATTGCATCATAAGGATTTCTACAAGGAGAGATAAAATACTTGTTTTTGAAGTGGTAGAAGTTTAAAATTATATTAAACTTATCATAAAATTACTAGGAAGACAAAAGTAATTCAACTAAAATCTAAAAATCTAGAAAGATAAGCATTTTATCAAGACCATAGTTCATTTACTTGCAAGATAGAAGATCTTTTACAAAATTTGAAAATTGAAAACATTTTCTTCAAGACTGGTCTCCCAAATTGGAAGGTAGTACTTAATCATTATACTAGAAAGTCATAAGGTATATTACCTCAAAGGTTTTGTCAAAATGTGTTCTTAGTATATAACTAGGAAGCTATAAGAATATCTACTTCAAAGAACACATTAAATAATACAATTAGAAAAGGAACAAGGAAAATATCAATATGGCTTAGAAATACACTTGATTCAATGGAAAGCATGATTTGTAATCCAGAAAATATAATTTATAATAATGAGGAAGATGCAAATGAAAGATAAGAATCAATAAGGGTTAAAAAAAATTCTAAAAACCCACAAACTAATAGTTTGAAAAAAGTAAATTCTTCAGGAATATCTTCCAATTAGACAATAAAGTAAGTCAATGGCAATGATACCAATAAAGATATTGAAGATCATATTCAAAAGGTAACAAAATATCTTGATCAAAAAGACATCATACAAATTTATGAAAGAAGTTAAGATGGAATTGCTTCAATTTTTCACAAATGGTTTAACTATTTTATCAAAGAAATAGATACATATGATATTCTTAAAACAAATAATAAAGAAATTATGATATCTTTATTTTGTACTGATTGCAATAAATTTGGTCATGAGAAGGTTAATTGCTAGAGTTTTCAACCATGCAAATGATGTGGAGGAAAATATTATTCATCTTTTTTTTATTACTACAAGGACAAATACTATAAAATATTTGAAGAAATACTAATATTCAAATTAGATTATTTCTTCCAAGTTCTTATTTTGGAACAATCTATTGACACTAATTTCAAGCTTGATATTTTTGAATATCAAAGACACAAGTCATACAAAATATTAAAGGAAATAAAAGTAAGCAGTCTTGATTTCATATATGACATGCAAGGTTATAAGATAACTAGCTCAACAAGGATACATAGAAGACTTCAAGGTCAAACATTCTACCAAACATTTTCAAATGCAAAACAACAGAGGGATGAAGAAGATAGTGAAAGACTACATGAAGACCAAATCAAACAAAGAAGAAGAACCTTATCTAGATCAAGAAAACTCAAAGGATGAAGATCTTATTGAAGACTAAAGTCTTCAATACCCAAATAATGTCATACAAGGGGGTGTTAGAATATATTACATTATTTGGTTCTTACTAGTGTACCATCATGGGTACATTTTTAGATTAGTAGTTTATTAATATTTAATTAGTTGATTAAAGCAATGTAATAAATGCACAAGTGTTAGAATATACAATTATATAAATGTGCATGTAGTCCACATGTACATGAGTCCTTCAAATAGAATAGTGAGGTGTCATAGGAATATGGAAGGCAAAGAGGCGTGTCTCATTATAAATAGGACTTCATAGAGTGTAATATGAGAGAGGATTGTAGAGTGCATAGGTAGAATAGTAGTAGATACAATATAGAGCATTTTTATAAAATGGAGAGGTAGTAACCTCCATTGATATATTTTTGTGAGCTTTCATTAATGGTTATTTCTTGAGAACTTTCATAAGTTTCTTATCATATTTTTAGGTATATTATTTAGTCATTATCATAGTTATAACATTGTCTGCTTAATTCCATACTTGTGGTTGCATTTCATTTATGTTTATAGCTTCAAAAGCTAACAAGATTAATGTTAGCATTAGGTTGAGGTTGTCCACCATGGAGGGCATCCCTAAAATTTATTTTTGGGGTTACGTCTTTGAAATCCTTTACCTTGAAAGGGGTTTCCATAGTGGATTTTTTTTTTGGTTCTCCTTATCACCAAATTCACTTGAGATATGAAATATTTTATGATTAGCTACTTGAAACTTGTTTTGATATCTCTTTAATCCATGCCTTGGACATCAAGAAGAGGTATGATTTTTACTTTTATTTTGTACAACAAATTGGAAGCCATTGTCAATAAAATTCACAACATGAATATCTATTGAAAGACATATTTATAACTCATCTTGGATCCCCTATAACATATCCTGCTAAAATCATGAGCAAAAACCACAAAAATATTGGTCGCTAGGGCCCAAGGGCCTCGAAAAAAAATCTCTAAAGCTACTTGCACTCAACACAAATGAAAACCTCGCACATTTTCTCATTTTCCATGTTAAATATTTCTTGTGAGATATTGAGTTTCTAGAAGTTGATGTATTTCTTTATAACCCTTCATATAGTCTGCATAATTTGTTATTATAGGTTAGGTTGGAGGAAAAAAATAAGGTGAAATACTAATGAAGGTAAATATGTCGAAGCCTTCGATAAACTGACAAAGATGGTGTACCTTTTAATGATCTTTGGTAAAAAACATTGAGGCTTGTTATTAACATAGACTTTTTTAGTTTTATGTATTTTTTTTAGCTGATGTATCTTATTTTTGAAAAGTTGACATCGATGGCAATTGCATTGTAGGAATAATGTTTAAAATTATTAAAGTCCATCTAGAAGAATAATCATTATATAATTATCTCCTTGTTTGATAGTGAGTTTTTGAATAATTTTTTTTATCATTACATTTGATAATAAAACCATCCAATGTTGAACCTACCTTTGAGATAAGTGCATGGAATATCTACTTAATCATATCATACTAGGGAGGATTAATCCTTGGTTTTAGCGTATAAATAATTTGTAATCTATAAGAGGATTAATTATAAATATTTCATAATATAATATTGAAAAGTATTAGAATTATTTTAAAGTAAATGTTGTTGTTTGAAATGTATAAATGAGATCTTCATTGATATATTCCAATTCTAATAAATAATACATATTTATTATATGCATTATGCAACTTAGAACTATGAAAAGCAATCGTAGTATGTTCATGTATGAACCAAAATTCAAAAGGGTTCATGTAAGTGAGTCTTAATTTCCCCAAATATTTAGGTAATAATGCATATTTCTAATGAAGTATAAATTTTGATCAAAGGAAAATTTATATCTGTTATAGTAAACAAAATTGCATGATAGATCCTTATATAAGTGTACATTGTTATTGAATGTCATTAGAAGTGTTGAAAAATAATATAATGATTATTTTAGTGTAGAAAGGTCTACAAATGCATGCTAATTTCATCATGATAAAAATAATTTTCCACAACAATTATTATTTTAGGAAGTAATAAAGTTAATGGTGATCTTTATTCTAAGGATAACTCTGTTTTCCAATATTTTGAGTTGAACCTTGTGTTTATAAAAATATGAAACTATGAATGGGTCAATATAAAATTAAAATTATGTTTTGATATGATTATCATTCTTGGTAAATGGGATAAAAATAAAAATCACATCAATTTTGTAAAGGGTTAGCATTTATACTGAAGACTTTGATTCTCATTGATGTGTGTAAAATTTTTGAACTAGGGGATGGCTTATGAATGACTATATTATTCTATAAATAGTTATGGATAATATATAGACTTGAGAATTAATATATATGAATACATTTAGTGCAACAATAGATATCTTCAATTAAAGAATAATAATATTCAACTTGCATCATGGAATGTTTAGGTTATAACTTCAAGAGATAGTAATTAGACTGATATTACTATATTTAGTTATCAAATTTTGAAAAAATATGCTATGTTTGGAAACCCAATAAAAGTATTTATTACAAATAGAATGATGATATATGGTGATATGGGATCTCTTTGATAGAGTCTTATTTTTATTTAAATAACTAGAATGGTGATTCAATAAAAGTATTCAAAAGAGGCTATGGCATAATTTCAAAGTGAAAGGCTTTAAGAAAATTATGCAAAAGAATTATCCAATGAAATCATATTCCATTAATAATCAATAGATCTAACTTCATGAGCATTTCATTCTTGATATCCCAAAATAATTGGAAATTTTTTATGGTAATCTATCAAGCCTTGTGCCTTACCTTATTCATTCTTGTAACTATGTTTTTTTAGCTTTTAAAATTGTATTGGATGCAATATTTTTGTATTTTTATCTTGAGTTACTATAGTGGGATTACAACCAAGGATTTTCTCATGTTGAGCATAATTATTCTCCTTAATTTTCTAGAATAAATTACTGAAAGTAGGATATTGCTTCTTATTGAATATCTATCACAAAGAAAGATTTATCTCCATCAGCTTTAGTAATACACCTTAAAAATAACTAGTTTTAATGGCTATATAGACTTGTGAAATAGGGTTGAGTTCTTATCTCTATCCTTTAAGCACTTATTCCTTGATTGTTTAATCCAATATTTATATTTTTTACTTCAAATTCTTCTAACTAATATATTATGAAGGCATACATAAAAATATTATTTATGGACTAGATCTAAATACTTAATATTCTATTGTATGCTTTCCATTTATTGAATAACCTCTCCCTTTCGATGAATTTTTTTTTCCAAAACATGTCTATTTCTATTCTTTAAAATGAGCTTTTATGAATCTAATCTTGTAGAACAAGACTTAATAGGCATAATCTTGGCATCATGTACCTTTAGTGCACCATTACTTCATAAAATATTCTAAATCTAGATATTTTATACACATTTAAAATTAAAAAAAGTATTATAAAGCCTTTAAAATTATTGTAGTTCTAAGGGAATTTTCTAATGGTCAAATATAATTTAATATAAAATGGTGATGTAAGAGGAAGTTTATCATTCTTCCCATAAGCTTTTGAGAAGAAAGTGATCCAATTTTTTAGCAATATGTCCTATGACACCCTTATGTTGTTTTAGGTGTAGATGTCATTAGTCAAATGGACATAAAAAAATTTATAGAATGAGATATACCTATATAACAAGTTGATAAATTGGTTTAGTAAATATATTCCTCCATTATTTTATTCCAATAAGAGGAGAGAACTAAAATCCCATTAAATAACCCATAAAGAGTTATATTCCTTTTCTAACCATGCATTCATATGGCTTGATAGAGAGCTAGCTTTTCAACAAATGTAGTAGGGGAATAATAATTGGATATCATGATATCCTTGTTCAAACCTCTTAAGTATACATTAGAAGATATATTCCTCTAAATCGTAGATCATTTTCATTTGAAAGTATGTGAAATGCAAAAGATTCATGCTACCTTCCAACTATCCTTAGAATAATAATGTAAAGTATTGGTCTTATTTCTAATTTTTGTTGGATATATTAAATGCTTCATTAATTCTAAGTTTTTTCCCCTATGGTAAAATTATTGGATGATCTTTAACTAATATCTTAACAATCTTTTGCTAGACCTTGATATCTTGACTTCTCGTACATTATGAGATTATCATGGATTGGGGGCACTAGAATAGTGGAGGTCTAGCTTCTTTATTACCATACCTCTCAATGTTGCTTTCCAATGAGTCTTATATTTTTTGACATATCACATTGCTTGACTATTACATTAGTTCTTATTAGAATTTTGATCCCATATTTTATTGTGCCTCATGTTATATCTACTTACTTCTTCATTTTTTACTTTAAACTTGTATGTATCCTTTTGGGATGTTATAAAATTTAATTTATATTAACATCTTTTAGTTGGTATCCATTGTTCCCTTTATTTTCCACCACCATAAGGCCATATTTACTATAGTGTGAAATAATTACTAATCATTTAAAGTATCTAGATCCTAAAATACAACCTAGGAAAAAATAAAAGAAGTGTGGGTATTTTTATGTTTAGCATCTATAAATTACTAAAATAAATTTGGTTCACCTTACTTAGATTCAATTAAGGAAGAAACTAAGATTAATATTTATCCTAGGAAGAATTTGGTTTTCACATATACAATATTTGCTATCTTCTCCAAGGTTTCTCCCAAAATTTTAAATTGATTTATAGGGAGGTTAGGTTCATACCCTCCTCTTATTATCCTATATTCCCTTGATGATTTCTATGATGAATATTGATAAATCCATCATTTATTATGTTGTTGTTGGATTATCTAAATAACTTAACTTATTATTTGTTTTTTCAAATGGAATTATAGTTCTTCCCATATTGGAGGACTCTGCTAGGTGACATGTATCTTTTTATATTAGCTACAGTATTTATTTCATAAATTTTGATGTCATTCTAGATATTCACAAGATGTGTCATCACACTTTCTTATACATATAGCAAACATTTTTTGTATAAATGGTCATAACTTAAGTAGCAATCCTCTCTTTTGTTGTAATGTGAGAGATACCAAGGTAAGTATCTAGGGATTTCCATAGCATTTCCAATATCTCCTTTTCCAAAATTTCAATATAAGGGGAAAATAATTATAATCTAAAATGGTAATTCTATGGAGAGTTTCTTTGTTGGGATGAAGTATAAATATTATGGCTTCATGGAAAGGCTTGCATATTTATAAAAGTAGAGGGCACATTAAAAAATGTGCTTATAATCAATGAGGTTTGTAAAATTTATTATAAATTAATCATTTGTTCCAAGAGCAATTTTTATATCCCCATATAGATACCACCTGTTTTGTGTTGAATCTTTAACATTTTTATGGTGATGGGTATTTCCATGAACATACAAATCATCACCTTTGATGTGATTTAATATATCATCTACAATCAACTATGGTTGTAAAACCAGACTGGGATCATTAGTTGTTGTTTGAAGAATGTTTTTGGGTAAGAATTTGCAGAGTATAATTTTTACTATTAATACTATTAGTTGAGATCTCCTTTAGCCCTAAGACAACTAATTTTAAGGAGAAGGTAAACTTATTTCTTTGTTCCTTATATGATTTTTTCATTGGCAAACCTTAATATGCTAAGAGGTATAATCAAGTTAGAATAAAAACAAACCAAAGAGTTGCAATACTAAAAACCTCAAAGTGGGTAAATCATATTTGATGGCAATGATATAAAATTATTTTAAGTTTTTGCTTTGCATGATTAAGTTTTTTTTCTTTGCATTATTAAATCATAAAATTTAATTTTTGATTAGGGTAAAGACAAGGTTTTTTGAAAGGGCAGATGATTCAAGGTTTTTTTATTTTGACAAATGATTGATGTTCATTGTTTTAAACATATTTAAATCCATATTCACCTAATATCCATGTAGATATATGCAAGTCTCTATTTTGAGTCTATTCTTTAGTTTAGTTTTGATTTTACAAGTGCTAACATGTTTCAAAGTTGAAATTTAAACCTAAAATAATGTTGATTTCTTGAAAAGGAATCAGAGAGGTGATTTTGTATCACCAAAGCCATGAGTAATAATGGATACTCAAGTACAATAACCTTCCACTTGTGGAATATTATATCATAGAAACAACTTCCACCATGTCAAATATATATATATATATATATATATATATATATATTTTTTTTTTTTTTTTTGTTTATTTATTGAAATAATATTTCTTATACACATCCACCATGGGGCGTCTTTGCCGGTAGACCACACTCACGAACTTAATAATATATATTTTTAAGTTCTGAAATCCATAATACCTTTGATTGATTCAATTACAATAACCTTTCACTTGTGGAATATTATATCATAGAAACAACTTCCACCATGCCAAATAATATATATATTTTAAGTCCTGAAATCCATAATACCTTTCATTGATTCAATTACAATAACCTTTCACTGGTGGAATATTATATCATATTCCACCATGCCAAATAATATATATTTTTAAATCCAAATAATATATATTTTTAAATCCTGAAATCCATAGTACCTTTGATTTTAGGTTCTATCTAAATTTTCATTTGTATAGTAATGCCGTGTGTATATCTAAACTTTGTTCATCATAAGTCTAACCTTACGTTGTAATAAAACAAGCATACATTAAATATATATTGTATATTTAGTGTATAAAACAAGCATACATTATATATATATTGTATATTTAGTGTATAAAACAAGCATACACTAAAAGGTCAACTGTTAGCCCGCGAATAAAAGCCGCTTACCTCTGATGCGCGCGCTGATTGAATTCTACATGGCTGCGTTTTTTAATCGTGTACTTGATGGAGATCCAAACTTGCTCAAACCAATTATCATTCAAAAACTTGGAAAGATTCCCTCACAAACCCTCATTCTATGGCTATATAGCCAAAAAACCCTAAAAACTTAAAATGAGTCGGATGGGGCCCAAAATTGGGGTGCGCATCCCTATTACAATAGACAAGCCAAAAATAAAGTTTCAAGTCCTAACTCTGAATACATTAGGAGATATTAACCTCCGAACAGCTCAAAAAGCATAAAAAACTAGGTAAGTAATTTTAAAACCTAATTTCGGGGCACTAGATGATGGAATTTGGCCCTAAAAACTAGATTTTTTTGGCAAATAGGACTCTATAGAGTCATATTTGTTTATAACTCTCCCAACTAGCTCCCTGTAAAATTTCACGTCAATCGGAGCTACGGTTGAGAAGTTATGGCCCCGACAAAATGCACTAAAATTTAGGAAAATAAAATAAAATTTCCCAAATTTTTTTGGATGCTCCTGCATCAGACACCCGTGGTGGATTGAGAAGTGACCTTCACTTATGTACTGTTAGAGGAAAACCCAGGTGGTCAACCTCTATTTTTGACAACCAAGTTGCATCTTCTACAGGTCTACCTTTCCACTTGACCAAATATTCTGAATACTGCCTATTCCTGGTACTTCTGCATTCTCGAGTGTCTAGTATTTCCTCTATCTCATCTGTGGCTGGAGTAGACGCTGGAATACTCCACAAATATATACTTGGTGTCTCACTACTACCTCCTTCATGGTATTCTGCCAAGTCTGAAATATTAAAAACAGGTGATATATTCAGCTCACTTGGCAGTTCCACTTCATAGGCATTTCTTGAATCTCTTTTACCTATGATCCTGCATGGTCCAAACCTCTTCATCTTCAGCTTGTTATAGGTTTTTATAGGAAACCTTTCATTTCTCAAGTGAACCATGACCTCATATCCCACTTGGAACTCCTTGAAATGCCTCTTCTGATCTATTTTGGCCTTGTACTGAGTATTCATCTTACTGATATGTTGTTGTACCTCTTCATGTAAACTCTTTATGTGCTCTACAAAATCTTCAGCCTCAGAAATGCTCTTTTCTACTTTACCCATCATTCTCAACTCAGAAGCATTCCTTGGGTTGTTCCCATACACAATATGGAATGGTGATTTACCAGTACTTTTGTTGATAGAATTGTTGTAAGAAAATTCTGCCTATGGCAAAATAAAATCCCATACCTTGGGCTTATCCCCTACCATGCATCTTAGAATATTATCCAAACTTCTATTCACCACCTCTGTTTTTCCATCAGTCTGCGGGTGGTATGCATAACTAAACTTCAAATCCGTTTTCAGCTTCTTCCACAAAGTCCTCCAGAAATAACCCATAAATTTGGTATCTCTGTTAGATACTATACTCTTGGGTAGACCATGAAGGCGTACCACCTCCTTGAAAAACAAGCCTGTAACATGAACTGCATCACTCATTTTCTGACATGGAATAAAATGAGCCATCTTCAAAAACCTATCAACCACAACAAAAATGGAGTTATTCCCTCGTTGTGTCCTTGGCCAAGAACAAAATCCATACTGATGTCCTCCCATGGTCTCTCTAGTATAGGTAATGGATGATACAATAATTTATTCTGTCTCACTCCCTTAGCCATCTGACACACTCTACAACCATGCACAAATTTCTTCACATCCTACTGCAACTATGGACAATGGTAGTTTTCACTAACAATGACAATGGTCTTATCTCGACCAAAATGTCTAGCTAGTCCTCCACTATGCTTCTCCTTTATCATATTCTCCCTCATTGAACTTCTAGGAATGCACAATTGGTTCCTTTTGAATAGCATACCATCTTGGATTATAAAATACAACCACTTAGTTCTATCCAAAGTAGTAGGAGACAAAGATGCCTTCCAAGCCTCTACAAAATCCTGATCCTCTGGATACAAACTCTTGAGTTCTTCAAACCCAACGACTTCCACTTTCATCTTTATCAACAAATTTTGCCTTCTACTCAAGGCATCTGCAACTCTATTAGACTTCCCACTCCTATACTTCAAAACAAAGGTATAACTCCGTAGTAATTCAACCCACTTCAAATGTATTTGATTTGGTTTTCCTTGACTATTAATATACTGCAAATCTTGATGATCAGTATATAAAACAAACTCTTTTGCTAACAAATAGTGTCTCCATTTCTTAAGAGCCTAAACTATAGCATAAAATTCTTGATCATAAACAAAATATTTCTTCCTAGCATCATTTAACTTCTCACTAAAATATGCAACAGGTTTACCTTCCTAACTCAACACAGCTCCAATGGCACTGCCACTAGCATCACAATCAACCTGAAATACTTTATTAAAATCTGGAAGTACCAAAATGGGTTGTTCTGTCACATTCTTTTTCAACATCTCAAAACTTGCACTTACCTTTGCAGTCCACTTAAACTCCTTATCCCCTCTCATGGTTTATGTCAGGGGTGCACAAATACTGCTAAAGTTTCTAATGAACTTTCTGTAGAAACTTGCAAGACCATGGAATGATCTTACCTTCGTTATGTTCCTTGGATTAGGCCACTCAATGATAGCCTTCACCTTCTCTGGATCCATTTTTAGACCCTCATCTGAGATGACAAATCCCAGATATACCAACTCCTTCTTCACAAAACTACACTTCTTCAAATTAATCAACAACTGCTCCTCCCTCAGCTTTTCAAAAACTATCCGAAATTGCATCAAATGCTCTTCCAATGTCTTACTAAAAATTAGAATATCATCTAGATAAACAATAACAAACTTCTCTAGGAATTCTGTCAACACCTCATTCATCAGCCTCATGAATGTACTAGGTGCATTGGTTAACCCAAACAGCATAACCAACCACTCATACAAACCCTCTTTGGTTTTGAAGGCTGTCTTCCACTCATCACCCTCTCTGATGCGAATTTGATGATACCCACTCTTTAAATCAATATTTGTGAAGTATTTAGCTCCACTCAAACAGTCCATCATATCGTCCATCCTAGTTAATGGAAATCTATACTTAATGGTAATCTTATTTATGGCTCTAAAATTAGTACACATTCTCCATTCTCCATCTTTCTTTGGTGCTAGTACTGCAGGTACTGCATAGGGACTCAAACTCTCTCTAATCAACCCCTTCCTCAAAAACTCTTGAACTTGTCTGCTCAACTCTTCACTCTCCACAGGAGACATTCTATGGGCTGCCTTATTGGGTAAACTAGCTCCTGGAATCAAATCAATTTGATGGCTAATCTTTCTCACTGGTGGCAAACCCTCAGGCACATGATCTAACACAATATCAAGAAACTCTTCTAACAGAATTTCAACCTCTAATAGAATATCCATACATTGTTCCTTCTTAACTGTAGGAATTAATGCATAACACATAGAATCCCTCTTCAGGCCATCCAAAAATTGTCTACCATCTACCAAATAGATTCTAGCACTACTACATACCTTTTCATCCACTTCCTTCAATGGCTTCAACTTGTGACATACTCCATCCTTTGTCAGAGAGTAAGTATTCACATGGCCATCATGCACCACACGTCTGTCAAATTTCCATGGCCTCCCCAACAACAAATGGCAAGCATCCATAGGCAAAACATCACACAGAACATCATCTTGATAATTTCCAATATGAAATTTAACTAAACACTGCTCACTGACGAATGCTCTATGATCTTTCTGCAACCACGAATCCGATATGGATGCAGGTGCTTCCTCTTCTCCAATTTCAACTTAGAAACTATTTCTCTTGAAACTAAATTATTTGTGCTACCATTATCTATGATAACATTACAGACCTTACCTACACATTTGCATCTTGTGCGAAATAAGCTCTTCCTCTGATCCACATCTTTCCCTCCATTCATCAATGCTCTTCTTGTCATCAACACTTCTCCTCCTTCTGATTCTTTAGAATGTTTTGATTCAACACCTTCATCTGCTATAGCAGCTTTGGCATGACCCTTAGGTCTCTTATTCATCCTCTCTTGGTGTTGGGGACACTCATATGCCCGATGTCCCTCTTCCCCACAATGGAAACAGGTTCCACAAAATCCTCCTCTTCCATACCCACGTCCATATCTACCTCTTCCTCTTTGGTAACCATTGTTCTAATCCCGGGGGTGGTAGGTATTCTCCTCTTTCTGATATTGGTTATTACTTGTTTCACTAGTCTTCTTATGATCTTCATATTTTCCTCCACTGGTTCTTCCACCAGTTCTTCCACCATGACCTCTTCCTCTTTGTTTGCTTTCAAATCTTCTATTCAGCTTCTCTTCAACCTCTAAGGCAAACTGATATGCATCCTCAATGGTGGTCATCCTGACCAAAATGAGTTCTTCTTGGATATTCATTCTTAACCTATTTATGTAACGAGATATTTTCTCCTTATTAGCCTCTGAATGGCCAGTTCTGATTGAGATCTTGTAAAACTCCTCTGTATATTCTTTGACAGATTTGCTTAACTGTCTTAAACTTTGCATTTTCCTCAATAGATCCAATTCATAATCTGCAAGAATAAACTGCCTCTTCAACTTCTCTACCATTTGATCCCATCTGGTTATCTTTTCCTTTCCTCTTCTATTTCTTTCTAGCTGCACTTCTTTCCACCATATTCTAGCATGGCCTTTCAACTTCGTTTTTGCAAACTTGATCCGATCTGGATCTACAACCTCCTCATACTCAAAATACTCCTCCATATCATTGATCCAATCAATCAAATCCTCTGGATTGATATTCCCATAATACGTGGAGACATCAAACTTTGGCCTCTTCTTGATCTGATATATGGCCCTAAATAATCTAGCTTCTACAGGATCCATTGTTTCTTCTTCATCTGATGGATCATCAACATCCCAAGCTTCATCTTCACTACGATATTCTCTCCTTGGCTCAACCTCTCTTCTCAACTCCTCTTGCAGGGCTTGCACTTGCCTCTACAAAGCTCTGAAATCTCCTTCAGGTACCAAATTTCTCCCACCACCATAGTTTCTTCGTGGAGGCATTCTTCCTCACTCTCTTCTCACAACCCTTCCATAGATCCTGGTGCAAACTGCCTCACTTTCGATGATCTTCTCACACACTTAGGAACCCTAAGCTCTGATACCACTTTATGGAGAGCCAAACTTGCTCAAACCAATTCTCATTCAAAAACTTGGAAATATTCCCTCACAAACCCTCATTCTGTGGCTATATAGCTAAAAAACCCTAAAAACTAAAAATGAGTCGGATGGGGCCCAAAATTGGGGTGCGCATCCATATTACAATAGACAAGCCAAAAACAAAGTTTCAAGTCCCAACTCTAAATACATTAGGAGATATTAACCTCTGAACAGGTCAAAAAGCATAAAAAATTAAGTAATTTTAAAACCTAATTTCGGGGCACTAGATGATGGAATTTGGCCCCAAAAACTAGATTTTTTTGGAAAATAGGACTCTAGGGAGTCATATTTGTTTAGAACTCTCCCAAATAGCTCCCTGTCAAATTTCATGTCAATCGGAGCTACGGTTGAGAAGTTATGGCCCCAAAAAAATGCACTAAAATTTAGGAAAATAAAATAAAATTTTCCAAATTTCGTTGGATGCTCCTGCATCAGTACTGTTCGTGGAGACAGGTGCATTTTTTAATCGTGTACAGAATTCGATGAGCCAACTTCCCCTTTTTTTAATAGAAGCCGCCACTCGCTGAATACATCCATTGACTCGGCTTTGTTCCCTGTCTCTCCACCATTCCATTAGAGTAGATATGCCGCTTTATTTTAAGGGATAGGTGCCAAATAAATAAATAAAGAGGTTTCGTTGGCTCCCCAATGCTGGTCTTTAACAAAGTTAAACTTCAGATGAACAATCACAGAGTATACGTTGGTCTTGGTAGGTGACATTTATTTATTTGCGAGCTATTTATAGGCATGACCTGCTAACAATTGACCTTTTATGGAGGTGGGCTGCAATGGTAGCGATGGGACATCCTCCCCGCAATTGTGGTTTCCATTTATTTGTTTCCATAATCAATCCATGCATGCTTTGTAAGTCAAATTTTCAACGTTAAATAATTAATAACCCCTCGTCTGTCAAACGCCTCTCCTTCACTTTCAAGGATTTTCCCAAAAAGAAAAGAAAAGAAAAAAAAATCGTTTACTATTGGTGTAACTTCACGCTGCTGTCATGCTCATCGCAGTTGCTATCCTTGAATGTTGGAGTTGAGTTGAGTCAAGTTGCGAAGATCTTCCAGTCCTACGACCATATATATATATATATATATATATATATATATATATATATATATATATATATATATATATATATATATATATTTGTTTAGTGTATGCTTGTATTATTACACCACAAGGTTGACTGACTTCTGGTGAACAAAGCTTAAATATACACACGGCATTACTATTCAAATGGAAATTTAGATAGAACCTAAAATCAACGGTACTATGGATTTCACGATTTAAAAATATATATTATTTCGTATGGTGGAAGTTGTTTCAATGATACAATATTCCACAAGTGGAAGGTTATTGTACTTGAATCTTGAGCATCGATTATGACTCATGGCCCTGGTGATGCAATCTCACAATCCCTTCTCCGATTTTTTTTTAAAGAAAACAACATTATTTTAGGTTTAACTTTCAACTTTGAAACATGTTAGCACTTGTAAAATCAAAACTAAACTAAAGAACAGAATCAAAATAGAGACCTGCATATATCTACATGAATATTAGGTAAATATGGATTTAAATATGTTTAAAACAATGAACATCAATCATCATTCTGGAAATTCCAGATACAACAGGTCCTCACAGATGGTGATGCTTCATATAGTCATGGTGAATAGGATTAGTTAATATTAATTAATTTTTTTTTTTTTAAGATTTTGTATAGGCAACTCGCATATCTGCTGTTGAAGAAGAATCAGATTCTATAAATCACATTAACATGTTTCAAAGAATTTTTTTTTTGAAGGAAGAACATATACTCATATATTAAGAAAACAAAAGTTACATCATGTCAAGTTCAAAATAAACCAGCACATAAAAACACCAGATACAACTACTTATGTTGAGTAATGTCATAAATTATTCTATAACTATCATAGAAAAGAGCTATAAAATGTTGAATCATAGCTAACTGATAATCGAAATACTCAAGTTTGCAACAATAGTCTTCTTGTCTTCTAGCATCATGAAGTCTATCAAAGAAGAACATGTATTTGTACCTGTAGCTTCTCATATTCTGGGCAACTTGTAACAAAATTTTAAAACTTGTGTATTCTAAAAGACCTAGTAAGTGATCTCTGCAAATTCTAAAAAATCTTCTTATTTCTATACACTCATATAATCCATAATATCTCTAATGATAATATAAGCCAAAAAATATTAAAATGCTTATGCATATGAGGAATAAAACCCAGTAAAATATGTTGTCTAGTCACAGTATCATGAATGTTCCATCCCTACATAGTATACAAGAAAATGTGCCAAATTTCACGAGCAAAGAAGCAGTCAAAAAAAATATGCTCAATAGAATCAAGAACTCTACAAATAGAACAACTCATAATATTATTAGAATCATTCAAAATAGGCAGTCTCTGGAGCAAAACAAGCCTTCTAAACTAAGATTTCTTAGGTTCCAAGTGACTGGACCAAATATGTTGCAAAATAACCTGACCATAAGACGTGGAAAGATCCATCTATCAAACTCTATTGATATGCATAATGATATCATTAGTATCATCCAAAATATTATATAACTGCCTGGAAGTGATTTTATAAAACTGATCACCTTTCCAACACACATTATCAAACAAAAATTGTTCATCTAAAACAAAATTAGGAGAATTCAGCTACAAAAAAGAAGTTCTTAAGAAACAGTATGTCCTTTTTGTGAAGCAGGAAGACCATACTAAGTCTTAAGAGAATCCCAAGATATCAAACTGCCATTATCAATAATATCAGCAAACGTTCTTATACTCAAATTGGCCCAATTTCTAGCAAAATAGCCTTTTGTAAGAGCAAGAAACTTATTTATGTACATAAGATTCCACCATATAGAGCTATTCAAATAGATGACTGAATTATCATTAACAAACCAAGAAAAATGACTACCTCTAATCATCTCCCAAGCTTTCCAAAGATTTCTAAACACAAGTGAACCAGAAGGAGCAACTGGAAATCTTCCTAGCAAGATATCACTCATGGGGAGGCCCTTCCAAGTAGGGGCTTATTTAGGAATAGCCATAAGAATATTGTTCCTAACTAAAACTTTCCAAGGTTCTTCTCCCTCTATACAATTAACAATTTATTTAATAGCAAAGGCCATTCATTGAAAATGAAAACCTCCTTTTAACTTATTAATATCACATCAGTCCCATTTAACACGATGTTTCTTTTTACCAAAAACATTATCAGCCCATAAAAAATTCCTAATATGCTTGTGAATGTCATTAACCTGATAGGAAGAAAAAAACCAGGCTAAAGCATAATATATAGCATATGATGACAAAATATTTTGACATATATGTAGCCTGCTAGCATTAGAAAGAAATCTCTTATTCCATTTAGAAAACTTAGTAGATATCCTTTCCTTAACCCAAATCCACATATTCTTAATATTAGGATCAAGAGCAAAAGGAATGCCCAAATACCAAATTTTTCTCGTAGGACCACCCCACTGTACATTAAATTTGGCCAACCAAGGAGGAGCAACATTGTCCCAACTTAATAAAATTGACTTGGATCTAGCAATTTTTGCACCTGAAATAGTGCAGAAACAGTCAAGTTTTGCAAACAAGGAATCCATTTTTTTCTCTATCAGCTTAACAAATATAGAAGTATCATCAGAAAAACGGATGTTCACAAGATCTTGACCATTCGGGAGCACAATACCCTTAATAACATGACTAATAACATTCTATCTGAGCAGATAAAATAAAGCATCATTGGATATAACAAAAATAGCAGGCGCAAGAGGGCATCCTTGCCTTATTGACATTTGTAACACAATAGGATAACAAATAAGGCCATTAATTTCAATATAAGCAACATCATCTGATAATAAGACCTTCATCATATCACAAAACTTAGAAGGAAAACCAAAAGCTTTAAGAACCTTAATAACAAAATTCCACTCAACTCTATCATAAGCCTTCTCAAAATCTACCAACAACATTCTAGCATTATGACCTAAAAACTTAGACCAATTCATGGATTCCCACCTGGTAAGAAGATTTTATAATATATACCTCCCTTTAACAAAACCTGTTTGAGAAGGATTTATAAATTTGGGAAGATAATTAGTAATTCTCAACGCCAAAATCTTAGCAAGGATTTTATATGAAACATTTAGTAAGGTAATCGACCTCTAGTTATTGACTAGAGACTTATCACCATCCTTAGGAAGCAATTTTATAATACCCGTATTAATATCTTTACCCAAGGATCCATTATGAATAGCCTCTTCATACACCTGATAGAGATCTTCACTTATCCACTCAACATTCTTTTTATAAAATTTAATAGGAAGTTCATAAATTCCATGAGCCTTATAATTATGAATAGACTATATGGCCTTAATAATTTCATCTTTAGTAATAGGACCACCTAAAGATTCAGCTTCCTGTAAAGAAATTTTCTTAGTAATTAGGGAACAACAATATAACCTATCATTATATCTTGAATTGTTATCTTATGATGTAAATAGATCATGATAATAGTGAAAAAACACCTTGATTATGCCCTTATCATCATAGATCAGCTGTTGTCCATTCCAGATTCCAGTAATTTTGTCCAAAATAGCTCTTTCTCTAATGTACTTAAAGAAAAATTTTGACCCTTTATCACCAACCTGTAACCAATTAAGTTTAGCCTGAGCTCTTTGCCTTTGTATTTTCTTCATTTGTAGTTTTTTAATCTTATTTTTCATAATAATTAAGTCTTCTTGGACTTGATTATTACCAGGATCTGATTGTAAAACAGATTCCAGCTGAAAAATGTTACTATGAAGCATATTTTCTAACTTTTTATTTTCAAAATCTTGTTGTGTACTAATGGATTGAAACACTCTTCTCTAGCCATTAACATTCATATTCCATCTATTAATGGGACTAGCATGTTTATACAACCACATATTAATTTCCCTCAAAGTGAAAATAATATCATTGCAATCAACTAAGTCTAATAAGGAAAGATTCAACAAAAATTTCCAAGAAGGCCTTACATGATGAAGGATTTCATTCTAAAATTTTAGATTAACAATAATAGTAAAATGGTCTGATAAAGCATTTGGAACAATATGAACTCTAATACCATCAGCCATTTGAGTAAAGTGGAAAAACGAACTAGTAGCATAGAATCTATCCAATCTAGAATAAATTCTATTAGCACCTTTCTGCATATTGCACCATGTAAACCACAAACCTTGATGCTGAGCAATATGGAAGTTGAGGTGAGTACAGGGAACCCTAACCCTAACGATGGTTTTGATGGTGGTGGTGATGATTTTGGTGTGCATAAGGGTGTGAAATAGGTAGATGTGGGGTCTTTTGTAGACAACGACAGTTTCTAGGGGAGCTATGGTGGTATTTGGAGTCAGAATGATAAGGTGTCTGTTCACGAGACGATGCATGTGGGTGTTGGCAAGAATCCTGAATCTTCTGTTCACGGGCCAAATTCTATTCATAGATTGCAGGATGTTGTTTCTAGGAATCAAGGTGTAGATACTATTAGAATATCCACTTATGGGGGTGGGGAAGTACCGAAGAAATCCTTCAAAGATGTTGTGGCTAAAAATTGTGATGGAGATGTGTCAAACAACGCAAAGTTTCTCATCAAAGAAAGTAAGTTGGTCTCTACAAAATCCGTTAAGTATACGCTTGTCCCAAACCATGATATGCTTGTGGCTTTAAACAATGAACAGGCTAGATTGAAGTCCATGGCTATTTATTTTTTTGTTCTTGATGTAAATATGTTACCTTCTCACCATTTTTTTGATGATTGGTTAATAAATGTTTGGGGGAAGAGGCTCGGTATAGATTTTTCTTTCTACCGGATGGTTCAGAAGGGACTTTTCATGATTATGTTCAAAACTAGCCAAATGCAAGCTAGGGTTTTGTAAAAACAATTATGGACTATAGGAAAATCTGTATTTAGAGCTCTTCCTTGGACACCAGAGGTTTTGAATGAGGATATTTTTGTTGCTTCTTACCCTAGATGGGTAGTTGTAAAACATGTGCATCTTGTTTTTTGGTCTTTTTTGCCTCAGTTGATAGCACATTTTGGCAAGGTATTGAAAATAGAAGAACCCAGAACTATTTTACCACATATGGATGCACGGTTGCTCGTATCTTTGAATCTTGGGGTGGATTTTCCGATAGAAATTGAGTTAGAATGTGGAAATGAAATTGTATCTTGTAAATTTGAGTTGCTTGGGGGAATGAATGTTTGTTTTATTTGTAAAATTGAGGGTCATGTAAGAAGAAATTACCCCATGATTATTAACAGGAAAAAATTTTATGTTCCTCCTGTAGCCATGGCTATAAATACATCTGGTTCTTCTGATGGTCATAGTAAAAATGATACATTTGGTTCTAAAAATGGGAATATTGTTCATGTTAGTCCTGTAAATCAATGTAATGTTTCTTATAATAAGAATGATGGTAATATTTCTGTGACAAATATGGAGATTTCTTATAATATTTAGGAGGATAATAATGATAGTGTAATTAAATATACTTCTGTTATTAATAAGTCTGTAGTACCTGAATCCAATATGCTACAAAATGGCTCTAACTATAATGTTGGGGTTACATCTTCTGTGGTTGATCATGGAAATGTTTCTAATATTGATGGTAATGCTATCTGTAAATTGAAATCATTTTATGAGAAGATGGCTAATAGTAAGGAAGTGATTAAGAAAAATATGGCTTCGAACAAACAGATTCCTCCATTCAATATTGATAATATGAACAATAAATTTCTTAATGATAAAGGTGTTAAATTAAATGCCTAATAACTGGCTTTACAATCAATTAATTAAAGGGCTTTGGAATATAAAAAGACTATTGAGACTAACACAATTGAACAAGATGGAGCATCTGGGGATATGACTAATAATGATATTTTTGATGTTGAGTCCCTGCCAAGTACGGAGCTTGCTAGCTCTGCTGGGGATAGTGTGGCTGGTGATGACTTAGATCAATCAGGAATTGATTGGTCAGTGGTGGAAAAGAAGAAAAGAAGAAGAGTTGTAGATTCAATTACTAAAGGGAAAACTCTTAAAGCTGCCAAAGAGCTTGCTAGGAGCAGGAATAAAATTTCTAATCTTGATAATGACAATTAAATGTATAAGTTGGAATGTTAGGGATTGGAGTCCCCTCACAAGAAATATGTGGTTAAAGTTTTTCTTCAATTTGTTTGTAAATATGATTGTATTCTTCTTCAGGAAGTGAAGGCTACAGATTTTCAATTATATTCAGCCTTGAAAGTTATTTGGAAAAATGCTTCCTATTATCATACTAATCACATTCATGGTAAAGGAGGAGTTGTGATCATGCTGTCCCATTTTTGGGAATCTAATGTTAGGATCTCATCCTGACCCTTAATGTAATAACTTCCCTAATGTAATAATTCCTAGTGAACGTGGGTAGTACCCATGATTAATATTTTGTAATGTTCTAAGTTTTAGCTTAGGTAGTGCCTATGACAAATGGCACCCTTTTTATGTAACACATGGTAGATAGGATAGATAAGGTGGCATTGTGCATGTAATTCGTGTGGCATTATGCATGTAATTCGAATGGCATTGTGCATGTAATTCAAAGTGGCACTATGCATGTAATTCGGGTGGCATTATGCATGTAATCCAGGTGGCATTTTGCATGTAAGCCAACCTTGGAAGGAAAATCCTTAAATACTCGAAAAGGCACCAATGTAACCATCATTTTGCAAATTAATGAAGTATTGAAGGAGGTTGCCCCCTCGAAGAGGCCTGCGATTCTATCTTATTGTGATATTGTTCCTTTATGCAAATTTCTATTATATTAATATGATGTTTATGTGAATTTATTTCCAAGCAATCGTGTGAGAATGTGTTATTTGAGTTTATTTTATAGCAGGATCTTAACAAGTGGTATCAGAGCGCTTTCCAAGGCCAAGTTCTGCTGCAACTGCAATGATTCTTGCCATCCAATCTACCTGTTAGGTATAAATTTTGTGTGTTTTTCCCATTTATGTTTTTCCTTATTAAAAAAAAAAAATCCAAAAAATACAGTGCATTTTTTTTCCAAACCAAAAAAAAAAAAAAAAATCTTTTTAGTTGAGTAGGTAGAAACCCTGTACCGGGGGTTTTAAAATATCGCGAAGGATCTATCGTTATTGGCTAAGCTAGATAGCCCATAAATCATCTAGTGAAGTGAGGGCCGATCAGGCTCCAATACCCAGGCCTCAGACATAACTCGTGCACGGACTTGAGCTCCCATGTATCTTCGAGTATATCGGGAGACCATCTAGGATTAAACAAATTTTTAGCCATTAGGAAGCTCTTCGGCCTTGTATTACTCATAGTCTACGGGACACAACATCCTGGACGATTACCCTCCCGTATTGTCAGAGAGGCAGAGTAGTGTGCTCAAGGGTATGTGTGGAATCCTCCTTGAGTAGTGGCCTGAAATATTGGTCCAAGCACTATTGTTTATCACTTTCGATATATTAGAGGGCCTATGGGTGGTACATACTCCTATACTTAGCATTCCCTGGTTCTGTTAAAACTTCAACCTATTAAAAATGCAAAAAAATAAAAAAATAAAAATCCAAACATCCTTGTTCGTAAACCTGCATTTCAAAAGTGAGCATATGAGAAAGGAGTCCTCTACTAAAAAAGTAACAGAAAGGACATGCATTCGGGATAAGCCATGAGGGTGACACTTAAGTTGATAGTCTGGAGAATAACGATCAAATTTACGATGCGAGGTCACAGATCGAGTCGGTCGGAGTCGAGAGAGGTCAACACGGTCGAGGCAAAATTCACGGTCTTCGGGGTCGAAACGAAGCTGTCATAACAGTCACCTACAAAATACAGAGAATCTTGAGTATGAAACGAGGCCAGTTATAGATAGTGCTCCAGTACCCAACTTTTGCTCTGTAGCTCAGAATCAGAAACTATAAACACCGTTAGACTCAGCAAAACAAGAGATAAAAAAAAAAGTTTGGGGTGCCAAAAAGTAGTGTTGAGAGATATAGCTCATTGTGACCACCTCCTTGAGCTGATCGTTTTGATATATAGCACCCAAGCACTTTTTTGGGCACTTAATAAAAATAGTAAGTCCTAAAAACTCAATTCTATTTTTAGTAATTGGTCACAAAAGGTTTAAAAAATGGCCCAGGGTACCCGTGGACACCAAAAAGAACTAGAACACTTGGAATCCCTAACAAAAGCCATTGAGAACTTGAACTCGGCTTTTCACTCCATAAGGGAAGAAGTCCAAGGTCTTCACCTAGAGCATGAGGCCACTAGCAACCGCTTAGAAGAAGCACTTACAGAAGTAGATAGCAAACTGAGAAGAGGACCACCCAAATCAGAATACCAAGCTGAGAGTTCTACAAGGAATCATGACCATGATCCACCCTTTAGAATCCAAATTGGACTTTCCCAAATTTAGTGGGAAGGATGTTGATGGGTGGCTATGTCGGGTTGACCAATTCTTTCGACTTCATAATGTACCCGTATTTCATCGAGTCCAGATGGCTTCCTTTAACTTGGAGTCTGAGGCTCTATACTGGTTTCAATGGTTACGTGTTGCCTACCCAAATCTCTCTTGGGAGGATTTTGAATCCCAACTACTCACTCGATTTGGTCCTAGTGAGTATGAGGACTTTACGAGAGCCTTGACCAAACTACAACAAACGAGGTCGGTCCGAGAGTACCAAGCTCAATTTGAAAAATTGGCCAATAAGACAAGAGGATTGAGTGAAGGGTTCTTCCAGAGTTGTTATATCAGTGGGTTGAAGATGGAACTCCAAGAAGAAGTAAAAATGTTGAAACCATGAACTATGATGGAAGCTATCAGTTTGGCCTGTTTGGCCAAATCTAAACTCTCTGCCCAAAGATGCCCATCAAAGTTTCCTCAAAATAGACCTTCATTTCCTCCTAGAAACCAACACCCAGCTGATAATAAACCTGCTGCACCCAAGCGCCTTACCACCGAAGATATGGATGCACGTCGTGCCCAAGGATTATGCTATAATTGTGATGAAAAGTTTTTTAAAGGGCATAAGTGTGCACACAAAAAAATGTTCTTGATAGATGTTGAAGAACCTGACACCTCTAACGAGAGTGATGAGGATGAGGACCCTCCAGAAACACCCCCTCCACAAGAAGAAGTGAAACAGGAACCTGAGACAACAATTACAGTCCATGCCCTTGTAGGCATTACTACTCAAACCATGAAGGTTACAAGATTTTTCAAGGGCCAACGTCTTTCCATCCTTTTGGATTTTGGAAGCACACACAACTTCATTGACCCTAGAGTGGCTCAGCGGGCAAATTGTTATATCCACACTTGTAATTCCTTTGAGGTCATGGTAGCCAATGGGGGAACCTTACCTTGTAAAGGAAAGTGTCGCAATGTTAAAATCAAGATAGGGGACTATGAACTCAAGCGGGACATGTTTGCCCTTCAGTTGGGTGGATGTGATATTGTTTTGGGATCTCAATGGTTGAGTACGTTGGGCACTATCAGTTGGAACTTTGCTGAACTTTGGATGCAGTTCTCCCAGAACGGACAAACACACATCATCAAGGGCTCCCCGACAGGAACACCTCAAATTATCAGTTCAAACGGCATGGAGAAATTGCTAAATAAATCATCACGTGGGGTCATTGCACAACTATTCTCCATCCAACCATTCACATCTCCAATGGGTGAAATCCCACCATACATGCAATAGATTCTCCACAAACATGAGGCCATCTTTTCAGAACCAACCACACTACCACCACATCGCTCTCATGACCATGCCATCCCATTATTTCCAGATAGTACACCTCCCAATATCAAACCATACAGGTACCCCCATGCCATGAAGTCAGAGATTGAGAATATGATATAGGAATTACTCAAGGTGGGTGTCATTCGGCCTAGTACTAGTCCCTACTCTGCACCAGTCTTACTGGTCCTCAAGAAGGATGGCTCTTGGCGATTGTGTATTGACTACCGAGAACTCAACAAGATAATTGTCAAGGATAAATTTCCTATCCCTGTGGTTGATGAATTACTAGATGAATTACATGGGACCATGTACTTCACCAAGCTAGACCTCCGCTCTGGGTACCATCAGATCCGGCTCAGGGATGAAGATATTCCTAAAACTGCTTTTCGCACTCATGAAGGTCATTATGAATTCTTGGTAATGCCATTTGGTCTCACAAATGCTCCTTCCACATTCCAAAGCCTGATGAACAACATCTTTTGCCCTTTTTTATGGAAGTTCATCCTTGTGTTCTTCGATGACATCTTGATTTACAGTCACGCATGGGAAGAGCATCTCAAGCATGTAGATCAAACCCTCCAACTACTGGCCGACCATAAACTGTTTGCAAAGAGGTCCAAGTGTTCCTTTGGTTTGACTGAAGTAGAGTATCTGGGACACATTGTCTCAAAGGATGGTGTCAAGGTTGACCCTAAGAAGATCCAAGCAGTCCAAGAATGCCCGAAACCTCGCACACTCAAAAAGCTTCGAGGATTTTTAGGGCTTACAGGATATTACCGTAAATTTGTCTACAATTATGGAAAGATAGCTGCCCCCCTCACCTCCATGTTGAATAATGATTCTTTTACTTGGACAGGGCCGGCTGAGCAAGCATTCCTGGACCTCAAGCATGCCATGACCACCACTCCAGTTTTAGCCATGCCAGACTTCTCTAAAAAATTTGTCATTGAAAGTGACGCTTCTGGTCGTGGTATTAGGGCGGTATTGATGCAAGAAGGACGCCTTTGGCTTTTACCAGAAAATCCCTATCTGATCGCAATTTGGTGAAATCCACATATGCCAAGGAAATGTTGGCAATATTGCATGCAGTCCTGCATTGGTGACCTTACCTCATTGGACGCCATTTCTCCATCAAAACTGACCACCAGAGTCTGAAATACTTTCTAGAACAACGGGTTGCCACCCCCGAGCAAAAAAAGTGGGTATCAAAAATCATGGGCTATGATTATGACATCACGTACAAAAAGGGAAGGAAAATCTTGTGGCAGATGCTCTCTCTCACCAATTTGAGACCCTTAGTATGTTGTGTGCCATCTCTGCACCATTTCCCCAATGGATTGAGCCCTTATGTCAAGAAATACTTCAGGATGCAGATTTGAAAGACCTGGTTGCTTCACTTAGGGATGATCCAAAATCTACACCAGGATATAGTTGGGATGGCCAGGATCTGCGTTACCATCAACGCCTGGTTCTTCCTCCTAAATCCCCACTTCGAGAGCTCCTCATGAAGGAATCACATGGTACTCCATCTGCTGGCCATTCAGGGTTCCTAAAAACTTATGAGCAACTCAAGCACACCTTCTTTTGGAAAGGTATGAAATAGGACATTCGCTCTTTTGTAGCGGACTATGACACATGTCAAAGGATGAAAGGAGAAACAGTGCGCTCTCCGGGCACTCTTCAACCATTGTCGATACCAAATCAGGTGTGGACTGACATCTCCATGGACTTCATAGAAGGGCTACCTAAATCTGGAGACAAGTCTGTTATTTTTGTGGTAGTGGACTGCCTTTCAAAGTATGCTCACTTTTGTGCCCTAACCCATCCTTACACAACATCGACTATTGCCCAAATTTTTCTTGACTCCATATTTCGCCTTCATGGCATGCCAACCTCCATTATATCTGATCGTGATCCCACCTTTACTAGCAATTTTTGGCAAGAGTTGTTTAAGTTGTAGGGGACTCAGCTCAAAATGAGTTCAGCCTACCATCCGCAAACGGATGGTCAAACAGAGGTTGTTAATAAATGCTTGGAAACCTACCTTCGTTGCTTTGCCTCCGATCATCCTACTCATTGGGCAAAATGGCTTTCTTTGGCCGAATGGTGGTACAACACTTCCTATCATACCGCCACCAAACTCACACCGTTTGAGGTAGTTTACGGGTGCCCTCCACTCATGCCTTCCTCCTACATTTTGGGCAGCTCCAAGGTCCAGGCCGTCGATAATGCTCTGAGTCAACACATCAAGGTCCTTCGCCAACTCAAGCAAAATTTGAACATGGCCCAGAATCGGATGCGCCAACAAGCTGATCAGCATCGTTACGAGTGCAGTTTTGATGTGGGTGATATGGTCTTCCTTCGCTTACAGCCATACAAAAAATCATCCCTACAACTCTACAGGTGTCAGAAGCTCGCTCCAAAATTCTATGGTCCTTATCAGGTTCTACAACGGATTGGTCCAACAACTTACAAATTGGATCTTCCCCCCGCTTCCAAGATCCACCCTATTTTTCATGTTTCCCTTCTCAAGAAAGTGGTGGGCACAAAGGTACAGGTTCAATCAACACTCCCCGAATTGGATGAAGAAGGCTCCATCTTACTTGCACCGGAGGAGCTACTAGATCGTCGAACTCACACTCTGCGCAACCGTACCATTACAGAGGTCCTAGTTTAGTGGCGTGGACTTCAACCTGAGGATGCTACATGGGAGTCTCTCCATCAACTCCAGCAACAGTTTCCTCATTTTTAGCTTTGAGTACAAAGCTTCTTCAAGGAGAAGGGCATGTTAGGATCTCATCCTAACCCTTAATGTAATAACTTCCCTAATGTAATAATTCCTAGTGAACGTGGGTAGTACCCATGATTAATATTTTGTAATGTTCTAAGTTTTAGCTTAGGTAGTGCCTATGACAAATGGCACCATTTTTATGTAACACATGGTATATAGGATAGGTAAGGTGGCATTGTGCATGTAATTCGTGTGGCATTATGCATGTAATTCGAATGGCATTGTGCATGTAATTCAAAGTGGCACTATGCATGTAATTCGGGTGGCATTATGCATGTAATCCAGGTGGCATTTTGCATGTAATCCAACCTTGGAAGGAAACTCCTTAAATACCCGAAAAGGCACCAATGTAACCATATTTTTGCAAATTAATGAAGTATTGAAGGAGGTTGCCCCCTCGAAGAGGCCTGCAATTCTGTCTTATTGTGAGATTGTTCTTTTATGCAAATTTCTGTTATATTAATATGATGTTTATGTGAGTTTATTTCCAAGAAATCGTGTGAGAGTGTGTTATTTGAGTTTATTTTATAGCAGGATATTAACATATAAAGTCATTGATTTTGGATATTCTCCTTGTCTGGGTAATTATTAATAAAAACAATGTTAAGTTTGGTATATGCTCTATATACGCTCCTAATGATTATCAGGATAGGAGTGTTTTGTGGTAATAGTTGTTGGGTTTGCAAAATATTCCTTGGGTGTTTGGAGGAGATTTTAATATGGTGAAGCATCACTATGATAAATGTGGTGGTTTGGGGATTGAATGGAAAAGTGATGAATTCTATCATTGGTCTAAATTTAAAGCTCAATTTAGTTTGTTTGATCTTTTGAAAGGTCTCACCGACTTTTTGTTGTATTATTCAAAATTATATATTATTGAGTTTGTCTAAAAAATTATAAATTATATGATCTTATAAAATTTTTAATATAGATTTAAGGTTTGTGGGATATAGGCTTAATATTGTATTATCCAAAACTATGCATTGTTTAGTTTGTCTAAAAATTTATAAATTATAGTCCTATAAATTTTTTAATATATATTTAGGGTTTGTGGCTTTGAGGCTTAATATCAGGTCCGTGTGTATAGGTAAAGTTTGAAAGATTCTCTCCCAGCTAGTGCGATGGAACATCTTGCCTAATTTTCTCAATGTTGAAGCTACTTCTAAAAAGAGGCACCGTTAAACAGTAGTGTGCAGTCGCATAGATTAATCATGACCGTTACATAGGGCCAATTTTTTCTCTTTACCAGGAGCATGTTGACCACTAGAAATGATAAATAGAAGCTTTCCTCGACCGATGGGTAGATCGATTGTAAGAAGTTTAATGTTAGAGTTAATTTGTGTGTAATGACAGTTTTAAGTTTTTCGATAATTTAAGTATATAAAAATTATGACAAATTAAATATCAAAATTATTAGATATTATAGTGTGAAATTATAAGAAATCTAAGTTTCAACTAAATAAAAATAGGTATCGTTTTAATAATTTTTATACTTTTTGTAACATAAAAAAATTTGTTACATCCACATTTCTTGTCTTATTAATGTGTAGAAACCAAAACAACACCAATCTGATTATGTGGCTACAAAAACTAACCTAATTGGAATACATAGGCCCTAGGGCAGCCCCCAGAGGTTGAACAGTGGTCCTAACCACTCCCAAAGCAGTTTTGGAAGGTCAAAGGTCAATTTGGCACCATTTCAAGTACCCTGCTCCTTATTCATTCCACCCTGGGACGATTAGAATGCTATTCGCCTCACCCTGGGGTGAATAGTAGAAATCGCTCTAGGGTGGGGCGAATAGCAGGTTTGATAGGAAAAAATTCAAACCTTGACAAATGGCATCCCAGATACGCCACTCAACTCCACCTTCAATGCATAGGAGTGCGAGTGCGCATTTTTGATCTCAAAGAGGCAGTCATGGAGCCCTTAATCAGGGAGGAATCTTCTCCCTCCTGGCAAGGCATGATGGCAAAGTGGTGCCCCTGCATGCACATTCAAAGCAGACCTTCAAGTCTATAAAATGGTGAGTCTTCTCACACCAAAAAAAATAACAAAGCAGGAGCATTTGGAGCAATGTAGTGCTGTCGAATTATATCCTCACCCCTAGTTTGTGCTTCCTACATCCTTGATCCCTCTTTTGGAAGGGAGGTTATTGGGTGAACATTGGGAGTGCAATTCAAACCCAAAACCTAAAAAATTGGCCACAATACCACACCCAATTTGTCGAAAAAACCCCCTAGGAGGTTTTGGACCCATCCCAAGTGGATTGGTGTCAAAACCAAGCCCCAAACGGTGGGCATCCTGCCCTCGGGCGCCCTCCGCACTGCTGTAGTCCTAATCGCCCCACCCCAGAGTGATTAGAAATCTATAGAAGATTTATTTACTATTTCTTTTGTATCTTGTTTTGTCATTCCTATATGCTGCCATTCAAATTTCATGTCATTCTGATGAGTATTGACTATGTTTTCATTGTTTTATGCTTTTACTAACATACAGGGAGTGCCTTCAGATACAGGGCGACCGGGATAGAATATGCAAAATCTGAACTTCTAGGTCGTCTCAAAATGCCCCCTTTTGCCTAACCCCAAGTTTAAAGGTGTTTTGGAGACCTCTGGATGAGACATTTGGGAGGTCGCTCTCAAACATTTTATGACAGTCCTAATCGTCCCACCCCGGAGCGATTAGAAATATACAGTAAATTTCTTGACTATTATTTTTGCAATGTGTTCATAATGATTTTTACATGCTTCTGTCAAAGTTTCATCTTATTCTTATATGTTTTGATCACCATTTTAATTATTTCATGCATGCATTAACCGGAGGCCTTGGGGATCGCATGTTTCCCTCCATCCACATGTGCTATTAATCGTTTGCTATTTCTCTGTACATAGGATCTCAAAACCATAGGGGAAGCAAGGAACTAGAGATGCATTCACGCAAGTTGCAGCAATGTTTGGCCTGCCCATTTCATATGTGGGCACGCGGAATATCTCGAAGGGAAGCGTACCAACCGCTGGTGTAAAAAAACTATATCTAACGCTCCGAGCCCCTAAAAATGGGGGAGATGCATTGTAACCTGATCATAAGAAAAATTAATAAAAGAGGTTTCACTTTACTTTTTCTTTACATCTCGTTTCATTTCGTTCGTTTTCCCTTTTCATGCACTTTAAGTTCTTTGTTCATTCGTAGGACTTAGCGTTACATCTGCTTTTGTTTGCATCGCACCCAATACGCCTGTGCTTCTGTAGACATGCTTTCAGTGGCGATCATGGTGGGACCCTATCCCCTGATTTTGGGATCAAGTTTTGATAAAAAAAATTGGTGTTTTTTCTTGTAGGTGTTAATCCTTCAGGCGCTGGACTGCTGCTCGTGCCACCCTGTGACAAATACAGAGCTGGAATTCGAGTCACCCAGGGACGAATAAGCATTCATCCCACCTTGTGATGAATACAGATATGATATTCATCCCACCCCAGGACGATTAACTCTCTATGCATTTTTTGAGCAGAAACTCAGGGGAATCCGGTTTGGGCAGAGAATAGGTAGGTTTTTTGAACATCTTCTGTAATTTTCTGTCTCTGTTTCTGTGATTTTTTTGTTTTCTTTTCTTGCATAGAAAAGTTTACTGGATGTTTTCTTTCTTTGTGCAAGTAAAAATAACCCCAAACACCACGTGAAAATATAAACATCAAGGAGTTGGTCGTAAAACCCCAACCCTTGATCAAGATCAACGGTGGATTTCATCACCACCTTGGCTTGAATTTGGCATACATAACCCTGATCGCAATTGTTGCTAGACGTAAATCCTGATGAAAGCTGACCAAGTGTAGCGGGGGTGATTCCCCATGCATGAGGATAAGTCTTATATGGTAGGTGTCAAAATAGAATGATTCCCCTTTCGTACCGCCTATGTTTCACATACTGTTCTGCTCTCACGTACCAATAGTTTCCCTCACGTAAGGGTGGGTATATTGAGAGGTTCGGTATAATGACCTAGCAGTGGTATATTGAATGGGCGACCATTTTGGGAGATATAAGAGCCCTCATATTGCATGTACAACAAAATTTTCTTTACAAGTCTTTCAAAACAAAAATCAAAACACATTGAACTAGATTTAGGGCACACATTTAATTAGTAAACGATATAATCACTTATTTGTTTGTGTGGTCCCCTTTTTGTTTAGTGTAGAATAAAAAATCGTAAAAGAAGATAAAAACATACGCATATTTTAGAGAACCACCACCATGGTGTACACCCATAGCCAAGCACAATCACTGGCAGAAGCTACGAAAAGTGTACAAGGGGGCACAAGTCACCTCCATTATAACCCCAAGGACTTAGTCATACCACATTGGTAGCCTAACCCACAACATAGTCCACATCATGCCATTATAGAATGGGACTATAGAGGCACCCCTTCGAGGGACACTCCCATTCAACATAGACCCTTTTAGGAGGAGTGCATACACGTGGCACTCAACATAGATGGGAAATCCCCCTTAGACACTCATTATGAGTGGTTGTCGCGTGATGAAGCGCTAGAACAGCATAGGGTCCATAAGGAGGGCCACATGATTACATCGTCCCACCTCTACCACTTATTACTATAAAAAACAATAGGCCAAATCCATAGCGCAAGGCTCTTCAGATAGGGTGACCCAATTATGCCCGCCCCTTTCACATGTACGAAAGGGAGCACGAGGAAGACCACTATATTACTCAAGAGCAATACACAACATGGGAGCAATGTGCCTCCACACCTGCTAATTATCAAGATCACCTACTAAGACCAGAGCCTCAGATGAATGCCGCTAACCTCGACAAAGGGAAGCGACCTATAGAGATATCGAATCACCACGACCGAGATAGACATGTAGGGGAGGCATCTAGGCCTCCTAGACCTAAGACAACAGAACAAATTGATTTGGAATTTTCGAAACATGTCACCCGCCAAGTACAAATCACACAGCTTAAGCAAGATCAACAATAGTTAGAGCACTTGTATCGTCTTAGCAAAGAGCGCATTCGACGTCAGACAGACGAGTTGCTCCAGAACACTGTGCCTGAGAAGGTTCCAACCCCTCACACGCATAGGATAGAACTGTATGAGAGGCACAATCCCTTGGTGCGAGACATGTCTCCACGACCTTATCAAGCATTGCCTCCAATACCTCCTAGACCTAAGCGGGAGACCACCCCCAGAGCCAATGATGGGAACCCTCCACGGGCACCCAACCATGTTTATATGTCACGCCCAAGAACTCCTCAATAAGCCTATGAGGAGTTTGAGCAAGAAGAAGATCGAGCTGAAACGTCCTACCAAGGCATGGGGGTGCTATTTGGCTACCCCTCCATAGGCCTCAAATTCCTCGCAATTCACAACGGGAACAAACCAATGAGGAAGAGAATAAATCTTTCGATGCATACGAAGCACTGCTATAGCGCTTAGAGTCTATGTAGACCAAGACTTTTGGGCCCCAAAAGCCCACTTTATGCCAGCTCCGTAGTCACCCTGTGCATCCTTCTGTGCCGACACCCCCATATCCTAAACACTTTAAAATGCCCCAGTTGGCAATATTTAGAGGGGATGAGGATGCCCAAGAGCATGTGACAAGATTCTTGAGTCAATTCTTTGGAATTCAGGACAATGATGCTTTGCTTCTAAGAACATTTATAACCACGTTCATAGGCCTCACCTCAGATTGGTTTACCCAGTTGCCGAAGCATAGCATTAGTAACCTGGACCAGCTAGTGGATGCGTTCCTCAAATGTTTCACCTTCAACACCAATAAGAAGGCATCATTAAGAGACCTAGCTAGCCTCAGGCAGTATGAAGAAGAGACCATGGTGGCTTATGGAAATCGGTGGAGGATGTTGCTCTCAAAGCTACCTTACCTCCCTCCCATGGCTGACCTGACTTAGATGTTCTCAAAGAGTTGTTTAATGTCAATCTCCATGCTATTGCAGCTGCTTAAATATGCCACTCTTGAGGAATCCCTGGTGCAAGCCATAATAATTGAGGAGATCAAGATACAAGATGGCGATATCGCCAAGACATGCAAGAAAGAGTGGCCCAAAAATGCCAAAATAGGGACCATGCAACCGAAACCCGATGTGGTCAATCAGGTTGCTATAAACATACCTAAGCCTGCACAAGCAACACAGCCCCAAAAGGCTAATTATTCGGCAGTTCCTCTTAACAGCTATGAAAGGGAAAATCATAGGCAAGAGCAAAATCAGTAGCATCGCCCTAGGCGACAATTCATACCCTTCACAGAGTCTAAGGACTCATTTTTTGACTGCTTGTCCATGGCAAACTTGATAAACCTACCAGAAAGTCGACCCATAGACCCCAACGCGCAAAAACCCAAGGGCTATAGGGAAGACTTGTACTATAGATTTCATCGACAGAAAGGACATGACCTTTACTCATGTTGGAAGTTCAAAAGCTTAGTGCAGTACCTAATAGACAATAAAACTCTAGCGGTGGATAGACCCCATGCCTGCCCATGATGCGCAGGCAAAGACTCTACAAGTCAATGAGGTGACACAAAATTGCCCCATGTAGGGGTATGTAGGGATGATAAGCATAGTGACTCGGAACAAGAGGTACCCAAGCATAGCTGCCCCTACTACAGCTACAGGAGAGGTTTTGTCAATATCACAACCTCAACAGCACCCTACACAACCTCCCTCGCCTAGACCAGTGGCCACAATTCGGACTAAACTTACCCAAAGTTTAAGGACCACGTCGGCTAGGCTCTCCATTTACGAGCTCATACAACAATCACTGCCCCATCGGGAGGCTCTAATGGAGATACTCCAAGCCATCGAGTTATAGACCCATGAAGTAAATTCTTTCAACAATTTTGTGGGACATGTAAAACGATGCACAGAACCAGTCATTACCTTTAGAGAAGACGAGCTAAAATTGGTGACTGGCGACATGGTGGATCCACCCCTGCACGTCATTGCACGGGTCAACGAGATTCCATTTAAGAGGGTGTTGGTGGACACTGGCTCATATAGTAATATAATCACAACGGAGGCACTGAAACACCTAAAGCTGCCAGCATCTCATATTGTGGCCTCCACCTATACTCTTCGAGAATTCAACAACGTAATATGCTCGATGGTTGGCACAATCATCTTGCCCATCCAAGTGGGACAAAATACTATTCCTACATTGTGCCACATCCTAGAAGGTGAGATGGCCTACAATATCTTACTGGGCTGGCCTTGGATTAGGGACATGAAGTGTGTCCCTTCGATAGCCCACCAATGCCTAAAGTACACATTCGAAGGGCAGGTGCATGTAGTCCCGGCAGACTTAGAACCCTTCAAGTATTGCAATTCGGTGCATCTGATGCCACAATCGACCCTTCCATCGAAACATTGGGACTTTCAGTTGAATCCATCCAAATAGGGTCTGATTTTGCATACATCCCCGCTGTTAAGTCCCTCAAATCACCAACCGGCCCCATCTTCATCGTCTGGTCCTTCACCAACGATGCCACCTATGGTGGCCACATCGAAGGACAATGGGAAGAAGCTCCTGGAAGAGGCACCCCCATTAGTATCAACCATATCTACCGAAGAGGTGCCCATCCAAATGGAAGTCGAGACGCCTAGTTCACCTAACATGGAGTGGACTCAAGAAGAACTTCCATTCCCTCCACCTCAATCGCCAACGATCACCGTTGATATGGCCAATATGGGACTAGGGGAGTTCCTAGTGCATAACATTGTGGCAACACCCGTTCTTGAGTCCATGTAGGACATGGGGAGACCTCGCCTCCCCATCAACACTATTGTCCCTCTAGGCTACCCACAAAATCAGACAAATTTTGTATATGGGGGCCTCGATAATGGCATTGAACCTTACCTATAAGAGGAAGAGGACGAAGAGCCCTTTGTTGAGAACATCAACTATTTGTCCAACCTGAAATTCTCTTTGAAATACCTTGGCCAATGTAATTGGCATGGATATGGGTTGGGCAGATATGAACAAGGAGTGCACGTTCTTTGCCAACCAATATATCAAATGCCATACGACAAATCAGGAGTAGGGTTCAACCACCCTTTGCCCCTTGAAATCCTGGTAGAGAACATGCAAGGCCTAGGGCTAGGAAACAAGGATGGGTTGGCACAAGATCCATATGCCAATCCTAACACAACATATACATTGGGGGATTATCTCCCATTATTAACAACCAACATTGTTGACCTCAACAAGCCCTTCCCTTCGGTCGAGAAAGGGGAAAGTTCAAGATATTACCTCCAAAAGGGATGTAGACAAAATCAGGAGGGATCCTCTGAAGATGTGTCAGAGTATGAGGTAGCACTGTGGGACCATTTCGAGTCTGATAGCAATCACTCGCAAGTGACCCCCATAGATGACTATCAAGAAAACTTCTTGGCAATATTCCCCTTGAATGCTCCAATCGAGCAATTGCCACCTCAAGAGAATCAGGTCCTCCTGTAGAGAGCGAAACAACCCCGATGGGACCAAATCAACTTGCTCGAGCAGAATGAGACTCACATCTCGGAGCCAATGAAGTCCAATGGATCTCCGATAGTGATTATGAAGATGAGACTGAGATGGCATATCTCAACCATATGCGGCAACAACAATACCCCATGGACATTGACGATATGTTTGAACAGCTAAACATGGGGCCAAGGCATAGGTGGCACCTAAACCAAGCACAGTTGGACCAAGTGCTACGTCTACCACTTTGGGCATATAGAGAGCACCTTTCGCCCAAAGACCCTATAGAGCCATCTATGTCAAGGGTAGACCCTGTCCTTCTATCACCACATAGGGCTGATCCATTTGTGCCAATACCCCCAAAGCCAGATCCGGGGTATCAAGATCACCAAGGAAGTCTTAGCCAACACCCGTGCGGTAATGAAGACCAAATTCACTTCATCAACATGATCTCCATTAACTTAACCGCCTACATCTGCAATCCAACTGATCCAGCACAACCATTGTATCTAAACTTAGATGTCATAGACTGGGATCGCGCTAACTCGCCACCATCCCCGTTAGAGTACTAGACTTGCGGTGAGATGCTTCATTTCACCCCAGGACCAACTTAGGATATCTTCCATGTTGAAGAGGAACCCGACGTTCCCAACATAGATCTAAATTTGGCAAATGATATCCACCTGATCCCAACTCCACACCAGTTGGAGTACGGGTCCCACATGTCAGTCGAAGAGACGAATGACGTAGACATCAGCTCTGATCCAATGAACCCATAAATCATCAAACTGGGGGTAATTCTATCCCCCGAAGAGTAAGCCTAGTACACTACCCTTCTCAAAGAGAAGAAGGAGGTTTTTGCATGGTCCTACAAAGACATGTCGGGACTAGACCCACAGTTAGTCACACATAATATAACGCTTGATCCGACAGTCAAGCCAGTCAAGAAAAAACTATGTAAGATGCACCCAAAAGTGGCCTTAATGGTCAAATATGAATTACAAAAGTTGTTGGATGCACAGTTTTTCATCTGCATAGATTACCCACCATGGTTGTCCAACATGGTACCCATAAAAAATCCTGATAGGAGGATTTGCATATGCACTAATTTTTTAGATCTAAACAAAGCAAGTCCCAAGGATGATTTCCCCTTACCTAGCATCGACGCATTGGTAGACGCTACAGCAGGCCAAAAAAAGATTTCTCTCATGGATGGTTTCTTGGGATACAACCAAATTCGTATCAATCCCGAGGATCAACTAAAAATGACGTTCACAACACCTTGGGGGACATTTTGTTATAAGGTCATGCCCTTTGGCCTTAAAAATGTTGGGGCCACCTACCAACATGCTGACATATATCTTCCACGATCACATGCATAAAAATTTGGAAGATTATATGGATGATTTGTTGGCCAAATCTCTTTTGTGCCTAGATCATCTCGATGACTTAAGCAAGATACTCGATCGCCTCATCGAACACAGAGTCAGACTAAACCCCAAGAAGTGCGTATTTGGCGTCACATATAGAAAACTCTTGGGTTTCATAGTTTCAAAATGAGGCATCAAGGTAGACCCACATAAAGTCAAGGCAATCCTTGAAATGCTTCCCCCAACCACCATCAAGCAACTCAGAAGCCTGCAGGGAAAGTTCACGTCAATCAAATGCTTCATAGCATAGCTATTTGACAAGTGTCGACCCATGAATAAATTAGTGCACAAGGGGGTAGCGTTTCACTAGGATGACGAGTGCCAGTCAGCCTTCGATGACATCAAACAATACTTGGCTTCGCTTCCAGTATTGGCACCACCTAGACCAGGAGTGTCATTCTATTTATACATCTCAGCTACTAAGGTGGCACTGGGCGCCATGCTAGCCCAGAAAAATGAACTACATAAAGAATAGGCTAATTACTATCTTAGCCACACCCTGGTCAGTTATGAACATAACTATGCATACGTTGAGAAGCTATGCTTGGCGATGGTGTTTGCTACCAAAAATCTACGCCATTACATGCTGAGCAATACAACGTATGTTGTGTCTAAGAAGAATCCATTGTGGTACATGATGAGTCATACTTATCATAGTAGCCGCACGATGAAATGGATCATGTTGTTGACGGAGTTTGACATCGAATTCATTGGAAAGAAGTCCATCAAAGGTCAAGTCATCATCGATCAAATAGCAGAGGCTCCTGTCAAATATGATCAACCTCTGATTGTAGAGCTACCCGATGATGGGGTCTTCCATGTCTTAGAATCGCCAGATTCTGATCAGCCTGAGTGACAGGCCAACATAACCCTATTTTTCAATGGTTCTAAATGTGAGCAAGGGGGTGGCACAGGAATCGTATTCTTCACACCGTAAGGGGATCCAATGCCTCTATCATTTAAACTTTATTTCTTGTGCTCCAATAACATTGTTGAATACGAAGCCTTGCTCATAGTGTTAGTATCACAATGACACTAAGAGGGGGAGTGAATCAGTGTAGCTCTTTAAAACTTAAATCTTCAACTCTTAAATACAAAACAATGAAAACTTAAAACCAAATAAAGCAAGTATAACAAGAGAACATCGCACAACACAAGATGTACTGAGGTTCACCGATTTGGCTAAATCCTCAAAATGACTGTTTGGACTCCCATCCAAATCCAGCCTTTGCAAAGCACCAACTTTACAATCAATTTACCGACACCCACTGGAAGGAGCACCAACCCCTGATTTATCTGCACCAACAAAAAGGAGCACCAACCCCTGATTTATCTGCACCAACAGAAAGGAGCACCAAACCCTGATTTATCTACACCAAAAAAAAGGATCACCAACCCCTAATTTATTTGTACCAACAGAAAGGATCACCAACCCCTCTACCAAGCACCCACTTGATTTTGATATTGATAATAAAATGACATATATGAATATTCTCTTCTCACAAAAAAATTGACTGTTTTCTTAGCTCGTTTTGTCAATTTCTAAATGCTTTCTGGGTATTGTGCAGAACTCTTTCTGTGACCTACTCTCAAAATTTCATCCAAAAATAATATGGTATGAGTGAGTTATTCCCAAAATACTGAAGTGATATTTTTCACCTTTTTTCCAAAAACACAGATTTTCACTCTTTATTTTTCTCCACACACTCTTCTCTCTTCACAAAATAAAAATACAACTCTTAAATAAAACACTTCTCACTTAAATGCACACACTTGCATTCCTTTTCACTTTTCACTTTCTCCAAATATTTTTATTTAATGAAAAACTTCTTAAAATAATATAACTCCCTTTTTTTATATTGAGGAGGCATTTCGTCAAACACGTCACATGCAAAGAATTGACACCTTACTCGTTCTCATACTTCGGAGCCACGTGGCAACTCAAACCAAAAAAAAAATATGATCTATTTGATGCCTTGAAGGTGTAACAACACTGAAACTAAAACTCTGGCGACTCTTCAAGGTCAAAATGGCCAACTAAAGGATTTTGCACAAGTGGCACAAATTGACATAAAAGAGACCTGTAACGTTTTTGCAAAAATCATAACTCTCACCTCGTAACTCAGTTTTCTCTAAAATTTGAAACATAGAATATTTGCAACACTAACTATTTCCAAACCAAAATTCACTACCTAACTCCTTACGGTTCACCTGTACCACTTCCACAAAAACTGCTACTGACACACTTTTCCCAAAAAGAGCGTTTTTGTGACAGTCTTGCAACGCTTGTAAAATTCTCCTCGTTTCTCCGTTTTCATTGAAATTTGGCAAACATGTTCTTGAATATAACAACCACCTCTAGTTAAAATTTTGCTGCATAAATCCTTACGGTTTTTTTGCAGTGCTTCTGACAAAACCTGCACTTTTTCAGCCTGTACAACCACTTGCCAAATCATCCGCCAAGATACCGGAAACATCACCGATCAATCCAAACACTGTGCTAACATCTCCAATGCTGTTCTGGACTATTTACTAACATGCTGGAATGTTCCAAACTGATCCATCCTGGCCAACTATGCCCGTGGGGACTTTTGCAACTTTTTGACTATTTTGAGGCTTTGACAACTTTCTGATGATTTTTTCAACTTTTGCAAATTTGCACAAACAACCTGTAACAACTTCACCCAAACATAAAAAACATCCTAATAAGCATTTAACATCACTGTACATACTATGAATAACCTTTTAACTCCTTTCCACTGCATCAAACGATCTATCTGATTGTGTTGACAACAATGACAATATTGTTGCTGCACCTTGCTCAACAATCTCCCCCTTTGGAATTGTTGGCAACACACGTGCAATTTCCTGTAACTCTTCTCCCCCTTTGAAAACAATACCAAAGGGTTGCTTGCAAACTCCCCCTGAGTCCATGCACAACATTCTCAGGCAAAAATTATTACACTTAGCAAAAATCACAAACATGAGCAAAAAGATAAACAAATACACAAATGCTCCCCCTGAGAATGTGGTCCCGATAGCTAGTCAATTCTTGGGAAGCGTGACCATTCCAAATTTATTGTGAAGATACTCAAATAATTCCTTGGGCAACGGTTTTGTGAAGATATCTGCTACTTGCTCTGTTGTTTGAACAAAATCCAACTTAACCTCACCTTTCGCAACTTTCTCCTTCAAAAAGTGATACCGGCTAGCAATATGTTTTGTGCGATAATGCATAACCGGATTCTTTGAGATGTTAATGGCACTGGTGTTATCACACTTAACTAAAATTAAAGTTAATACCAAGATCTTTCAGGGTTTTTTTCATCCATAATACCTGCATACAACACGTTGTCACTGTAATATATTCTGCCTCTGCTGTGGATAAGGAGACTGACTCTTGTTTCTTACTGTGCCACGTGACCAACTTGTCTCCAAGATAGAATGCACCTCCACTGGTACTCTTTCTGTCATCTACACATCCTACCCAATCTGCATCTGAATACACAATAAGGGTGAAGTCCTTATCTTTCGGATACCATAACCCATACTCCATAGTACCCTTGAGGTACCGAAGCATCCTCTTCATTGCTGTCACATGAGTCTCCTTGGGACTAGCCTGAAATCGTGCTACCATGCATACTACCTGCAAAATATATGGTCTAGTAGCTATCAAGTACACTAAGCTCCCAATCATATATATGTACATGGTTTGATCAACATGTGGAGATTTGTCATCCTTGCTCAACTTGCAAGCTGTCATCATGGGAGTGCTAACTGGCTTACAATCCTCCATTGTGAAATTTTTTAGCATCTCTTTCACATATTTAATTTGAGAAATAAATATGCCCTTCTCATTTTGATTAACTTGCAACCCGATAAAATACGAAAGTTCACCAATAATTGATATTTCAAATTATTTATGCATCTTATTTGCTAAATCTTTACACGACTCATCTTTTTTGTTGCAAAATATGATATCATCTACGTATACAACAAGAATAATGAGATGACCATTTTCTGTTATGACATACAAATTACTATCCACCATACCTTTCTTGAACCCTTATTGAGTAAGATAGTTGTCTAGCCTTGCATACCATGCTCGGGGTGCCTATTTTAAGCCATATAATGCTTTCTTCAACTTGCAAACCAAGTTGGGATCATCACCAAGTTGGAAACCATCTGGCTGCTCAATATAAACATCTTCTTCAAGTTTCCCATTCAAAAATGCTGATTTCACATCCATTTGATACACTTTGAAATTCTTGTAAACTGCTAAAGCTAGAAACATTCTAATTGCCTCTAGTCTAGCCACAGGTGCAAAGGTTTACTCAAAGTCAATACCTTCAACTTGTGCATAGCATTTACATACCAATATTTCTTTATTCCTGACTACCTGTCCGTCTTCATTCAATTTTTTTCGAAAGACCCATTTTGTACCAATTATATTTTTATTTGCAGGTCTTGGTACTAACTCCCAAGTTTTATTTTTCTCAATCTGATCTAATTCTTCATTTATTGCCTTCATCCAACTTTCATATTTGCTTGCGTTAGAAACATTTTTGGGCTCAATTCTGGATAATAGAGAGTAGTTACTTACTACTCTTCTTCTTGTCTGAACATCAACTGTGGGGTCTCCAATTATTTGCTCTCTAGGATGATCTTTCTGCCAGTTTCTTGTTTTGAATTTCTTATTTTCTTCCACTTTTGAATCACTGTTTGAATCATCTGAGTCAATTTTTTGTTTCTTTTCCGTTTCCTTTTCCTCATCTCCTTCAATAACCTCTTCATAAATTGGGTATTTCGCTTCATAGCTAATTGCTCGTTCCCTACCTTCATCAACTTTAACATCGACACTATCCACAATTTTCCTTAGCCTCTTGTTGTAGCATTTGTAAGCTTTGCTTTTTGACGAATAGCCAAGAAAAATACCTTCATCATGTTAGGAGTGAAACTGAAGAGAATATCTTATTGATAAAAATGGGTTACATATATAGGCAGAAGGCCTATATGATAAACTGACAAGTGTCAAAATAGAGGTATAGTGCACTTTAACTCTAACATTCCCCCTTAAAGTGCACTATCCTAACTAAAGAAAAAACAAGTCAACATTAGGTAACATTCCCCCTTAATGTTGACTTCTCTAAAAAAATCTACATCCTCCTTTATTGTTGATTTGGTCTAGGCTTGTGCTCTTTGCGCTTGGCTCTCCAACTGTGAATAATGCTAGATTTACTGTGTATACATCTCGGTCTGTTGCCTCAGGGTCAGCCACTTCCATGGGTCTGTTGCCACTGGGTCATCCGTCTAAGTGCCTTAGGGTCATCATGGGTGCCTCAGGGTCAGCCACATCTGGGTCTGTTGCCTCTGCAGGTCATCCTCAGAGGATGTTGCCACTCGTAGGTCACTGACTAGATCCACCATGAATATAAAGTCCCTCCTCATGGTGAACTCAATCTAGAAGGTGTCGGTCTATGCCAAAAATGCACCTTAATACAAAGGAAAAATGAGCCATGAAATACAATAAAATGAGCCATAGAAGCCAAATATGGAGGAGAAGAAGAAAGAAGAATAGAAGAGAATCTTCTAAAGTGTCTTCATCTGTAGTCTTCAAAAGTAGATCCAAAAAATCCTTGGATAGAGTCTAGGGTGTCTATGTTTGTAGTACTTAGAATAAGTGTCCTTATGGTAGTCACCTCATATTACCGGTATGCATGGGTGACCAGCCGCTGCATCCGCCAAGTGGAAAGAGGAGAATACTAGATACTAGGTTCACTTATAAGTACCTTGGGAGTGTCGGGTACAATCGAGAGTGCACTCCAAGGTAGATAAAACTTTGAGGCTAAAAAATTCATTTGAAATAGCCTTAGAATTACAAATGGACACCACCAATGTGTCCATTGCGAAAAAATCTTTCCAACGACTATAAACATGGCTATAGTCGGATACAAATTGATGTTTTAAAATAGCAAAAAAACAATGACCTTCAAAAATGTGTGCAGCCCGGGACTTCCCAAGTGGTCACCCCTCCGAGTTGTAATCTAGGACAAAGTGCTTAATATGGGAGTTTTTATGAGACTTAACAAAACTATAGCACTTAAGATTAAAAAAAAAATCATTGTCCCCCGCCTTTGCAAAATCAATGGAAATTAAATTTCCCTCCAAGGGAAACGAAATCATTTTTGGCAGATGGGACATAAACAACATGAACCTGGCCGACACTATGGCGTGAGCCAAGGTTCTCGATATTGACCTGCAGAAACAGCTCTGACCCTACATGCAAGACATTGCACATCTTCCCAGCATCTACGACCTAGTACACTTTATAACTTAATTAAATTGAAAATAGCAGCAACGGGCCTCCGATGACGGCGGCGACGACATTCAATTCGATGATGATATTGGCACGGTGCTAGCAGAGCTATTCACATCACAGGGCTATAGCACTTGCCCCACCACTGATCTACTGATATCGAAGCACGGACATGTCCATAATCTACTGATATCGAAGCGCGGGCACAACCACATAGGACCCAGATCGAATCTCCCTGCCGAGATGCGTGTCGTACAAGCTCTTCATCCATGTATCCGACAGCGTAAGGTACTTATATCATAATGGAAGAGGGAGAAGCAGATTGTAAATCACAACATCAAATGCTACGAATTTGGACAAAATCCCATCGACAAAGGTTCTGGCGAAGGAAGTCATTCGATCTAGATGAGCCGTGCAGCGTCTCCTGCTCCTCCGTCACCACTTCGATTTTCGATGCCATTGCCTGTGCTAAGAGAAAAAACGGGATCTGCCTATTTCCACCGCCATGGCTCATATCATTGCCACTGCCCCTACTGCACTTACTGCAGCATAAGTCCCCAATATCACCAGTTTGTCTACAAAACTTCTCTATGACAGAACCTGGTGAAGGCGTCGACGATGATGAGCCGACGAATGTTGTATGTGCATGAGATCGATCTAAAAATGGTCTTGAAGGACAAGAAGACCATCGCTCGAGAAAATTAGAGCCCCTCCATCAGCAAAAAATTAGCACATGCAGTGGGAAAAAATGCAAATTCTCAGCACGAAACATAGCAATGGAGTTTGATTACTCGTCTGAGGGTTTCTCAACGACCCAGGTTTGAATTTCCCCTTTGAACAACTTTACGTAGCACAATGCGGCAGCAAAACTCATATTCCTAACCGGCAGATCGGAGTCAAAAAATTACCCAAACGTTTGCAAATATTCCATACATAACTGATTTTTACTGGCAGTCACAGCATGAATTAGGCAATGGAATGTCTGCAAGAAAGGCTGTGCAGGTCGGTTTGCAGTGGGGAAAACAGGGATGATGAAGGAGGTTGAACTCATTTTGGGGAATGCAGGCACTGCAATGCATCCTTTGACTGTAGCGCTTACTATAGTAGGTGGAACAACAAGGTAACATATCCTCTCTTTAGGTGGAACCACTGCCGCCCCCAATTCCAGTGACGCCATTGCCCATCGCAGCGTCTCCACTTCCTTTCTCATCGTCGTCGGCGTTGGCCGCCTGCCACGACCACACATCCGAGGACCACACATATTGATCTAAATGAATCTATTTTTTTTTAACTAAGCCATTTTCCAATAAGAGGGGATCCTATTTGTGCTTCTGTGAAGCTGACGCTGATCAATGGGTACTACTCTTAAAAAAAAAATTGAATAATTTTTTCCAAACTTTAAAATTCTACCCAAAAATTTTGTTGTGTTCTTAAACGGATCCACTTTGAAAAAAACATAGATAAATAAAAAATGACCTCTCAAACTGATTTTTTTTTTTTTAACCATCTGGTTTCTGATCCATCAAAAATATGGAGAGCATACTCCCTCGGTAAAAAAAAATAGGAATAATGGAGAGGAAAAAAAGTCATGGGGAGGGAGGATTTCCATGAGGGAAATCCCCCCTCAAGGGTTTTCACAGGGCAGGTAAAGCCTGCTCTGATACCAAATGTTAGGAGTGAAACTGAAGGGAATATCTTATTGATAAAAATGGGTTACATATATAGGCAGAAGGCCTATATGATAAACTGACAAGTGTCAAAACAGAGGCATAGTGCACTTTAACTCTAACACATCCGCTCTATCTTCAAACTTACCAAGGTTTTCTTCAGTTCTTTTGATGTAACACTTGCTGCAAAAAAATTTAAAGTATCTTGTTGTTTCCTTTTTACCGAACCACAACTCATAAGGAGTTTTTCTTTCATACGTCCTCAAAATGCACCTATTTTGGATGTATACCGCAGTATGGACTACCTCTTTCCAAAATTTGTTTGCTACTTTGCTCTCATTCAACATAGTCCGTGCCATTTCCTGCACTGTCCTGTTCTTTCTTTCTACCACACCATTCTGTCGAGGTGTCTTGGCTGCTAAAAACTGTCTCCTAATACCATATTTTTCACAGTACTCAGTAAAATCCTCTGAAATGAACTCTCCTCCTCTATCCGATCTTAAACATTTAATCCTTTTTCCTGTTTGATTCTCAACTTGGTTTTTGAAAACCTTGAACATCTCAAAAGCTTCTGATTTATGCTTCAAAAATAGTACCCATGTCATCCTGGAATAGTCATCTATACACAACATAAAATATTTGTCACCATTTATGCTTTGCGTTCTCATGGGTCCACATAAATCAGTATGTACTAGTTCCAAAGGTTTGCTTGTGTAGTACTCTTTTGTTTTAAATGAGACTCTAGTTTGCTTCCCCTTTTGGCATGAAGCACAAATGCTATTTTATGGTTTTCCAATGGTGGGAATATCTCTCATTGCCCTTTTTGAGCTGATTTTTACTAGATTGTCAAAACTGATATGACCGAGCCTCTTGTGCCAAAACCAATTTTCTTCTTCCTATCCAATAAAGCAATCTCCTTCTGAAGTATCTAAGAGAGTGTACAGGTTTCCAGATGTCCTCGATCCAGTTGCTATCAACTTTCCACTGTTTGCTTTTCCCGACTTCACAACCCTGCTTCTTAAAAATCACTTCATGACCTCTATCACAAATCTGACTTACACTCAAGAAGTTATGCTTCAGACAAACCACAAAGAAGACTTCTTTTGACTTGATTTTTCCATCACTGATCTTAACTAAACCTTTGCCAACTATCTTAGCTGCATCATTATTTCCAAATTTTACTGAACCACCTTCATATTGCTGTAACTTCTCAAATTCTTTTTGTCACCTGTCATATGATTGGAGCATCCACTATCAAGTATCCATGGTGCAGATTTATTCTGTGCTTTAAATCTTGTTTGTACGATCAGGGATTCCTTTTCTTCCTTTGGTCGCTTTTTTTCTTTCCACTCTGGTTTGATTACAGTTTTGGGCTCTTGTTTTGACTTTTCTTTTTCAGTAGCTTGTGCATGTTTTTCGGGAAATTTTCTATTTTGTCTCATTCCATTTGGTTGAAATTTTCTTCCCTGAAATTGATTTGATGCAAATGTACTTCAACAATTTTTTGCAATTTGCCCAAAATTGTGATAGTTATAACATTCTACTGTATAATCCATCAAAGGTGAAAAAACATTTCTACTGGTAAAATTCCTTGGTCCTACATTATACTTGCAATCTGAAATCTTATGTACATAACTATTGCATTTAAAATAGTAACCAAAAAAGAGATGATTGAACCTGGGTGATGGTCTTTGCCATGTTGTCATAGGAGCCATAAATCTTCTTCTTCTTTGATGTGTGACATTGGTGAATCCATCATTGTCAATTCTCCTTTCGTGCCTTGCATTATTGCTTTCTTTTGCATGAGTCATTTTTTCTTGATCAACCTGTTTTTTATCTTCATTCTTTATGGATTCTTCATTTATGGCCTTTGATCCATTTGATGATTCTCCTTCGTCAAAACCCAAACCAAATTTGATGCCTGTAGTCGAACCCAAACCAAATTTGATGCCTGTAGTCTTTTGGTTATTTATGATCTTATCCAGCTTCATAGAACTTTCTTCACGTTTGCGATAACAACTAATTTTACGATTCATCTCTTCTATCTGCATCCTTAAACCAATAATCTCTTCTTCTAGCTTGCTGCAATAATCTATTTTCATGGTTATTTGCACTTCAAGATCTTCGGATATTTTCTTGGATTTTTCTATCTGTACTTTCAAACTGGTTATGATTTCATTTGCATCCTTAAGCTTTCTTAAAATTTTCTTATTCTTTTTTCTTTCTATCTTCAATTCATCCAGAGCTACAATTAGTTCCTCTTCCAAATTTACTTCTGCATCAATTTCTTCTTCATCACATTCCTGTTCTTTTTCTATTTTTTCTTCTTTGAGTGCCATGAAAAGAGCTTCACCTATTTCCTTTTTAGAATCCTCACCGGAGTTGTCTTCTGATGAACTAAAATTCTTGGAGATGAAACTTTTCTTCTTGAAGTTGCCTTTTCTGAAATTTGTTTTTTTCTTCCAGTCACTTCTTTCTTGGTGCGATCCTTCATAACTTTTGTTCTTCTCATTAAGTGGACATTTGGCTACAAAATTCCCAACATCTCCATAGCTGAAACATTTAAACGGTAACTTTCCTCTATATTTTCCTTTTCCCCCTTTTAATTTTCGAACAAAGTTTGCTTCCATTTCATCTGATGTCTCTTCTTCCTCGGATTCTTGTTTTTCTTTCATATTTGTATGGGATTTAAAAGCAGCTTCTCTGTTTGTGGGTTTAGATTTTCCTATTCTCATATCATATGTAGTCAAAGAACCATGCATCTCATCCATACTAAAAGAATTTAGATCTTTAGCTTCTTCTATAGCTGAAACTTTAGAATCAAATCTTTGGGGAAGAGATCTTAATACCTTTTTCACGATGACAAAATCTTTGATTTCCTCGTCAATTCCTCTAATCGTATTAATGACTTCATTAACTCTCAGCATATATGCCTCTATGTTCTCATCATCATTCATCTTTAATACTTCGAACTGAGCTCGATGTGTTTGTAACTTGGCCTCCTTGATCTTAACGTCTCCTTCATGAATGCTCCTCAGTTTGTCCCATATTTCTTTTGTCATTTTACAACTCATAATCTTTACTAGTTCACTATCCACTAATCCGCATATGATAGCATTCTTTGCTTTTGAGTCATTCTCAAATAGTTTCTTATCGACAACATCGGTTGGATAATTGGTGGGTATTGTGTATCCACTATCTACTGAATCCCAAATGTCGTATCTCAAAGCACAAAGATATGTCTGCATCCTAAGTCTCCAAAATGTGTAATTAGTTCTGTCAAACAATGGTGCTTTTTTTGATGAGAAGCCTTCACCACCTACCATTGTGTCACTTCTAAGATCACCCTAACCAGTTAAGCATGTTCAAGAACCTTGCTTTGATACCAATTGTTAGTCTCACAATGAAACTAAGAGGGGGGGTGAATTAGTGTAGCTCTTTAAAACTTAAATCTTCAACTCTTAAAGCCGAAACAATGAAAAATTAAAACCAAATAAAGCAAGTATAACAAGATAACATCACACAACACAATATGTATCGAGGTTCACCGATTTGGCTACATCCTCAAAATGACTGTTTGGACTCCCATCCAAATCCAGCCTTCGGAAAGCACCAACTTTACAATCAATTTACCAACACCCACTAGAAGGAGCACCAACCCCTGATTTATCTGCACCAACAAAAAGGAGCACCAAACCCTAATTCATCTGCACCAACAGAAAGGAGCACCAACCCCTGATTTATCTGCACCAACAGAAAGGAGCACCAACCCCTCTACCAAGCACCCACTTGATTTTGATATTGATAATAAAATGACATATATGAATCTTCTCTTCTCACAAAAAAATTGATTGTTCTATTAGCTCGTTCTGTCAATTGCTAAATGATTTTTGGGTATTGTGCATAACTCTATCTATGACCTCCTCTAAAAATTTCAACCAAAAATTATATTGTATGAGAAAGTTATTCCCAAAATACTGAAGTGATGTTTTTCACATTTTTCCCAAAAACACGGATTTTCACTCTTTATTTTTCTCCACACACTCCTCTCTTCACAAAATAAAAATACAACTCTTCAATAAAAAACTTATCACTTAAATGCACACACTTGCATTCCTTTTCACTTTTCACTTTCTCAAAATATTTTTATTTAATGAAAAACTTCTTAAAATAATATAACTCCCTTTTTTATATTGAGAAGGCATTTCGTCAAACACGTCACATGCAAAGAATTGACACCTTACTCGTTCTCATACTTCGGAGCCACGTGGCAACTCAAACCAAAAAAAAAATATGATCTATTTGATGCCTTGAAGGTGTAACAACACTGAAACTGAAACTCTGGCGACTCTTCAAGATCGAAATGGCCAACTAAAGGATTTTGCACAAGTGGCACAAATTGACATAAAAGAGACCTGTAACGTTTTTGCAAAAATCATAACTCTCACCTCGTAACTCGGTTTTCTCTAAAATTTGAAACGTAGAATATTTGCAACACTGAATATGTCCAAACCAAAACTAACTTCCTAAATCCTTACGGTTCTCCTGTACCGCTTCCATAAAAACTGCTACTGACACACTTTTTCCAAAAAGAGCATTTTTTGTGACAGTCTTGCAACGCTTGTAAAATTTGCCTTGTTTCTCCATTTTCATTGAAATTTAGAAAACGTGTTCTTGAAGATAACGACCACCTCCAGTTAAAATTTTTCTACATAAATCCTTACGGTTTGTTCGCAGTGCTTCTGACAAAACCTACACTTTTTTAGCCTATACAACCACTTGCCAAATCATCCGCCAAGATACCGGAAACATCACCGATCAATCCAAAAACTATGCTGACATCTCCAATGTTGTTATGGACTATTTCCTAACATGCTGGCATGTTCCAAACTGATCCATCCTGTCCAAATGTGCCCATGGTGACTTTTGCAACTTTTTGACTATTTTGCTGCTTTGACAACTTTCTGACGATTTTTTCAACTTTTGCAAATTTGCACAAACAACTTGTAACAACTTCACCCAAACATCAAAAATATCCTCATAAGCATTTAAAATCACTGTACATACTCTGAATAACCTTTGAACTCCTGTCCACTTCAACAACATCCTCAACCGATCTATATGACTGTGTTGACAACAATGACAATACTATCGCTGCACCTTGCTCAACACATAGGTCTTCAGACAACCATCACCATGAACATAAAATGCTTGAACATATTTGGTGATTTTCTATTAATTTTCAACCAAGTGAAAGGGGTATTCCAATGCAAATTCCTAGTTCTATAGGCCTACAAAGCCCTTGTGGATAAATTCCTAGCAAAGCTTGAATGGTACGACATCGAGGCACTCCCTCGATCATCGAATCGTTTTGTAGAAACTATGGCCTCCTTGGGTTCATTAATCCCACAAGACATTTTTGGTGATATGACAACCATTCAAGTCAAAACATTATCATAATCCGTGATGGAGTATGCAAGCTCTGACCTAACGCTAGGAATCCACCTGATCTAGATTGAACCGTCTCAGGATAAGTTCTCTCGAATCCATGATAATCTGAATCACGCTAACTGGGGGTCCTTGTTCTCCCCGACCCCTCTTAATAGCAACACAACGCTATTCTTACAAGTTCTTTCCCTCTCAGCTTTTGCTAGGGACGAACTTCAATATGGATTGGTTGTTCATACCATAGAGTTTTCTGATCAGTAGGATTGGTACACACCCATAAGAGACTACCTCAAGTTAGGTAACCTCCCACTTGGATTGTCGCATGCCGCAAAAAGATCATTCAAATAGAAAGTGGAAAAACATGTCTTGGTAGGAGACATTTTGTATCGTCAAAGCTATGAGGGAATACTCCTTCTTTGCTTGGACTAGCACAAGTCCACTTGGGAAATCACCCAAGCGCATGATGGTACATGCGGTGGCCACTTCAACGGTATGGCCATCACAAAGCTGATTCTTCGCATGGGCTATTATTGGCCATCTTTAGAGTGATATTGTTGCGCATATGTAAGGAAGTGCATGAAGTGTCAACACCATGCTAACTTGACACATGTACCTTCTCAGGACTTACAACCAATCCAATCGGCTTGGCCATTTTCACAGTGGGGCTTGGATCTAATCAAAAATATCTCCCCTACGTCGTCAGGTCATCACACGTTTATCATAACGGCCACAAAATACTTCACCAAGTGGGTGGAAGTAATTCCGCTTACCTCTACGACTAGAACCCGCATTGTGGAGTTTATTTTACATAACATCATATGTCATTTTGGTATTCCATCCAAGATCATCTCGGATAATGGGACATCATTCAAGAACAAAGACGTGCGTGCTTTGACAACAAAGTACAAAATTCAGCATAGTTTTTTGACACCTTATTATCCATAGGCAAATGGGCAAGCAGAGGTGTCAAACAAAATGCTAGTTGCCATCCTCAAAAAGACAGTCACAGATAGTCATAAGGATTGGCACATTCAAATACCACTTGCTCTGTGGGCTTATAGCACTAGCATTTAGATGCCCACTGGGGCAACTCCATTTTCACTGGTGTATGGCTCCAAGACAGTCATGCCTCTCGAGTTGGAAATACCTTCCCTGCGCATATCAATGCAAGAGTTCATCAATGATGACACTGCGTGACAGACCCGGTTAGACCAAATTACATTGCTCGACGAATGATGCGTCAATGCTCTCGAGCATTTGCGTATCTACCAAGAGTGACTTAAGAAAGCATACAACATGAAAGTTCACCTGAGGGAATTTCAGGTTGGTGACTTGGTCTTAAAAGAGAACCAACAAAATTCTATCTTGCCGCCCCATATAAGGGACAAGTTCATGGCAAAATGGTTAGGTCCTTATGTAATCGACAGTAAAATAGGACCTGGAACATAATGGCTCGCCTCTCTTGACAGAATCAAGGAACTCAAACCCTTGAACATCAGTCATTTGAGGCCATTCTACATTTAAAAGAGTCATGTCCCACCCCAAAAGCTCCAAGGATTCCCACAATCGCTTGGTCAACCCCAAAAATGCCCCAAAGGTGCCCATAATACCTTTGGTCAACCCAAAAGCTCCAAGGATTCCTACAATCGCTTGGTCAACCCAAAAAACACCTTAAAGGTGCCCATAACCCCTTTGGTCAAAACCAAAAGCACCAAGGATTCCCGTAATCGCTTGGTCAACCCCAAAAGCCCCAAGGATTCCCACAATCGCTTGGTCAAACCAAAATCTCCAAGGATTCCCTCAATCGCTTGGTCAACCCAAAAAAATGCCCCAAAGGTATCTATAAACCCTTTGGTCAAACCAAAATCCCCAAGGGTTCTCACAACCGCTTGGTCACCCAAAATGCCCCAAAGGTATCTATAATCCCTTTGGTCAAAACCCCCAAGGATCTAAAATAATCACTTGGTCTGCACCCATTCGGGTTAAAAACCAACCAAAATATTCAAAAAACAATAAAATAATCAAAAATAACAAAAAAAAATTGCATCTCACTTTCATGCATACTCTAAAAAAAGTCAAAACACAAAAAAATAAGCTGCATTAGGCATCGCATACATACATTGCACATTTGTTGGTCATACAGGTCAAATGCACCATAGAATGTAATTACTCGGAAATTCCACAATTTTCCACAATTTTCCACTCTATAAATAGTCCAACAAAAATAATGCCATCCACATTTTTCACCATATCATAGTTAGTTGTCCTGTAATGCATTTAGGGTTTTTTGTAATTAAGCTATCTTTAGATTTCTAGCCAAAAACTGTACAAAGTCAGACAGATTTTAAAAGGTAGAGTTTTACTTGGATCAAACCTTGTTACGTAGCATCCCAACACAAGTTTAAAACACATAAAAAAATTCCCAAGTGTGAACGAAATATGAAACCTACAAAGCAATCCAGGATACCATACAGTGAAAAGGTTATCTCGCTCATCCCCCTATGCGAATGACCCCAAGAATGCTGAGAGTTGGCAAAAGAACAAGAATCTTCCCTACCCAATTCCCTAAGAATCCCTAATTATCAAGCAGTTGCAAATATAAAATAAAATTGCAAGAAATCAAAGTACAAATGCCAAATTTTGACATCAAAACCCTCAAAGTGCACACATCAAAAAGCACAAGCAATAGTGATTCTTATCACTCAAAATTCAAATCCCTTGTTCAAAAAAAAAAAAAAGCAAAAATAAACAGTCATTTTTATCACTACATATAAGAGCAAGTATCCCAATGAAATTAAAGAAAAGAAGGGAGTCGAACTTGAATCCCTGGAACTCTCAGCATTCGAAAGGTCATGAGGTAAGCCTCAGTACCAGTTTGGTGGATAGCCTGTCGGTCACTGGTGGCGAAACCTCCTGCATGACGATATATATGTCGCATTAAATTGTGTTCAGATCAATGTTTGCATGTGGATGAGCTAGCTTATGGTATCTTAGATTGCACTGCAGATTAATCTTACTAAATAAAAAAAAGGAGTTAGTGGAGCTAATTAGTTGATCCTCAGTACAAGTTTGGTTGACAGCCTATCTGGCACTGGCGATATCCTAACAAATACCACATAAACAAATTCAATCGCACACACAGGGATGTGAAATAACTTGGTCAAACTCAAGTCTGATTCATACCTTGTTCAAAAGTCTTGTGAGATAAATGTACAATATTTGCTAGTTAGTTAAAATATTTGAGTCTCAGAAAAACCTTAACTACATTCTAGAACAACTATGGTACATTCCATTCTTACATCACCATAAAAAAATACAAAACAAAAAAATACACATGCAAAGTCATAGTACAGAAATCCAGCAAATCCTGTACAGTCTATGGTGCCACCGCTAAGTTATCAACAAAATCATTTCATCCATTCCATATGCATACATCATATAATTAGAAACAATCACATTCATAATAAAATATGCATACATCAACATAAATAAACATGCATACATCAAAATCAATAAATGTGCATAAAAATAACAACAAATCACGACAAGTGTATAAACAAAAAGAAAGTCATGTATATATATTGCCAAAAATGCCCTCAGGCTACAATAAGACGGTCCTTTGACCTCACAAAAAAATCAAAAACTCAAAAACCCCCAAGCCTAGGGCGTCGGCCACCATGATCACGCAGGATCGGTGCGACTAGAACTACCCCCACTAGTGTAGATCCTATGGGACCTCTCAGGGCAACTGCTGCTAGCCCTCGCATCATGACCACTAACACTCCCCTCACCCAGCCGCCTACGATGAGAGAATGCTGACTACTCCTTATCGCTACCTCTCGTGCGGTATGACGATCCACCTCCAGTAAGCGTAGGTAACTGTCCATCGAGGCGGATAATATCTACCTCTAACTCCACCCGACATCGACTCCACTCCACATACCATAGGTGGTATGCAGCCAATGCGTCATTTCATTGCACCAACTGAGCCCGCAGGAGATCCCTCTCGGCTTGGTGCTCCTCATCCCGTCTCCACAATAGATCCTCCAATCATGCTATTTCAGTGTAATACCTAGCCTCCATACCCCTAGGGACTGCTTAAGGCATGGGCGTCTCCGAGACGACATGCTGCTTTGGCTCCCACTGCTCTAGGATGTCCTATGTATCCAACTGCTCGAGAACTCCTATATCATCCCCAATAAAGTCTTCAACCTCCACCATATCAGCATCGTCGAGCGGAGCACCCCAACCCTCCCTCGGTGCCTTGGCACCCCCACCACCTACTGTTGCTACATCTGGACCTCCTAAAGGCCCCTCACCCTACCACCGTCGCATCGTCCACCACTAGTCATACTCAAAATTCACCTCGACGTTGTCCATGTCAGGGACGTCAATCACAGTATTCGACTCCTCACCACGCCAATAGATCAAGGGCTCACCAAGAAATCCTTGGCGTACCCCAAACTGTTAAGTCACTCGAATGTACGGGAAGTACTCCTACTCGGTCCCATGTTGCCCGATCAGCCATCTCCCCCTGCGCACCCTCCGAAGCCACTCTACAGCCTCAGGAAAAGCTGGACAGTCCCGATATGGCCACCAAACCACCTCCCTATTGGTTCGTCTTTCATACACACCCCGTGAGGAACGAGCATAAAATATCGAGAACACTCATACGGTATAAATCCCACTCACTTTAGGATCTTGTTGGATATCCAACGTGTGAGTTATAGAGTTGGGTCGAATGTCTATTCACTCTTTTCCGCTTCTGGAATAGTTTCAATGAGGACTGTCTGTTACCTTACAACGGGTTCGACTTTAGTTCAGTAATGTTTTTCAGAGTTGATGGTTATATTTGTGGGCAATCGGATTTGCAATCAGTTTTTTGATCTAGCTCTTTATGCTTTAGCAGATTAAATAAAAGGGCAAATTTTAAAGAAAATAAAAATGGATCTTTTAACGGTAAAATAGAGAGAGTAGGGTAGGGCAAAAAAGATAAGCTTATTTAACCTAGTTGCAGAATCAAAACTACCAATATCAGTTACACTATTCAGCTTCACAATAAACCCAATCAAAGAGGAAGGTGTCCAGCTTTCTGAGATCACCTTCTACTAAGAGCATAAGACAGAGATAGACAGATCTGACAGAAAATTATAAAATAGAAGGGAAGTCGTGGTCGACTGGTATCTCTCACCAGCAGCCTAGCTCGTGCAATGAGGACAGAGCAATCACCAGACCCAAACCTTGAATCTTTAATTTTATTTAACATATAATGAACAGAATGAAGCCTAGAAACATATCGAATCTTGATAACACATATTTACAACATAAGATAGATAAACCTTAGTGAGAAGAAAATAGAAGATAATGCACTTATCGTAATCCGAAATAGATTAGGCTCATGGCCACGCTATCGTAGAAAAACGACGTTACACCGACTCCAGGTCCAGAACAAAGCATTCAAACAAGATTTTCAAGAAATCGCCAAAATGGCCTTTATTCTAAGTTTCCGCCCCTTTTTTTTTGAGATATACATTGATATTTATAGAGGATTTGCCTCTCTGCAACATTTTTAAAATATAAAACTAACTTTCTTGGGAGTCATACAATAAGCACTGAAATGGGGGACAATCTGCTGAAATCTGCTTCTCTGTAGTATTTAAAATATAAGCCCATAAAACAAGTACTGAGAAAGAGGGACAATCCATCGAAATCTATTTGTCTGTGACATTTAAAACATAAAGCGAACTTTCTTGGGACCCACATAATAAGTACTAAAAGCTTTGCGATATCACGACAACTTTGCGCTGACTGTTCCTTTTGTTGCTTTGACCGCGATTTCATGACAAGTCATGAAAATGTGACATGTCGCGATATCGTGACAACCTTCTTCCTCTTGTCCTTTCTCTCGCTGGTAGCTGTGAAAATACAACATGTCACGATATGCCTCTTTGTTCTCTTTGGTTGCACTTGGTCACGAAAATGCGACATGCCATGAAATTGCGACACTTTTTTCTTCGCTTAGCTCTTCTTTCTCCATTAGTCGTGAAAACGTGACAAGTCACGATTTTGCGACATTTTTCTGTCCTCCCCTTTGTTGCTGCTTCTGTCACGATTTCATGACATTTCTTTCATTTGCGGTTTCCTCGCTTGATTTGTGCTTGTCTTCGTCTTTCTTGCCATTACTTCTGCTATTATGCCACTATCGAGTCATTTTTTGCAAAAAGAAAAAGCAAGAGTTAGCATTTTAATATTATCAATTCAAACCCTAATGTTCATTACATGTCAGTTTGATTTTTCTCTTTCCCAGCTCATATTCTTTAAAACCTATCACGATTTCACGATGTTTTTCCTCAGCATTTCCTTTTGTCACTGTCGGCCATGAAAATGTGACAGGTCGCGATATCGCGACAACTTTCTTAAGCTTTGCTTCTTCTAAGCTTATGCATCGCGATAATGGAACACGTCGTGAAATCGCGACGTTTTCGCCCAGTTATGTCTCCGATTCAAACTTGTCGCAATATCATGACATGCGCAATTTCGTGACATTTTCCTTGAGGTTTGCTTTCAATCCAAATGTGTCGCGATATCGTGACGTTTTCCACAAGCTTTGCTTCCCATTAGAACTTGTCGTGATTTTGCGACATTTTTCTTCAGCACTTCCTTTTGTCGCTGTTGGCCGCGATAATGTGATAGGTCACGATTTCGTGACGTTTTCATTAAGTTTGGCCTCTGATCAAAATGTGTCACGATATCATGACATTTTCGTTAAGTTTGGCCTCTGATGAAAACTTGTCGTGATATCACGACATTTTCCTTGCTTAGCTCTCTCTCCTCTTCAAACCGTGATATCATGACATGCACGATTTCGTGACAGTTTTGCTTTGACTGCTTCTTCTCTTGCTTTCAACCGCGATTTCATGACAAGTAGCGAAATCGTGATGATTTTGGCGCCTTCTTCTGGTCAACTGCTTTTGACCGCGATATCCCAACACGTCGCGATATCGTGACATTTTCCACAAGCCTTGCTTCCAACCAAAATATGTTGCGATTTCGCGACAATTTTCCTCGGCCCTTCTTTTTATCACTGTCGGCTGCAAAGATGGAACAGGTCACGATTTCACGACGTTTTCGTCGAGTTATGTCTTTAATTCAAACTTGTCGTGATTTCGCACCGATTTTTTTGAGGTTTGGCTTCAACCAAAATGTGTTGCGATATCGCGACGTTTTCGTTAAGTTTGGCCTCTGATGAAAACTTGTCACGATATCGCAACATTTTCTTTGAGCTTTGCTTTTAATCCAAATGTGTCACGATATCGCAATGTTTTCGTTGAGTTTTGCTTCTGACCAAAATGTGTCGCAATTTCGTGACATCTTCGCTACTTAGCTTTCTCTCTAATCTTCGAACTGCGATTTCATGACATGCATGATATTGCGATAGTTTTGCTTTGTGTAGACACCAAAATCCAGCCACTTGTAAGTCATCTATACCTTCCTGTCAGCCACGTGTCAGTCATCCATCCTTCCCGCCATTATTTGGCCCAAATCCACACCTTCCCGCCATTATTTGGCCCAATTTCACCTTTCCCGCCATTTTTCATCCCCAAATTTATTTAAATTAATATTTATATATATATTTTAATATTTTAATATATTTTAATATATATATAAAATATAGTTTAAGTGATTTAATCTAAGCCGTCCATCCTTCATTTAATCTCATCCGTCCATCCATCTTAATCCGTTTCACAACCTAGATTTATTCTCTACCCTTGGATCCACTTTAATCTTAGCCACACATTCAAAGTGTCGTTAAAACCCTAAAGTGTGCCCTAAGAGTGGATTATAAATTGAGTCACCTTGATGGCTCAAACCCTATCTTCTTCTCCTATCTTTGCTATCTTTGCTATCTTTTGGACCTATCTCTTCTATTTCATCTATCTCTTCAGCTATCCATCGCCGCATCCTTTTCGTCGCATCCATCGTCGCATCCATCGCCGCATCCGTCGCCAACTTCGCCGCCATCTCTTCTGCAGCACTCTGCAGAATTCCCCATTCTTGTCGCAAGTGCCCGCGGGCGTTTACCCGCAGCCACAGACTCAGACCGGCGTCTGAAACCTTGATCCAGAAGCACGCGGGCGTTCAGCGAGTGCACCAGGGCGCCTTCTGCAGCCGATTTGACAACCACATTACTTCCAGGTGCCGCCTGGTCTAGCCGCGTTAACAGAGAACAGGTATAAATCAGCTTAAAGCAAGTAACTTCTTTTCTTTTATTAATCTGTTGTTGAACTCCTGCATTCTATTTTTCTAGGGTTTTAAATTGTTTCTGAGGGCTCACACAGTGGAGCCCTCTTATTAATTTCTAACTCCTTGATAGTGTTAATGTGTGCAGGATTTTAATGGCGGATCTGGTGTGTTGATAGCAGCTTGTTTAAGCTCGGAGTGGTCCGAGCCAAAGGATACAACAAAACCCACTCACTTTGTTGGGATTAAGGATACGTCTTCGAAAATGCCACCACTTTATGCCGCCTAGGGTTTCGGAGAACCCTAGCACAAACCGTAATTTGTGTATCACAAAAAGGGTTACAAGCCCTGTTGTACTCAAAAGGAGTTTTTAAACTCCACTGATTAATAAAAATTGTTTGTTTTGTGCAACTTTCCCGTATTCCATTATTGTGGTTTTATCTTCTGTTTGGCGTTGTATTTTTAATCTACAAATGGCGATCACGGTGGGACCCCTAGGGTTTCATGTTTTTAATACTTGCTTTACTAATCTATTCCTATTTTCTGTTTTATTTTGCAGGTTCCAAAAATCATGAAATTCGTTGTTCCAACGAACTAGGGTTTCTGAGTTTGTAGAAAATGCAGCAGACGCAGAGCGGCGTCTGGAAGTCCAATACCGAAACGCAGAGGTGCGTTTCAGCCTGTGCAGACTCCCTTGGGCGTTTGAAGGCAGTTTTACGTGAAAAGCGTAGGCTTCCAAGTAAGTGCTGTACTTTTTACGTTTTTGGTTTTTCTGTCGTATTCTGTTTCTTTTTCAGATCATTGCTTTAAAATGAACAAAAACTAAGTAATCTGGAAAAGAATAGTTATTTTTAGTTACATTTTTTTTTGCATTGCATTATTGGTTGTTGCTTGCATTAAAAAAAAAAAATTGCATACCTAGCTGCATATTAGAATAGCTACGAATTATCCTGTTTTAGTTATCTAAGTAGGACTATTGATTGGATGTCAATAGTACTCCCGCCATTGGGTGATTCCAGCGAGAGAAGTGGACGAACCTTCCGGTTGCTCCTTTGATATCTGATATCATTGGTAGGCAGGGGGTTTTAAACGGTGTACTCCACTTCTTCAGAGGAAATGGCATGTTTTCAGTAGCCTCTTGCTTAGATCATTAGAACTTTTGATTTATAGCTTTGTATGTATACATTAGATAACTAAAAACACTTAAAATAAAATTCACTGCATTTCATATTGCATTTAAAATAGTAATATCCTGGATTTCATCACTAGGTATTGCTTGAAGTTTAGTGACGGTGGAATTCATCTCCATCCATTAAACTTCTGCCTTAGACACCATAGGTCACCCCCGAGCAAACTTGCTGGATTTCATCACCAGTAAGAATCTCGTTGTCCTTTCCTAGCCATAGTTTTTACCTTTTTTGTGAATAATTCAAGATTAGATCACATGCAAAACTCATAAACCGGACACTTAAAATTTACTACAGATTAAGATCAGAAAATAATTAATTAACCGCAGGTAAGACACATTGGTTGAAACCTAGGTTGTGACTGTTTTCTGATAATTTCTTTAGTGTAAATTTATCATTCCAGTTTTGCATTCTTCTTTTCTAAATTTGTTTAGATTTATTGCTTTATGGTCTTAACAAGGAATCAATCTAAAATGTTAAATCTAAATAATCAAATGGGTAATTCACAAAACATCCCCACCACCAACATGACCACTTATCCTAGTGAATTTCAGGCAGGTTCGCCTGTAGGTCTTTCACGTCCTTCTACCGTCTATCACATGGCCATGCCCATGGAGGAAGACAATTCCTGTCATATTACCCACATTGATATGGCCCAAGTGCAAACTCACTTAAGAGATGGCACCTGGTTATGTCCTTGAGCCAATCCAAGATTCCCCTATGCAAGATTCTATTTTTTAGCAGGATATTGCATCAACCATACCCGCTGGTTTCACTCAGGTCTACACTAACCCTTTTTTTGAGGCTAATGTTGTATCTGCTCACCCGGCTTCATCTCCAACATCTTCCCAGATGCTCAATTGTCCTCCTTTGGAGACAAATGTAGTGTCTTCCCGACCACTTTCTCCTCCATTTACCCCGGTGTACACCAATTCTCTCTATGAGGCCGGTGGAACCTCCTCTAGCCATGACCAATTTCAACCCTCTTCTTCCCAAACCATTTATGGTTTCACCCTACCCGGGGCACAGTCTCACTGTTTCTTCCCGTGTACCGCCTACTTCAGCCACCTTCATTGCCCTCTATGCGCTATGTAGTCTCCTCGTGACTACCATGGCAGCCTCGCCCTCCACCTTCATCCAATCATCCCACCTCCCTTGGGTTAGAGATTAATAAGGTTAGGGAGTACCTCGACAAGTTGCTTCAGCAACAACAAGCAACAAAATGCTCAACCACCTGTCGTAGTAAATCCTACACCCCAACCAATTTCTACCCAGCCAACTTTTCTTAGCTCAGGCCCCACCTGGGTACCCCAATCTTCGGTGGTGTCCATTCCTACCCCACCTTTCTCCCAACCTAGTCCAATTCATCATCCACCAGCCACCAATGGTGGCCCCCAATCACCTTCTTTTCGGTATCATCCATACCAACAACCTGTCCATTCCACACCGCCTAATCCAGGCAATTTCATCCCATCTCATCATTTTTCCACTCCTCCATTGCATCATCATAATCATCAAACGAATCAAAATTTTCATGAAGATTCTCGACTCCATGCTATGCAACAACAGATTGACAACCTTATGCTCAACATGCCTGGCTCATCTAGTCATAAACCTACGCTAAGGTCGTTGATCAATCAACCAATTCATCCTTCGGTACCTTCACCGCCATATCCGACTGATTTCACATTACCGAAGTTTGACAAATTTCGAGGAACTGAGGATCCTCATGAACATGTGAGCTCATTCATGCATGCCTGCTTTAGAATCCAAAATAATGACGCTCTTATGCTCAGAACTTTTCCTCAGACATTAGGGGGAGATGTTGTACAATGGTACAATCATTTAGCTCACCATAGCATTTATGCTTACGAACAATTGATTAATCTATTTTTAGAACGATTCTCCCTAAATGTACAAAGGAAAGTTTCATTGTCCGACTTATACAAGCTCAAGCAACATGACGATGAGACTGTTTATGACTTTGGAAACCGTTGGAGGGCTATCATTAATAAACCGCCATTCTCCCTACCAATGGAGGAGTTAACCAAAATGTTCACCCAGAGTTGTCTAAAACCTATCTCTTGGTTACTCCAATTACAACAATACAGGACTTTTGAAGAGGCTTTGGCCCAAGCAAGTATCATAGAAGACATTAAAGTCCAAGAGGGTGTTTTAAAACCCCGTAGAAAAGAATGGCAACAAAAGGGCCAACAACGAAATAATAATTATGGCCAAAACAAACAAGCACAAGCTAGTACAGCCTCAAATGTTAACCAAGTTAATCAAGTGGTGGCGAGCCAGCCCGTAATGGCTCAACAACAACAAGTAATGCAAAGTCAACCGCAACCAATTGCTTATCATGCGGTACCCGCCCCTCCTCAACCAGACTCCCAATACTCGGGCCAACCATGGAAACTCGACCTTGGCAAAAAAATCGTCCCAAGCGACAGTTCACACCTTTAGATGAACCATATGCGGTCATATTCAACAAGTTATATAGCACAAATCGCTTAACTTTACCTGAGTTTAAACCTTTAGAACCATCTAGAAGGGGGAAGTATTACAAGGAGTACCTATTTTGTCCTTATCATAGGCAAAATGGGCACGATATCAATAATTGTACAACTTTCAAACATGTGATCCAAGATCTTATTGAGATTGGAGCCATTAAATTGGATAGCCCCTTAGCCCAACAAAATCAAAATCTTGGTATATTTCAAACACCCCTTCCACATCGGGAGGAAGCTCCAACAACTTCAGGGGGAGTAACTCAGGTAACTCCTCCTAATCAAGTCAACCATGTACAACAATACCAAGGTTTTGTGGGTACTATTAACGTAGTAACCCGGGGTCAAAGGGCGAACCAACCAAATCAAGCTGAACCACAGCCACCTGTACAAACCCCCAGTCCACCTCAGGTAACAGTGACCCAACGACGTGCTAGTACTTCTCAACAACCGCTAAATCATTCTACTCAACGCCAACGACCCATCATGTCATTGAGTAGCCGATTAACTACCAGTTTAAAAATGGCTTCTGCCAAGTTATCGATCTATGACCTCATTCAACAATCTCCCCCGCATAGAGAGGCATTAATGGAAATATTAAAGTCAATCGAGCTTCAAACTCAAGATACTAATGCCTTCAACAACTTTGTGGGGAGTATTCAAACATGCATGGAGCCCTCCATCACTTTCTATGATTTTGAAATCAAACCTATGTCAACAGAAAGTATAGATCCTCCACCGCATATCATGGCCAAGATCGATCACAAGCCATTCAAGAGAGTCTTAATTGACACCGGTTCCTCAATCAATATCATTACAACATCGGCGTTGAGTCATCTAAATCTGTCGCCATCCCTTATCACAAAGTCGACTTTTACTCTTAAAGCATTCAATGATGCTTTATCTTCCACGGTTGGCACGGTTATCTTGCCCATTGAGGTAGGGGCCCGAACTTTGCATACCTTGTTTCACATCTTGGAAGGGTCCATGGCATACAATGTATTGCTTGGACGGCCTTGGCTTAGGGAGATGAGATGTGTCCCTTCTATATTGCATCAATGTCTCAAGTATGTATATGAGGGACAGAGTTCATTGTGTACCTGCTGACATTGAACCCTTCAAACATTGCAACTATGTCTCAAATCCTTATGAGATTGTGTTGCCATCCACTCATCTTTTCTTGACCCCATCTACTTCTTCTATACCATCTTCTTCTAAAGCTCCCATTCCCGAGGAGCTACCCATCATATCGCAACCATCTTCCTCTTCCGCTATTCCATCTCATTCACCACTTTCTTCATCTCCTAATCTTCCTTCTTCTTCATCAATGACCACATGCACATGTGGCCATGACCAATCATCTCTTTCCACGTCATTACCCCCTTCTTCTACACCTTCTTCAACATCACCTATTATTCCTCCATCTTCCCAACCATCACCAACTGATGTTTCACAAGTTAGTGAAGCATCAACCCAACCAAATCCTTCCAATTCTTCTATCCCACATTCTTCTATTCCATCATCTAGTCCATCTCCCTCCCAAGTCAAGGTCCATCTCACTGATGCAGGTATTGGTGAGTATGCCATCCAAGATGTCCACATCACACCGTTCAATGTGCAAACAGTTAAAGATTTTGGTCGTCCACATGACCAACATTTATCCATTGGATCGGTTTATAACATGGGTTCTATGCCAAATTCCATTAATTTTGTATATGGGGGAATAGAGTCATCTTCTAGTCCTACCACCATACTAGAACCCAAGCATCCAGTCCCCGCCAATATCGAAAGGATGGAGGGTTTTCCTCTCGCTATTTCCACAGACATAATTGGCAGCAATTTGGCCTAGGTCGATACGAGCAAGGGGTAACTGAACGCATCGATATGCCATATCGTAGACCCACCGAGCGTTTTGGTCCGGGCTACCAACCACTTCCATCCCTTTCTTCTTTTGAACGAGCTTTTCAAAGCATTAATCTTAATTTCGAAGAAGAAATCCTCCACCCCGACGAATCCGAAGATGAAGCCTATGAAGAATTTGACGTCATGTCAAATGGTGATGAATCCGAAGAAGAGTCGGCGCCCATTGTTCCCCTCATTAAACAAGACGAGTTTTATCTCCAATTGTTCCCTCTCCAAGAGGCCATCTTTCGCTTGCTTCTTCCACAAGAACGAGGTGAACCACCCCCTCCGCCACATCCATAAGCCATAATCCAAACCTGTATTATATGTATATACTAAAATAGTGGTTTTCACCACTACCAAAAAAAAAAAAAAAATCAGAAAATTTCCAAAAAAAAAAAAAATCAAAATATATAAAAATACTTTATTGCTTTATGTATGTGTGTAATAGTGGTTTTCACCACTACAAAAAAAAAAAAAAATCAAACTACAAAAAAAAAAAAAAAAATTGAAAAACTATGTTGTTTTGCATCTCAGGTCTTCCGAGGTCTTCACCGGTTTTCCCTTCCATTCCGCCCATCCTTTCTTCCATAAGTCGACAATGAATTTCGAAGACTTATTCACCCCGCTCCATAATCCATATGATCCGGATAAGCCTAAGAAATGTGTCTTTGGTGTTACCTCAGGCAAACTCCTAGGTTTTATTATCTCTAAACGAGGTATTGAGGTGGACCCAAACAAGGTCAAAGCCATTATGGAAATGTGTCCCCCAACTAATTTGAAGGAGTTGCGTAGTTTACAAGGAAATATTAATTCAATCCGTCGCTTTATTGCACAACTTTCTGATAAATGTAGGCCATTTTGCCACCTACTACAAAAGGGGGTACAATTTTCATGGACAGATGAGTGTCAAAAAGCCTTTGATGACATCAAGCAATACTTAGCGTCTCCGCCAGTCTTAGCTCCGCCTCGTCGAGATCCCTTCCTTGCGAATTTCTTTGCAGGAATTTATCGATGATGATACTGCTAGACAAGCACGTCTTGATCAACTCACACTCATAGATGAAAAACGAATCAATGCTTTAGAGCATTTGCGAGTTTATCAAGACCGATTGAAACGTGCTTACAATGCCAAAGTTCATCTAAGAGAATTTCAAGTAGGAGATCTTGTCCTTAAAGAGAATCAACAAAACACCAATGCATTGCCGCATCTTCGAGATAAATTCGCGGCTAATTGGTTAGGTCCATATATGGTCACCGAAAGAGTGGGCAATGGAACTTATAGACTTGCCAGCTTTAGAGGGAGAGGAAGAACCCGAACCACTTAATGTTATACACTTGAGGGCATTCTACGCATAGTTTGAATTTTATATGTACATATATACATGGCTTGTACAAAAAAAAAAAAAAAAAAAATAAAATAAAATAAAAAGAATTTGCATTTCATTGTTAGTTGCATACATCTCATTCAAAAACATTGCATTTCATGTGCATACATCTCATTGAAAACCATAACATTTCATTTTCAGCCATAGTTGCATATCATGTTAGAGACCATTCTATCTTTTGGATATAAAATTTGGTCAAGCAAAAGTCATGTTGCCTTAATCAGGGGCACCTTCATAAAATCCATCAAACCGAATTGTCATTCGTACACCCATTTTCCATTTGCACATATTTACATTGCCAAAATGTTTTCAATCACTCAGCCATTCCTAGTGTTTTAAGCAAACTTTGAAATGCATGTCAAAGTTCTCTAGGGCCATATCACAAATTACACTAAATAAAATCTTGAGTATTGGGAAATGATTTCAAAAGCGGTCTTGAACCTATCACATTTTCACATCTTAAAAACATCTTGTGTCAAAGAGAGATAACACCATCCTTGGGTTGTGCCTTGAAGTGAAAAGGGTAATCCTCGTTTGTCCTATCATGCAAACATAGTCCATAAAACAGATGGTTCTTACCACTATCACAAGCAATCACAAAATATAAATATAAACAGAGTAGTAAGGATAGGGTAAAATTCTCATCATACTTCGGTTGAGAATCCGATTCCCCAAAGCTCTAAGGAAATGAACATTTTTCACACACCACCGATCCCAAATAAGTTGTAAGGATCGTACTACTTGTCCAATCGGACGGATAGGTAGTCATCCCCAAGGCTTACAAAGGTCAAAAACAACATGGACTATGGAGTTAACCTTCACCGGGGCTATAGACGCTTGACTCGGCAAAGTGGAGTATACTCATTGCGTGGCGACATGTCTCTCCTCAAAAAGAGACCTCTGAATGCTCATACGGACAAACTAGCTTCGGGGTCTTCTCCATAACAAGGTTACCTAATTTATGCAAGATGAGGTTAATGAACACACTTGCACACACACAGGTTTTTGATTGCCTAGAGTCACTACCATGCTTCTGATTTGGTTAATGAACTCGCATGCACACACATTTGGTCCTAGTTGAATTAGGAAGTGTTAGTAAGTTTGTTTGATACCACTAGCATGTTTGAGTCTTTGTAAAACAGCCTTCCATATCACCCTCCATATCTTCTTCCATATTCATGTCATTCCATACGTCATCTATTCACAAGCCACCAAGTTCGGTGCCCCCGATTAAACAATTATGATAACAAGTTGGCTAAATCTAACTATCTAAAAGTATGAGTGCTTCTTAGTGCATATTTCATTTACTTAGTCTTGCATTAATCATCCATAGATTTGTATGTTATATACTTAGTCTCGCATTAATCATCTATAAGTTTGCATTCCATTCCATCACATATGCATCAAAAACATTAAAACATATAAAAACATGCATCACAAAAACATAGGCATTCACACAAAAGAGAGTAAAACACCAAATAAATAAAAGCCATGTATATATATATATGTATAAAGGTCAAACTGTACAATGAATGCCAAAAGGCTACAATATACAATAGAGCACCAAGGCTCATAAAGAGTGCATCTAAGCACTAAGCTAACCATCAAAAGAGGACCCCTGAGACCTAGTAGGAGCCCTAGACCTAGTGGTGTGCCTAGAGGTACCCCTCATCCGCCCGAACTACCTCCAACCGGGCTGCCTCCGCTAGCCCCACTGCCTCCAATATCTCCCAGTCTTCCTGGGACAACGACCTCCTCATCCCTGGAATGATAGGGGAGAATCGGTGTCGTGCCTCTAACACCCTAAGCCGCAAAACAACAAAACAAAAATTTGTTACAAATTTTTCCAAAAAAAAAAAATAAAAACATAATAAGTACTTGCTTAAATGAACAAATACCTCACCTGGCTGCACTGGCGCGTCCGCTCCCATCTCCGCCATAGCTCCCACACAAACCTTTCACTCCACTCCCTCGTACGCACTTCTCTCAAGCTCGAACGCACAAATGAGCGAAATTCTCGCTGAAATTGTTTAAATAGCTGGTTTTGGTGCCCTGAAATGCAGTGGGGCATTTCATGGCGCATTTAGACGCAGTCCTACATTTGTAGAGTGCCTAAACACCGGCGGGCGTCTCTGCCAACCACAAATGCAGACCGGCGTTTGGTGTCAGTATTGAATAAAGGAACAAAACTTACAAAATTGAAGCTTACCTCCTCCAAATTTCATCAAATTGCATTCATCCATTCTTCTTATCATAATAAAACATTTTGTGAAGGTTACAACAATTTTGGACACAAATTTTGTCATTTCTCTCAAAAAGCGCATCATTCATCATTGTTTTACAAATTGGGTTAAAAATATTCAAAACCTTCACAAAATTAACCACATTCATCAATTCTTCTGATCTATCATCAATTTCATTCATTCTTCTTTCATCATGCATATTTTTGCCAAATCAAATTAAAGTAAACCTCGTATCTAGTGGTATATTCTATCACCTTGGCGATTGCAACGATTTGAATCCATGCAATTCGGTAAGAGGATTAAACCACCATAAGGACACTTACCATTTATCATCATCAATTATTTCACTGTTTGAAAATTGGAAATCAATTTTGGGTATTCTACTTTTCAAGTGACCTCATACCAAGATTAATTTGCTCAACAGTTGTCATTGATGGCCTAGTTCATGGGGCCTTAAACATGGACAATCTTTAATATCATCATTATTTTGAGTCTTGCTAGAGATTGAGGCTACCTAGGTTGATTGGTTCCGACCCGAGGAATTATCCATACAATCACTAGGAGCATCTCTGAGTTCTGGACTCTTTCATGCATCTTTCATCTCTGCATATCAATGGCGCCAACAAGGCAATTTCATCAACAGTATGGACTCACACACAGGAGTTGGGGCATCCGTTATCAATTTCTAATTTTCCTATAGTGGAATTCATCTTACATGATCATGGAACTTACAATTTGGCAAAAATCCCTTTATAACCGTTGGGGCAAAAAACGGTCCATCTTTCACATCACTCATATCGTCTTCAATCATAGTTTGTACACCAACCCCTTTTCCGTTGGGACATAAACAGATGGTTCATACACCAACCCCTTTTTTTCACCGTTGGGGCAAAAACGGTTCATTTTCTTCCGAATTTCTTCCAATTGGCTTGTGAGAACCATTCTCGCTCGCCAATTGAGGGGGTAAGCTGATAAAATTTTAAATATTCTTTTATTCTTTGGTCTTCAAAGTTGTGCTTTAGTCTTGAGAGAGAGTTGCGTCTGATCCAGCTTTTCAGGTGTCTTAAGTTTTTGTGCTGCATTGTGTCTTCACACAAAGCAGCTCAAAAAGGGGCATCTGTAGACACCAAAATCCAGCCACTTGTAAGTCATCTATACCTTCCTGTCAGCCACATGTCAATCATCCATCCTTCCCGCCATTATTTGGCCCAAATCCACACCTTCCCGCCATTATTTGGCCCAATTTCACCTTTCCCGCCATTTTTCATCCCCAAATTTATTTAAATTAATATTTATATATATATTTTTTAATATATTTTAATATATATATATAAATATAGTTTAAGTGATTTAATCTAAGCCGTCCATCCTTCATTTAATCTCATCCGTCCATCCATCTTAATCCGTTTCACAACCTAGATTTATTCTCTACCCTTGGATCCACTTTAATCTTAGCCACACGTTCAAAGTGTCGTTAAAACCCTAAAGTGTGCCCTAAGAGTAGATTATAAATAGAGCCACCTTGATGGCTCAAACCCTATCTTCTTCTCCTATCTTTGCTATCTTTGCTATCTTTTGGACCTATCTCTTCTATTTCATCTATCTCTTCAGCCATCCATCGCCGCATCCTTTTCGCCGCATCCATCGTCGCATCCATCGCCGCATCCGTCGCCAACTTCGCCGCCATCTCTTCTACAACACTCTGCAGAATTCCCCATTCTTGTCGCAAGTGCCCACGGGCGTTTACCCACAGCCACAGACTCAGACCGGCATCTGAAACCTTGATCCAGAAGCACGCGGGCGTTCAGCGAGTGCACCAGGGCGCCTTCTGCAGCCGATTTGACAGCCACATTACTTCCAGGTGCCGCCTGGTCTAGCCGCGTTAACAGAGAACAGGTATAAATCAGCTTAAAGCAAGTAACTTCTTTTCTTTTATTAATCTGTTGTTGAACTCCCGCATTCTATTTTTCTAGGGTTTTAAATTGTTTCTGAGGGCTCACACAGTGGAGCCCTCTTATTAATTTCTAACTCCTTGATAGTGTTAATGTGTGCAGGATTTTAATGGCAGATCCGGTGTGTTGATAGCAGCTGTTTAAGCTGGAGTGGTCCGAGCCAAAGGATACAACAAAACCCACTCACTTTGTTGGGATTAAGGATACGTCTTCGGAAACGCCACCACTTTATGCCAGCTAGGGTTTCGGAGAACCCTAGCACAAACTGTAATTTGTGTATCACAAAAAGGGTTACAGGCCCTGTTGTACTCAAAAGGAGTTTTTAAACTCCACTGATTAATAAAAATTGTTTGTTTTGTGCAACTTTCCTGTATTCCATTATTGTGGTTTTATTTCTGTTTGGCGTTGTATTTTTAATCTACACTTTGATTGCTTCCTTTGCTGCCTTCGATCGCGATTTCATAACATGTCACGATTTCACGACATTTTCTTACTTTGCTTTCTCTCTCCTCTTTGAACCGTGATTTCATGACATGCGTGATATCGCGACGGTTTTGCCTTGACTGCTTCCTTTGCTGCCTTCAATCACGATTTCACAACACGTCGAGATTTCATGATATTTTTCCATTTTGCTTTCTCTCTCCTTTTTAAACAGCGATTTCATGACATGCACGATATCGCGACAGTTTTGCTTTGACTGCTTTTCTTGCTGCCTTCAACCGCGATATCATAACACATCACGATTTTGTGACATTTTCTTACTTTGCTTTCTCTCTCCTCTTTGAAATGCGATTTCATGACATGCGCGATATCATGACGGTTTTGACTTGACTTCTTCCTTTGTTGCCTTTGACCGTAAATTCACAACACATCACGATTTCATGACATTTTCCCATTTTGCTTTCTCTCTCCTTTTTAAACCGCGATTTCATGACATGCGCGATATCGCGATAGTTTTTCCTTGACTGTTTCTCTTGCTGCCTTCGACCGCAATTTCATGACAAGTCATGAAAATGCGACATGTCGCGATATCGCGATGATTCTGGTGCCTTGTTCTGGTCAACTGCTTTTGACCGTGATATCACAACACGTCGCGATATCGCGACGTTTCCACAAGCTTTGCTTTCGACCAAAAATGTGTTGCGATATCGCGACGTTTTTGAAAATGGAATGTCGCGATATCGCGACATTTCCGAAAATGGAATATGTCACAAAATCGTGGCATTTTCTTCAAGTTACTTCCACTTTGCAAATTCTCCGAAATCTATAGGTTGACTCCAATGAATTTATCTATCTACATTTTGCATTTTTACACATTGGTGAAGGATCTTCCTTGCTCAGAAATGATTCTAACATTTGAAAAATGAATTTTAAATCGAAATCAAAGCCATATGCAAGCCTACTTGGATACTTTGATATATGCAAAACTTGAAAAAAAGGAGGCAAGCAAAATTTGGAATTAAAACCTAAAAAACTCAAGAGGGTCCCTGCGAAAAAATGAAAACTAGAAATTTTCAAAGGATGGAATTTCATTTTTTTAGTGGGGGTGTGTTGCTTCTCAACAAATGGCGATATCTACGCGGAAAATAGTAGCACTATTTAGAATTCAGAACTCTAGTTTCAAAACAATTTAGACTATGTACCATGCCTTGCCAAAAATATTTTCCAAAATGATTTAACTACTATCTGATAGTTGTTAGAGTTTCCCAAGGACATACTAGGTTGAACCACTTAAGGATGTGCAATTATAAGCGTATAAAACTTCCTTCGAGGATGACCAGGGCTTCGAATGTTCATGATGGATTGATCAGCCTTTAGATTGTGCAGGGGAAACCGAGTAGAGCTCCGTTTACTAGTTTAGCCTTTTACAACCTCGACAGAGTTACTCTTTAGATTTACACGACACTGATTCACAACTATGAGGTGGCATCTATAGCTTGGTGAAACCTTTTGAGATGTATCCTTCAGGAGCCTTGGCTACCTCTTTCTATCACATAACCTCTTTTTATTTTTTGTAGAAAAGAGTGCTAGCTTTATGTTGGCTTGCCTAACTTTCACCTTCTTTCTCTTCCTTCACTTTATTTCATTGATGGAGCATTGGATCGACTAACTGCTTAAGCCTGGGTACCAATGGTTTCCTTGGACACTTAATAATTTTATGAATCAGAGCCCCCTCTCATGACCAACTTTTCTTGGATTCCCTGGGAGTTCTTCAGCTAAACAGTATAGTAATTTCTTTATAATCAAAAATAATTGTGGCAAGCAAGATACAAAATCCAATTATCTTTCTACTGTTGTTCTAAATAACAAGTAGTTCTACTTTTTAGTTTTAGCAGACTATCTCTTAAAAAATAAAACAAAACAAAAGAGAACACATAGGACTTAAAAGCTAAAGATAAATTTGCAATTTCTTGCAAAAGACAAAACACAGCACTTCAACCCAAAAATAAAACAAAAATAAAAACACACTACTTCAAACTTTATTTATAATACATACATATGTACAAAGTCCTTGTAATTATTCGCATGACGTAATGGATGGAACAACCGAGAAATAATGCTTCAGATATTGACCATTGAGAGGAAGGTTCAGAAAAATACCTTCCAGGTCCTATAGAAGGAATGCATTATTACCTAGGATTTCGACAATCTGGTATGGCCCCATCCATAAAGGTTGTAGCTTGGTGTATTTACATTTTTTTTCATGGGCTTTGTACCATAGAAACACCAAGTCTACAAGTTTGAAGGCCTTCACTTTGGCCCTTTTGTCAAGCCAGTGCTTGACTGTCTCTTGGTGTCGACTAAAATGCTCCACAGCTTGAAGTCGTCCACCCTGCAAATCAATCAAGTCCAACACATGATCTTTCGTATCTGCATGACCATAAAAGTAATGTAAAGCAAATTTTAATCCTGGTACTAGTGCTTCATACTCTGCCAAATTATTCGTGCAGGGAAACTACAAATGATAAGACATAAAATAGGTTTGATTTTTAGGTCTTCTCAGAAATGCCCCTATACCATAACCTTGCTTAGGCTTAGCTCCATCAATATGAATCATCCCAACTTCATTATCATGATCAAGGTGAGCTTTAATAGGTTTATCCTTTTGAGTAGTTGTCAAATTATAAACCCCGATATAACAATCTTCAGCAAGATTAACAGTCTCATTTTTGGCATTATACTCAGTGATCATGAGTTTATACCTTGGTTCTCTATCAATTATTAATTTATTTGGAAAACCATTCCAGGTCAACCACATATGCGAAAAATTAGTTGCCAAGTACCCATTCAGAGACTTTGACCAATCTTTGCTCAAAAGCATTCTGTACCCAACAGGAATATCCACCACCTGAATGTTAATTCTATGTTGCACTCTCGGCTCAGATGCTAGCTGGATATGTATACTTGGAAGTTCACCTACCACTTTGACCTCAGATTTATCTAATTAGATGACTCTCATCTCGAAGTTCATAGGGGTCAAACCCAACTATTGACAGATGGCTAGAGGCATGATATTGGCTGAAGCACCAGAATCCACCAGACAGTTGTGTAAATTTTTTCCAAATATACGGATAGTCAGTAGGAAAGGCGGAACTTCAGTATTTTCTTTGTACATGGCCATATTCGCATTAGCCATCTTCTTTCCTTTTTCCAGAGGTTTGGTAGTAGGTTCAGAGTATGTCTTGATCAGGTTATCCCTTTGTTCAAAAATTTGGGCCAACTCATGAAGAGTGATGTTAGCCTTGATCTTCTTCATGTCTTCCACTATATTGTACCCCTTATTGAGTGGAGGGACCAATGCATCTGGTACTCTTGGATTTCCTCCCTTGGGCGGAGGTGGGTTATCGTTTGGAAATGGACCTGGAGGAACATTATGAGAGTTGTCTGGAGGTGTAGACGTAGTATTCGGTTCTAGATTTCTATTTTTGAGATTGTAGTTGTCCCTTCTATACTGTTGAAAAGCTTGCACTTCATCCATAGGCATCTCCACAACATTTTTTGACTCATCTGGAAAAGTAAATGAATCTAACACCATAACTGCACTATGTTTGGATGAACTTGGACCGTCCACATTTCTTTGATTTTCAGGACAAACCAGCTCACCATATAAAGCTTCAAAGGCATTACACAACTCCATACAATCTAATTCTATGTGTTGAGATGTTCCATGTATCTTGCACCAGTTAGGCAAAACCAAGTCACCCTTATAATCCTTGTTGGGTTCATATGAAGGTCTAGTGAATCTATTCGGTTGATAAGAAAATTGGTTTGAATTTTCTTCGGTGGACATTTGCCTTTTGAAACTCAAAAAGTCGTTTTCCAACCTTTGGACCGTCTTTGAGACTTCCTCAACTCTTATTTTATCAAATTCTCTCTCAGTATTCTGTATATGTTCGGTATGTGTTACAGCCAATGGATTTCCTATTGGTGGAGTTTGGCATACTGGAAACATCATTTGATGTGGGACAAGATTTAAAATGGGGGCATTTTGTGTAACAAAAGGGATTTGATGAGCATTTAAAGGTTGAGGTCCCAATTGTTTCTCAAGAACCAAAGCTTCTTTATAAGCCTCTGTTAGGTTGGTAATATTGGCATCTCTTTTCAAGAAGATAGAGGTCACTGGATCTAGGGAATTCTTAAAAATTTCCAATGCTAGATTTGCAGTCGGCACATAATGACCCGTCAATCTACCATAAGATTTTTGAAACCTAACATTGCAATATCTAGCAGTATCATTGATTTCTTTTTTAATGCTAGTAAACTGTTGATATAATGCACTGGGGTCAATTACTTCACCAAATTGTGATATAAAAACATTTTCCATGTCATCCCAACTAGTAATGGAATCATTGGTGAGATTCAAAAACCAGTTGTATGCTCCCTCATGGAGAGTGAAAGGGAATAATCTACAAGCCACATCTTCATGCTGCACATTTAGCAACTTTAGAGCATTTTTAAATGCCACTAGGTGCTCTTCTGCTGTCCTAATTCCATCATGTTTGTAGGTAGGAAGATACTTCTCGGGGTTTCTAGGTAAATCATGGGCTGCTCCAGGGATTTTCAAAGCAGTGGAACCCAACCAACTTGCCATTATTACTTGATCAACGATGATATTTTCCATTGTAGTTGGATCAAATACACGTGGTGATGAAATTATTTCGGTAGAAGACTTTGACCTTCTGAGGCTGTTTCTCTTTGGGGTTTCTAACTTAGGCACAAGGGGTTCTCTAGCTCTGGAGTGGGACCTTGTCACTCTGTGGGTGGAATCCAGCCTTACACAAGAAACTTACAGACCTTAACAAATACTGAACGAAGTTTGGCCCTCCTAGCACCAGTTTTTTAAATGTTGGTTCATATTTCATACACACCCCATGATGAACGAGCATAAAATACCGAGAACACTTATACGGGATAAATCCCACTCACTTTAGGATCTTGCTGGATATCCAAGGTGTGAGTTACAGAGTTGGGTCGAATGTCTATTCACTTTTTTCCGCTTTCAAAATAGTTTCAATGTGGACTGTCTGTTACCTTACAATGGGTTCGACTTTAGTTTAGTAATGTTTTTCGGAGTTGATGGTTATCTTTGTGGGCAATCAGATTTGCAATAAGTTATTTGATCTAGCTCTTTATGCTTTAGCAGATTAAATAAAAGGGCAAATTTTAAAGAAAATAAAAATGGATCTTTTAACGGTAAAACAAAGAGAGTAGGGTAGGGCAAAAAAGAGAATCTTATTTAACCTAGTTGCAGAATCAAAACTACCAATATCAGTTACACTATTCAACTTCACAATAAACCCAATCAAAGAGGAAGGTGTCCAACTTTCTAAGATCACCTTCTACTAAGAGCATAAGACAGAGATAGACAGATATGACAGAAAATTATAAAACAGAAGGGAAGTCGTGGTCGACTGGTATCTCTCACCAGCAGCCTAGCTCACGTAGTGAGGACAGAGCAATCAGAACCGGACCCAAACCTTGAATCTTTAATTTTCTTTAACATATAATGAACAGAATGAAGCCTAGCAGCATATCCAATCTTGATAACACAGATTTACAACATAAGATAGATAAAACTTAGTGAGACGAAAATAGAAGAGAATGCACTTATCACAATTCGAAACAGATTAGGCTCGTGGCCACGCTATCACAGAAAAATGACGTTACACCGACTCCAGGTCCAGAACAAAGCATTCAAACAAGATTTTCAATAAATCGCTAAAATGGCCTTTATTCTAAGTTTCCCCCCCTTTTTTTTTGAGATATACATTGATATTTATAGATGATTTGTCTCTCTACAACATTTTTAAAATATAAAACTAACTTCCTTGGGAGTCATACAATAAGCACTGAAATGGGGGACAATCTGTCAAAATCTGCTTCTCTGCAGTATTTAAAATATAAGCCCATAAAAAAAGTACTAAGAAAGAGGGACAATTCACCAAAATTTGTCTGTCTGTGGAATTTAAAACATAAAGCGGACTTTCCTGGGACCCACAAAATAAGTACTAAAAGCGTCGCGATATCGCGACAACTTTGCGTTGACTGTTCCTTTTGTTGCTTTGATCATGATTTCATGACAAGTCGCGAAAATGCGACATGTCACGATATTGCGACAACCTTCTTCCTCTTGTCCTTTCTCTCACTGGTAGCCGCAAAAATACAACATGTCGCGATATCGTGACATGTTGGCCTCTTTGTTCTCTTTGGTTGCACTTGGTCGTGAAAACGCGATGTGCCACGAAATCGTGACACTTTTTTCTTTGCTTATCTCTTCTTTCTCCATTAGTCACAAAAACGTGACAAGTCACGAAAATGCGACATGTCGTGATTTTGCGACATTTTTCTGTCCTCCCCTTTGTTGCTGCTTCTGTCACGATTTTGCAACATTTCTTTCATTTGCGGTTTCCTCGCTTGATTTGTGCTTGTCTTCGTCTTTCTTGCCATTGCTTCTGCTGTTATGCCACTATCGAGTCATTTTTTGCAAAAAGAAAAAGCAAAAGTTAGAATTTTAATATTATCAATTCAAACCCTAATGTTCATTACATGTCAGTTTGATTTTTCTCTTTCCCAGCTCATATTCTTTAAAACCTATCACGATTTCATGACGTTTTTCCTCAACATTTCCTTTTATCAGTATCGGCCGCGAAAACGTGACAGGTCATGATATCGTGACAACTTTCTTAAGCTTTGCTTCTTCTAAGCTTATGCATCGTGATAATGGAACACGTCATGAAATCACGATGTTTTGTCCCAGTTATGTCTCCGATTCAAACCTGTCACGATATCATGACATGCGTGATTTCGCAACATTTTCCTTGAGGTTTGCTTTCAATCCAAATGTGTCGCGATATCATGACTTTTTCCACAAGCTTTGCTTCCCATCAGAACTTGTCATGATTTTGCGACATTTTTCTTCGACACTTCCTTTTTGTCATTGTTGGCCGCGATAATGTGATAGGTCACGATTTCGTGACGTTTTCGTTAAGTTTGGCCTCTGATCAAAATGTGTCACGATATCATGACATTTTCGTTAAGTTTGGCCTCTGATGAAAACTTGTCGTGATATCACGACATTTTCCTTGCTTAGCTCTCTCTCTCCTCTTCAAACCGCGATATCATGACATGCACGATTTCGTGACAATTTTGCTTTGACTGCTTCTTCTCTTGCTTTCGACCGCGATTTCATGACAAGTCACAAAATCGTGACGATTCTGGCACCTTGTTCTGGTTAACTGCTTTTGATCGTGATATCCCAACACGTCGCGATATCGCGACGTTTTCCACAAGCCTTGCTTCCGACCAAAATATGTTGCGATTTTGCAACAATTTTCCTTGGCCCTTCTTTTTATCACTATCAGTCGTGAAAATGGAACAGGTCATGATTTCATGATGTTTTTGTCGAGTTATGTCTTTAATTCAAACTTGTCACGATTTCGTGACATTTTCGTTAAGTTTGGCCTCTGATGAAAACTAGTCGTGATATCACGATGTTTTCCTTGAGCTTTGCTTTCAATCCAAATGTGTCACGATATCGTGACGTTTTCATTGAGGTTTGCTTCTTACCGAAATGTGTTGCAATTTCATGACATCTTCACTACTTAGCTTTCTCTCTTCTCTTCGAACCGTGATTTCACGACATGCATGATATCGCGACAATTTTTCTTTGATTGCTTCCTTTGCTGCCTTCGACCATGATTTCATGACATGTCATGATTTTGCGACATTTTCTTACTTTGCTTTCTCTCTCCTCTTTGAACCATGATTTTATGACATGCACGATATCGTGACGGTTTTGCCTTGATTTCTTCCTTTGCTACCTTCAATCGTGATTTCACAACACGTCGCAATTTCGTGACATTTTCCCATTTTGCTTTCTCTCTCCTTTTTAAACCGTGATTTCATGACATGCGCGATATTGCGATAGTTTTGCTTTGACTACTTTTCTTGCTGCCTTCAACCATGATATCATAACATGTCACGATTTCATGACATTTTCTTACTTTGCTTTCTCTCTCCTCTTTGAAACGTGATTTCATGACATGCGCGATATCGCGACGGTTTTGCCTTGACTACTTCCTTTGCTGCCTTCGACCGTGATTTCACAACACGTCACGATTTCGTGACATTTTTCCATTTTTCTTTCTCTCTCCTTTTTAAACCGTGATTTCATGACATGCGCGATATCGCGACAGTTTTGCCTTGACTATTTCTCTTGCTGCCTTCGATCGTGATTTCATGACAAGTCACGAAAATGAAACGTGTCGCAATATCGTGACGATTCTGGTGCCTTGTTTTGGTCAACTACTTTTGACCGCGATATCACAACACATCGTGATATCGCGACATTTCCACAATCTTTGCTTTGACAAAAATGTGTCACGATATCGCGACGTTTTCAAAAATGGAATATGTCGCGATATCGCGACGTTATCGAAAATGGAATATGTCACAAAATCGCGGTGTTTTCTTCAAGTTACTTCCACTTTGCAAATTCTCCGAAATCGGTAGGTTGACTCCAATGAATTTATCTATCTGCATTTTGCATTTTTACACATTGGTGAAGGATCTTCCTTGCTCAGGAATGATTCTAACATTTGAAAAATGAAATTTAAATCGAAATCAAAGCCATATGCAAGCCTACTTGGATACTTTGATATATGCAGAACTTGAAAAAAAAAAAAAAGAGGCAAGCAAAATTTGGAATTAAAACTCGAAAAACTCAAGAGGGTCCCTGCAGAAAAATGAAAACTAGAAATTTTCAAAGGATGGAATTTCATTTTTTTAGTGGAGGTGTGTTGCTTCTCAACACGCCCTAGGAGCAAGATGCGAGAAGGCATCAGTGTAGTGACTAACGTCACCTGCCCACCACTGAATCTGCCCATGCTCCTCCGACCTCCGTCACAAAGCCCCATACCCAATCTCCCTATCCACCATCTCTTCTCGAGTGGTCCAAGGCAACCCCTATGGCCACTCCACAGCTATGTGCTGCCACCCCCAGCACTGCAACAAGCTACACCCAATCTTCTTCCACCTTCGATAGCGGACCTCGTATAGCTCATCATAAAGCTATGCCAGTAGTGTCTAACCCCACCTCATAATCAATGGCACTAAGGTCAAACACTCCACAAGTTTGAACACTACCTCCAGTAGGTTCCAAGGGAACCTCACACTTGAGGAGTCGGGAAGTAGCATGTTAGAGATGAGGGTCATGAGCAACGCATGCCTCACCCCCAACACGCCCTTCTCCAACCACCACCGCACCAGAATCCTACCAATCAGGTAGTCCCCCTCTGCCCTATCCACCGCCCCATCCACCCCCATATCCACCGCATGCCCAAAGCTCCATGTCAGCATTGTCGTCCACTGATCACGAGGAGTCATCCGAATGGGCAATCCGTCTATCAAAATCCATAGAATCTGATAAACGTCCTCTAGAGTCACTGTCATCTCCCCTATTGGAAGATGAAAGGTGTTGGTGCGGGGATCCCACAAATTGATCAAGGTAGTTAGATATTCCCGATCCCCCACCACAGGCTCCAGCCACGTCACCTTCTTGAGCCCTAGGGCATCAAGCCACTCCCAGTCCACCACAGTCAGCGCATCCCATGCATTAGAAAATACCGTCGACTGGCGGTAATGACTCTTCACCACCTAGAAAACAAAAACAACACAAAAACATTAAAACATGACAAAAAAATAAACTATACAACAACATTAACAAAATGTACAGTACAAACATTCAAAAAAAAATCAATAAACAATGCAAAATAAACAAACTACAAAAACATAAAACAATTTTTTTTTTTTAACCTAGGGTTTCAACCTTAGTTTAATACAAAAAACAAAACAAAACAAACTTAAACTAGGGTTTTTTAATCTTAGTTTAAACGAAAACACAAAATACAAAAATAAATTAACTAGGGTTTTTTTAATCTTAGTCAAAACAAAAAAAAAAAACAAAAAAAATTTAACCTAGGGTTTTAACCTTAGTTTAAACGGAAAAACGAAATACAAAATAAATTAATTATGTTTTTGAACTGTAAAATAAAAGCAAACCAAATAAAGAGAAGGAGCACCTACCGGTCTCACCTCGGGTATGCCACTCAAAGACCCGATCCATGCACTCATTGTGTTCATGATATTTCAGCAGAGCTCTGCTACGCAAACTCGAACTCCTCCTCACAGCTCCAAATCACCAAAAAAAAACAATTGCAAATGAGCCCAAAACCTAGTTTTGACCCTTATATAGGCTCTTAGGCCTGTAATCATTACACCCTGGGATGAGCTCTCTATTTATTTCTCATCCCACCTTAGGACGATTACAAAAATGGTATTCGTCCCACCCTGGGACGATTACAGAGCAAGAAAAAAAAAACAGCAAAAACTACATCCAAAATGCACCAAAACGAGAAATAAAATTGCCGAACAAAGACACATTTGCGCCTGCGCTTCATGGCATCCAAAACCACCATAGGGGTAAAAAATTATCACTATCCTACTCCCTAAGAAGGCTACCATAGCCGTAACGCTCTACGGGAGGATGAATTTTTGACAATTTCATCCCCAACAGGCGTCACAAAATGGGTCAAAAACCCACCAAAAATAACAATAAAACTGCCGAACAAAGGCACATTTGTGCCTGCGCTTCATGGCATATAAAACTGCCGTAGGGGTAACAAATTATCACTATCCTACTCCCTAAAAAGGCTACCATAGCCAGACCGCTCCACAGGAGGACAAATTTTTGACAATTTCATCCCCAACAGGCGTCACAAAATGGGTCAAAAACCCACCAAAAATAGCAATAAAACTGCCGAACAAAGGCACATTTGCACCTGCGATTCAATGGCTAAAAAACCATCGTAGGGGTCAAAAATTATCACTACCCTACTCCCTAAGAATTCTACCATATCCGGAACGCTCCACGGGAAGCAGGATTTTCGAAGATTTCATCCCCAACAGACGTCACAAAATGGGTCAAAAACCCACCAAAAACAACAATAAAACTACCTAACAAAGGTGCCTTTGTGCCTGTGATTCAATGGCATCCAAAACCACTATAGGGGTCACAAATTATCACTATCCTACTCCCTAAGAAGGCTACCATAGTCGGAATTCTCCATGGGAGGACAAATTTTTGATAATTTCATCCCCAACAGGAGTCACAAAAAAGGTTAAAACCTACCAAAAATAGGTCCGATTGTTGGGAAACTGCATAAGCGTTAACAACTGAAGGCACCCTTAAAAAAGTCATCTTGGTTCAAGTGACTCATTGCTTTTCTCATGTCGGTCATTCCCTCATCGATTCGTCACTTGAGGTGGTAGTCACACTTAGTCACCAATCAACAAATACACACCCAATCAAGGAAATGGCATGCATTCAAAGAATCATTGACAAAGACAATCATGCTCCTGCTTGGGAGTGAAAACAAGCAATAATCACAAGCTGATCAAACACTTGACATTCTAGAATCATGAACTCAAGGTTCCCATAGACAAAAGGTTGCGCCCTTTGCCTATTCATGACTAAAAAATGTCCAAGATCAAGTAACACCTCACCGAAAAAGGTTAACACTTGAATTAAGCTCCTTAGCTCATCAGAAGCAAGGATTCAAGAATGCGTGCCCTTTCCATACTTGGGGCATCAAAATTTGGTTAGGTTACTAAGAAACCCTAATCATTAAGTGCTTTAGTTATCTATTTTTGCTCAGCACTATGCCACGCACAATGCATCCCAAAAAGGAGCATCTGTAGACACCAAAACAACACCAATCCGATTATGTGGCTACAAAAACTGACCAAAGTGGCATACATAGCCCCTAGGGCAGCCCCCAGAGGTTGAACAGTGGTCCTAACCACTCCCAAAGAAATTTTGGAAGGTCAAAGGTCAATTTGGAACCATTTCAAGTACCCTGCTCCTTATTCGTTCCACCCTGGGCCTATTAGAATGCTATTCACCCCACCTCATGGTGAATAGTAGCAATCTCTCCAGGGTGGGGCGAATAGCAGGTTTGACGGGCTAAAAGTCAAACCTTGAAAAATGGCATCCCAGATCTGCCACTCAACTCCACCTTCAATGCATGGGAGTGTGAGTGAGCATTTTTGAGCTCAAAGAGGTAGTCATAGAGGCAGTCATGGAGCCCTTAATTAGGGAGGAATCTTCTCCCCCCTGGCAAGGCATGATGGCCAAGTGGTGCCCCTGCATGCACATTCAAAGTAGACCTTCAGGTCTATAAAATGGTGTCTTCTCAACCAAAAAAAAATAACAGAGCAGGAGCATTTGGAGCAACGGAGTGCTGTCAAATTATATCCTCATCCCTCGTTTGTGCTTCCTACATCTTTGATCTCTCTTTTGGAAGGGAGGTTATTGGATGAACATTGGGAGAGCAATTCAGACCCAAAACCCGAACAATTGGATACAATACCACACCCAATTTTTTGACACAACCCCCTAGGAGATTTTGGACCCATACCAATTGGATTGGTGTCAAAACCAAGCCCCAAACGACGGGCATCCTGCCCTTGGGCGCCCTCCGCACTACTGTAGTCCTAATCGCCCCACCCCGGAGCAATTAGAAATCTATAGTATATTTCTTTACTGTTTCTTTTGCATATTGTTTTATGTCATTCCTATATGCTGCCATTCAAATTTCATGCCATTCTGATCAGTTTTGACTGTGTTTTCATTGTTTTATGCTTTTACTAACATAGAGGGAGTGCATTCAGATACAGGGCGAAAGGGGAAGAATCTACAAAATTTGACCTTCTGGGTCGTCTTAAAATGCCCCATTTTGCCTAACCCCAAGTTTGTAGGTGTTTTGAAGACCTCTGGATGAGACATTTGGGAGGTCGCTCTCGGACATTTTATGACAGTCCTAATCGTCCCACCCTAGAACGATTAGAAATCTATAGTAGATTTCTTGACTGTTATTTTTACAATGTGTTCATAATTATGTTTACATGCTTCTTTCCAAGTTTCATCTTATTTTGATATGTTTTGATCATCGTTTTAATTATTTAATGTATGCATTAATCGGAGGCCTTGGGGATCGCATGTTTCCCTCCATCCACATGTGCTATTAATCGTTTACTATTTCTTTGTACATAGGATATCAACACCATAGGGGCAGCAAGGAACTAGAGATGCATTCACGCAAGCAGTGGCGATGTTTGGCCCGCCCATTTCAAATGTGGGCACGCGGAATATCCCGAATGGAAGCGTACCAACCGCTGGTGTAACAAAACTGTATCTAACTTTCCGAGCCCCTGAAAAGGGGGGAGACGCATTGTAACCTGATCACAAGCAAAATTTGTAAAAGAGGCTGCACTTTACTTTTTTCTTTACATCTCGTTTCGTTCGTTTCCCTTCTCATGCACTTTAAGTTCTTTGTTCATTCGTAGGACTTAGCGTTACATCTGATTTTGTTTGCATCGCACCCGGTACGCCTGTGCTTCCGTAGACATGCTTTCATAATGAGAATTGATTGACCACCTAGTTTTGGCCTAGGAGATAAGTTAACAGGCTTTATCAAAATTAAATGGTTTTATGGTATTAGTTTAGTTTAATTAATTAGATTTTTTTAATTTTGAAAAAAAATTAGATTTGAATCTTGAATTTAAATTATTAAAAAATGCTTATTTAATAATAATGCAATTCAAATAAACAGATAATAAAAAGTTGAGATACATCCTAAATAATTGTTTTTCATGATTTTGTACTTATTTTAAACATTAAATTAAAAAATGACCTTTACTTATCACATTTTACCATTAGCACTACTCGTATATAAGGGAATATTAAATTTTTTAAACAATAATATAGTATTAAGTTTTATTGGAAATCGATATAAAAAAATCATTATTATTTTTTTGCTTTGGAAAACATTAAGAAGAAAAATATAATATTTAATTTAAATTTTTAGAAAAAATATCTAATTAATTGTTAATGATGGTTATTTATATTGTGAACTTGTTATTGAATTTATAATTGATATTGAGGTTAACTATCAAATCTTAGCCTTATTTAAATATTTAGTTAAATGATAATTTATTTAATTAATTTCTATGATTTGTTCTTGTTGGAACACCGAATTGGTATATCTTTAGGCTTTCATCTAGGAGACCCAAGTTAAAATCACAAAAAAGGTGGTCCTCAATGTGTCCTTATTAAGAAAAGGTATGGGCCCTTTCAAGAAACTTGTATATATCCTAATTAAAAAAATTAATTTCTACAACTTAATGATATGAAGCAAAAACTAAAAATAATTTTATATCATTCTCATCAAATATGATCTAGTCACTTTGAGGTTTTTGGTCTTGCACTCTTTGGTTTATTTTTTATTCAAACTTGATTATACCTCTTAACATATTAAGGTTTTCCAATGACAAATTCATATAAAATAAAAAGTAATCTATATACCCTCTCTTACAAATTAGTTATCTTAGGATTTAAGGAGATATTATCTAATAATATTAATAGTGCAAACTATATTTTACCCAAAAATAACAAGAAAGGGATTTAAAATTTGCTCTTGAAGCAAATGACTAGTTTACAATAAATTTCAAAAACCTCATCTGATTATGAGAACATTTTTTAAGGTGAAGCCATGACATTTATAATTTATTTTCACAGAGGAACTCTCTTTAGAATTACCAATTTAGATTATAAGTTTTTTTCCCTTCTATGGAAATTTTGGAAAGAGGGTATATTGGAGATGCTATATAACTGTCTAGATACTTACTTTGGCATCTCTCATGTTACAACAAATTAAAGGATTACTACTTATGCTATGGTCATTTATCCAACAAATATATGCTACATGTTTAAGAAAGTATGATGACACCTCTTGTGAACACCTAGAATGACATCAATATTTATCAACCAGATATTGTAGCTAATATAAAATGATATATTTCACCTAGTGGAGTCTCCCAATATGGAGAGAACTATGATTCCATGTGGAAAAAAATACAAATAATAAGACAAGTTGTGTAGATAATCCAAAAAAAACATAATAAATGATGGATTGATCAATATTCATTATTGAAATTATGAAGGGAATATAGGACAAGGAAGAGGTGGTTATGAACCTAACCTTCCTATAAATTGATTTAAAATTTTAGGAGAAACTTGGAGAAGCTAACAAATATTATATATTTGAAGACATCTCCTTCAAAACGAATGTGAAAACCAAAGCCTTCCTAATATAAATGTTAATATTACTTTATTTCTTAATAGACTTTAAGTAAGGTGAACTAAAAAAAATTACTAAGTTATAGATACTAAAAATAAAAGTGCCCACTCTTTTTTTAATTTTTTTTCCTATGTTGTATTTTAGGATATGGATACTTTAAATGATTAGTAATTATTTCACACTATGGTAAATATGGTATTATGGTGGTGATAACTAAAGGGAATAATGGATACCAACTAAAATATGTCGACATAAACTAAATGTTATAACATCCCAAAAGGATACATACAAGTCTAAAGTAAAAAATGAAGGAGCAAGTAGATATAACATTAAGCATCTTGAAATATGTGTCCAAAATTCCAATAAAAATTGATGTAATAGTCAAGCAATGTAGGAAATATGATAAAAAATATAATAATAATTGGAAAGAAAATTTGAGATGTAAGGTAATCAAGAAACTATACTTCCACTATTATACTTACCCCAATCCATGATAATATCCTAAGATACGAGAGCTTGAGGTAGCAAAGCATGAAAAAATATTTTTAAGATATTAATTAAGGACCATCCAATAATTTAATTGTAGGAAAAATAACTTACAATGAAAGAAGCAATTAATATATCCAACAAAATTTAGAGAGAATACCAATGGTTTACATTCTTCTCCTAAGGGTAGTTGGGAGGTTAGCATGAAAGTTTTGAGTTTCACATACTTTCAAATGAAAAATGATCCAAGATTTAAAGGATGTCTCTTCTTGATGGATACTTAATAGGTTTGAACAAGGATATCATGATATCCAATTATTAAGCCCCTACTATATTTTTTGAAAAGTTGGCTCTCTATCAAACCACATGCATGTATGGTTGGAAGGGTTATATAATTATAATTTACTACTATTTTGTCATTGGAATAAAATAAGGAAGTAATACAAATATTAAATCAATTTGTCAACTTTTTATATAAGTATACCTCATCTACAAACCTTTTTATGTCCCTTTGGCTAATGGTATCTACACCTAAATTCACATAAGGGTTTCATAGGATATATTGCTAAAAAAAATGGATCTCTTTCTTCTCAACAACTTATGGGAAGATTGAAAAACTTCCTCTTACATCACCATTTTAGATTAAATTAGATTTAACCATTGGACAATTTTCTTAGAACTACAACAATTTAAAATGTTTTATAATATTTATTTTAGTTTAAAATATGTCCAAAAGATTTAGGTTTAGAAGAGTCTATGATGTAATGGTGTGCTAAAGGTACATGATGCCATGGTTGTACCCAATTATTCTTGTTCTACAAGATTAGATTCATAAGATATCAATTTAAATAATGGAGCTAGATATAATTTGGAAGAGGTTCTTCAATAAATGGTAAAAATAAAATAGGATATTAAGGATTTATATCTAGTCCATAACTAATCTCTCCATGTATGTCTTCATAGTAAATTAGTTAGAATATTTGGAAGTAAAAGAATATAAATATTAGATTAAAAAATGAAGGCATAAGTAGTTAAAGGATAGAGACAAGAAATCAATCCTATTTCATAAGTTTGTATAGCTATTAAAACTATTAATTTATAATATGTATTACAAAAGTTAATGGAGATAAAACCTTCTCTATGATAGATATTTAATAAGAAGAAATTTACTACTTTCAATAATTTATTCTAGAAAATGAGGGAGAATATTTATGCCCAACATGAGTAAATCCTTGGTTGCATCCCCACTATAGTATCTTACATGTAATATCTTTAAGCATGTAACTTAACACAATGATTTAGTCTATCATATGTGCAATCTAACGAGTTAATCAATATTACATACAAACATCTAAAGCATGCAATTTAATATATTAAATAATGATTTACTATAAATCATAGCTTTGGCTAAAGCATTTAATACATGGACTATTTTTTTTCTATACTTAGGGTGTAAGCATATTATCATCTATGCTACTACAAAGTGCATCCATAGTTGTTTAACAACCTTTATATTATCATAAATACAATATCCTCAACATGCTTATCATAAAACATATATGTTTATTTATATATAGGCCTAACAAGCAATATCTATTCCATTTTGTACTCATGGTAAATATCTCATGCCATTTATTCCCATACATAAAAAAACAACCATAGTTCCTAGGGCTATATAGTATGGTTTGTAAATAGTTATTTAGAAAAGGATCCACACATTCTTAGCCAAGATAATAACCCTACCTAGGCCTATTCAAAATACTAAGGTAAAAACACAAATACACAACATTGAGTTACTATAATGTTTTTTTTGTGTATAAAATTTTCTAAAGCAATAAAAATTTGAGTAAAGTTCTAATCCTCTCTCGATAATGACTATATGTAAAACTTAAAAATGGACCTCTATGGATTTACCATGAAATAATTTTAAACTAGTCTTAGATATCTTAAAAATGGTATATCTAATAGAACATGCACAAGATAAGAATATTATATGAAAACCAAATAAATATCCTAGTAAGAATTTTATCATAACCCACTAAATTATGTGATTTTTTACATGACAATTTGAAATGCAATTGAAAAATCACTCAAGGGTTTAACCTAAGAAGTAAATACAACATTCACATTTGTGTTCACTCCATTACACATTTTTCACAATAGGTATTTATTTGATTGCACTAAATGTGCATAATAGAAATCCTTGCATAAATTTTGTTAACTAAATGTAAGAGGTACATAACATGATGGTTTCTTCATTTTTCCTTTTTCAAATAAAATGAAGAAATAAATATATCCCTATTGAAGGGTTTCTTCATTCATTGTTGGAATCAAAATAAAAATATATAAAACCAAAACATTGGTCCTTTTCACTTTTCATAAATGAGGATTTTCTATGAGGTTTTCAAAATTCATGAATATTCACAAAAATGTACAAGAAGGAATTCTATGAAATTGACTTGTTTCAAGTAGTATTCCAATATCCACACAAGATTTGGATTAATCCTATCAAAACAATTACAATCATATAGTTTCCCTTGTGATTCCTCATGAATATGGTATACATTCCCATTTTTTAGGAAAAACATATTTAAGATAATCCTTAGAAAACTTTTAAGTCCAATTTCATCCTATCTTTGTAGAATTTGATAATTTTGGGAAAATAACCATATGTTTGTATGATACCAGCAACATTGGTGGGTTTATCTTGAGCATGTATGTAATAGAGTAGTGCAATCGAGTGGTGCCCTTATCTCCTCATTCCCTCTCCCAAAACCCTTAAGAACCTAAGGAAGAGAAAGTGAAAGTGCTTCATAGTAAGAAAAATTTATATGAATTGTATAGGAATCACTAATACGACACCTACACAAAAATACCACATTGCTATATTATTTTTCCAAAGGTGAAATTTATCTTGGAATAATCATGTGGTCTAATCCCTTATTTCCTATTAATCTCATACTTTGGTGTCCCTAGAATTTTTTTGAGGATGAGGTTTCTAAATAAACTCAATTCCTATTATATATTGTGCATGGTAAGACATCCATTAAGCACAAGTTACTTTACAAGCAATTAATAGTTGAAGCTAAGTTCACACTAAGAAAGGACATTATCTAAAAAACATCAAATATTGTCAATAACACATGTATAATAAAGTAAAATGCAGTTATTGATAGATATTTCTAACAATATGCAGTTTATTAATTCAACTAATTGGTGTTCTAAGTATTCTCATCTATATTACTATTGTTCAACATCTACATCGTTAAAAACAATGATACCCTCCCTTGCATGATCAATTTAAGGGTTAACCTATCAAGCACTCATACCACGAAATGGTAGTTAGTATTTTTACATAATCATAACAATTATTAAAAAAATTGCATAATTATCTTATAGTTTTTGTCCTACTAAGATCATATAAATAACCATTAGCCTTCAAATATGCAACTTTTAATTATTTATGTATTAAATAAATTTCCATATCATATATGCTATCCTAGTAAGCATAATGATGAGAAATCAAAACCACATGCCAAATAATATTATAGCATCAATAATGAAATAATTATAAATATTATAATTAATGAATCATCTTGTGACATCCTTCCTAGTTGAAAGCATCATCTTCCTAATGACTAGGAAAAAGCATCAATACTTAAAATAAACTATTGAAATTATTTAACATATTTATGTGTAGAACTATGTTCAATATATTGGCCCCACTAGACCTTACATTAATATGTCTTTTAGTTGCACAATTTTAACTTGCTTATCTCATAAATACTCAATGGTTCAACCTGAACCACACCTAAATCCATAAATATTACTAGTTAAATATGTGAGAATAATTAGCATTATAGGATTTTATCAATGAAATATGAAACACATTATGGATGTAAGAGATATTTATGGATACATAAAGCCTATAAGAAACTAGGTTAACCATTTTTACAACCTCAAATGACTCTCAATATTTGGGTTCTAGCTTGGTTAACACGTCAAACTTAATGGAACTATTCTCTAGTTTGGAACGAAGGAATATTTTATCTTCAATAATAAATATTTAATTTTTGTTTTTTTTTTTTTTTTTTTGGAATACTAGCACAAAAACCTCAATTACATAATAAAGTTTAATATAAGTAGATATAACAAGAGGAATTTAGGTTAATTACAAGTTATAAAGAGAGTTTAATCATAGCAAGGTTAACTATAGCCCACAAGGAATAAATAGAAAAATATTATAAATAATTAATATGTTGTACAATAAAATACCCTTAGGCCTATCCAATACAACATACAACATCGACCTTGGCCATGAATCAAATTACAATTTGAACATCCCCCATGATCTAAACTAAGGAACCAAGGAGAGAATACATTAGTGATAATAATATCTTCCCCCCATAATGGATGCTCTAGTGGGTTTCTATAGTTGAGTTTGATCCTTTAGAATACCTCTCATCATTTAGAAGATACACATTGATCTTTAAGAACTCCACTTTAATCCTTTGTAGTTTTAGTAATAAACTCTTTTTTGGATGTCCCTCCCTCTTATATTATCCACAAGTGGTATTTGGTTTCTTTAAATAATTAGTGTGGCCCTTGAGCCCTTGGGTCTTAGCCTCCTTAGATTTGAATTCCTTTGCGCAAGCTTGTATTTGTGGAGTCCCACCACAATTCCATATTACCACCTAAAAATAAACTAGGAGAGAAAAAATCTAATCAAGAGTAAGAGTCTTCTGAGATTTCATGAACATAGCAATCATATGAACCATTAGGTTCAACATATAAAAAGAGGAAGAGGGGGAGAGATTAGAAAGGATAATTTTAGGCATTTTGCATCATGTTTTTATTATCTCTAAAAGATGTAATATCTACCCTTTAAGCCTTGAGTATCATAAAATAGTCTTCAACATTATCAAATTCACTTGGTTTAAGAGATGAAAGCTCCAATTCCAAGTGACTTACTTTAGTAGTATTAATTTTCCTAAAATGCTCATGTAGTCTTGACCATACCTTGATAGGGTCACTATTCTTTTTGATACGGAAAATTAACTCTAGTTGAATCAACAAGGAAAACAATCTAAGACCCTCTTATTTTTCTTGATGGCGAGTTTCATCATCAAGAATGATTTCTTTATCCTCTTGAAATATGCACCCTAGGTTATTACTCCATAATAGGCTAGTCATATAAGTTGACCAAATGTTGTAATTTTACCCACTAAGATGAGTATCTAGGGATTTATGATTTTGTCATATACAATTTAACCCTTAACACCATCTCAAGTCCATAAACTGATACCATTAGTGTGTAGAGTTAAGAAAATTATGTAAGTTGAGAAAAAAGGACTCAAAATACTTTTTCATACAAAATTTATGGTCTTCAAAAAAATTTCCTTGATTGAACCTAAAATATTAAAATATATATGCTCAAACATTAGTGTTGCAAGAGCTAATATTGACTTACCACTTGGGAAATTATGTTTTATTGTTATGCTTTAATCATGTTTTTACACTTCTTTGTTCAGTCTCTTGCTTCAGCTAATTATTCCCAATAACTTTATTCTTCTTCGCTCCTTCGCCAATTTGTAAAATTTTATAAAAGGACTCAAAATACTTTTCATAAAAGTTATGGCCTTCAATAAAATTTCCTTGATTGAACCTAAAATATTAAAATATATATGCTCAAACATTAGTGTTGCAAGAGCTAATATTGACTTACCACTTGGGAAATTATGTTTTATTGTTATGTTTTAATCATGTTTTTACACTTAACTCCTTTGATTCACTTGATCATTGACACTTGCAAGTATTTGATTACTTAAATCATAGTAAATATAGAAAAACTTGTTTTTCATAGATTTAAAAGCACCACATTAATATCCATATTGAACAAATAATTTACCTTATTTAGAATAAAAAAATATGCCCCCACAAGATTTAAAATAGAGTCTCATTAAACAGAAGCATATTCTATTGACTAAGATAGTATCATGTCCTTTGAGAAACTTACTCCAAATACACAATGGAATAAGCATATCAATCACACTTACTACATAAAATATGCTTGACTTAGAGACTCAAATAAGTGATATTCCATCTACAAGTGTCTTTTTAAGCATGACCTAGCCAATTAGCTAGATGAATATGAGATGGATGAATTGGTAAGCCCCATAGGTAACCCCTCCCAACCTTGCCATTGTCATAAAAATATCTCTAATTAACTCAAACATAGGACCTCCTCCTATAAGTGTCTAAGCCATGGTTTCTTTTTCCAATGGGTCATATCTACAATTTATAGGAGTCATCAATGGATTAATACACACCTATTAAAAATTTTGATCTTGTTGCAAAACTAGCTTACAATCCCTCAAACCCATGACCAATGGCAAAGTCAACACATAACTACATCCCTCTATCCAAATCGACACCCTACTTGAATTAAAACTTAAGTACATCACTTATATAGAAGGTGATATCACATCCCTACCAATAAAGTGTTATGTCTTCAAGAAAAAAGACACATTTGGTCATTTTTAAATTTAAAAAATGATACAAAAACCTTCTAATGCATCCAATCATGTCATAGTTATTTCATAGAGGTAAAAATAATTTGACACATTCTAAATTAAAAAATACACCATTTTGTTTTAGGAAATATTGATGACAATAGGGAAGAAACTAGAGTAGGAAAGAAATATCCAAAAAAATTAAAATAATTAATGAGTAGAAATATGTAATAACCTCCTTACTTATTTTGGAAAAGATCCTTATGAATCAATGAGATAAACGTTGCCCTGAAGCATGAAAGAAAAATTGAAGGCTCTAAACAATATTTTTGCGTGACCAAGCATTACCACTTCACATCCACTTTGAAATCATTTTGGAATTTACAATATTTTTCCAGAAATGAATGAAAGTAAATCATCCACTCAAATATTATATACAAAGTGAAAATCAGGATGAAAGAGAAATAAGTGGTGTGCACTTATAGGTAATGTAAACAATCACTATATTCATACATAATATTACACAATATTCCAATAAAATAATGAGGATTGAGAGTGGGGTATTCCTTTTTTGATAAGATGGATGAAGGCGTTTTGAAAGGAGATCCAAATCATATACAAAAAAGGATCCTAGTCAACCTTCCTGGGGAAATAAGGAAGGTGACAATGCAAACTAAAAGTGGATCGAAAATCCTGGAGACAAACTAGCTTTAGGCTACAACAAGCAACTGACCTAGAAATGAGATAAGAGAAATAGATTCAAAAAACAAAAGGAACCAAAAATATCACGCATGGGAAGAGAACAAACCAAATATTACAAATGAAAAAAAAATTCCCACACAAGGGAAAATATCCAACAACAAAAAGAATTAGTCTTTGGTTTTGCTAGATCTAGAACCATTATCATATTTATGCTCCTTCATCTCCCATTGATCCCATACCATGAGAACTAAAATTTCTCTATCTAGGAGATCGTGGCCTACATAGAGTCATTTAGGGATCTATGCAACTTAAGTAGCATCCATTTAAGTCATTTAGGGGCCAATACCACAACCTAGTTCCTAGGATCCTACAAATTATTTGTACTTCTTTCTCCAAGGATGAGTTTAGCATTCTTGTGAGGAAGCGTAAATTCTTTAGACTCATAATTCTCAATACTTAGAGGAGCCTTCCCCGAATTGGCCAATGTGGTGACCAAGTGCTTGGATCACTTGGTTTTCTCTTCATTACCCCCTAACCCTTTCAAGGGAGACTCCATAACCCTAGTCATAGACCCTAAAAAAGGTGTAGTATTAACAACATCTTATCTCATTGATTTAGAATCCTTAGAATTGGAAGAGCTAGGGTGGTCCACAATGGGATTCGATGGCCTATTGAGGGAATTTAGAATACCCTCACCATCCAAACCTTTGGATTTCACCATATAGTCAGAGAACATCTTTTCAAGATCCTAATGAAATTGATCCGGGGCCACTCCTTCCTAACCCTACTAATCAACCTAGCCAAGGACTAGAATAGGACGAAAGGAATATTCATCAATATTTTATGGCAAATATGGTTGAGAAACATGAAGTGGAAGCTTATCATAATTTCTTGATTTTCATCAAGAGTGAAATAATGCATTATGACTAAGGCCACTCTATTTTAGGGAGCTTTCAATGAATTTCACTTGAAATCATTTTAGATTCTGAATAGCTCTTATTCCTAACCCAAGAAAATCTAATATTATTTTTTGAGAGAGTATTTTTCTTTATTGTGCATGAATCCATCTGCTACCAAACCTATCACCTCTACAATAAGGGGAATTTTAATTTTAAATTCAATAATACCAACTCATACCACACCATTATACCAAGAATATTCCAAGTGTTTAGCCATATCTCTATGGTTTCTAGAGAAATTTAGTAGACACTATAGGATGTTATCTTTATTTAAAATCTTTCTCACATCTTCATCAAAAATCAAAGAGCTTGGCTCCAAGATAAGGGTGGCCATTCTAATAGAAGCTCTGATGATAATAACTTCACTCAAGTAAGCACCCTAAATCCCCTTGATTACACCACCACTTGAAATAGCTAACCCACCACCTTGAACCATGGGGACACTCATATGGATCAAAACAACTTGGTAAATTAAATAATAATATAAATTCCTATCACTTGGCTACCATGGATACTCATGATCGATCATGAGAATCGGATAAGGTGGACAAATTTCCAAATTGCACAACCATTTGGGATGGTAGGGCCTTCTAAAATCAACATAGTGAACAACACACTCATCACCTTTGTACTATTTCACATAGTGGCAGTTGCACCATGGAAAAAACTCCCTATTTATCTTACCAAGAAATATTTTGATATTTCTAAGTTGAGAAATGATGATTTTGGAGATCAGGTACCTTGAACGTAGTCATGGGTGGTGATAACTAAAACATATTGAAGTAACACTTTACACATGCTTGAGGACCTCCACTTTTGAGCAATAACTATACTTTTGTAACACCTCTAGCTCAAACTTCCCAAAGCAAATGTGGGCTTATATGAGTTGATCGGTCCAATGAGGTTACACCAAATCTTGTTGAAACTACACCTATCTATCATCTTACTGGACTCTATACTGTAGGGTAAACTAGGCTAGGTCATTTCCTTATCCATATTCCAATGCCTCTTCAGGACATGATCTTTGATAGAACTGATGTCTTGTATGCTAGCATTAAAATTTTATACCTTTATCATGCTTTATGAAATGATGTTTCTCATTTACATTTCCATTACAAAAATGATGAATAATACTAACCTTCCACTTTGGGATCTTCCACCTCTACCCGGAGCATTTCTGCTTGACAACAATGAATAAGTCTAGAAACAAGAGTATTTTAAGTAATTAGGGTAAACAATTAGGAAACTATATTTTGAGACCCTTTATTAGTGAGTGTCACTAGTGATTTTACCACATATTATTTTACCCCTTATGAATCCTATTTGCATTGCTAATGGCATGAATCATAGTTACATTTATTTTCAAAATTTGGTAGTTCTTTGGATTCAAAATTTTGTACTAGAATTCCACGATAGCAAAGGCTCGACTAGAAAAATCGAAGAGGGTGTTGGAGAAAGGTTTATTATTATCTAATTTCATTATACAAATAATTTATATCAACCAAGAAATTTTCCTACCAGATAGATATGTTTTCCTAGGAAAGGCCTACGTTGGCCAAGAAGCCTACAAATCTATTTCTTTCCCTATAAGTGTTCTTAAATTGAATAGTTTCTATAGTTTGAGTAATTCTTTGAACTTGAGTTAGAAATTTTGAAATGGTCCAGGTGGGATTTTGAATACGTTTGAGCATATTTATGATATTGAGAGTTTCAATGTCTATGATTACCTTCCTGCAATCCAGCGATTCCAACTAAGGACCCCTTAGAAGAGTGCTATTTCTTCTACAAAATGACTAGTCTCGAAACCTAGATTTTCTAAAAAATCTAGAAAAATATCCCCACTCAAATATATAATTACATCCTTAGCACTATCCAGTCTGAAGTTACCTTTAGAGGCTCCATAAAAACTTAATTTCAACCATCGTAGAGTTGGGGCTCCCACATAGTTTTAGATCTAACAAAAGGTTCAAGACAAGTTAGGGGAGGCTTATGGGATTTGAAACCAAGGGAAAATTCTATTTTATTCTCTTTATCTAAGGTATCTCTATCCATTTTGATATTATTCACATTCTCAATAGTGGTTTCAATAGTTCATAGTGAAACAAGCTTAGTTTGGTGTGATAGGTTTTTGAAAGCTTGAGAATTTATCTCTTTTCAATCATACCACCATAAATGAGGTAGACCCAAGATCCAAAATTTTTGAAGGCAAGGGGAAAAGAAGGGAGAACTCCACTATTCCACAAGAATGTTTAGATTATTGGGAAACAAACATTCAAAACCTATATCAAAGGAGAGGTAGACGACTTCCCAAGTGAAGGGACAAATAAATAAGAGGTGTTCCAAGGATTATTTCATACTTCCACATAGATAGCATATATTTTAAAGGACCATACTCCTCTTTTAGATATTATCAAGTGTAAGGAATTTACCTTAGATCACTAACCACAAGAAAATATTGATCTTATGAATGAGGTCCTATAACCAAATTTTACTAGCTAGGAACCATGGGTCAATATTAGCATCTAAAAGGAAGTACACAAACCTAACATAGAAATATCCATAATTATCTAGTACCCACACCAATTTATACAAAATATACCTACCAGGATTGACTTACCATTTAAGGATAACATAAAAGGCTTAAAAGTGTTCTTTTCCTCCTAAAATAGACCTAGGAGAGTAAAGGATTTCCAATAATTCTTACCATTAACAATTTCCATAAAATCATAATCCTTTGGACCAAAGACATGGTTTGTAATTGGATCTACCAGGGATAGTTTGGGTAATATTCCAATGGATAGTTAGTGGTCTATAGGTCCCTCCAAAAATCAATACCTTACCCATTTCCCAATAGCTATCTTCCTCCCTTTTGAATATCATATTGAATTTTAACAATACTTGACTAGAAGGCATATCCTTGAGAAGGGAAGAGATAAGAGAGGATATGGCTACCATTACCCATATATTTGAATTTCAATATTTGGACCCAACTAACATTATCATTTTGATCCAACCTCTATCCTTGTTTGGGGGTAAGAGATTTATTCATAAATTTTAGCCTTCTCAAGCCTAGACCCCCATTTATTTTATGCTACACACCTGATCTCAAGCCACTAAATGAAAATTCTTCTTCTCTTCACCTCCAGCCTAGAGAAAGAAATGTTGGATTTACTCATTTTTTTGAAGGATATTTCTTGGTATCCTGAAGAGAGACATGAAGTACATCGAGGCACTTTGGAGGGTAGACTTAACCAACATGGATTTTCTAGCTTGTCTCAACATAGCACCTTTCCATCTAGTGGGTTTTATTTGAACTCTTTCTACCATTGGATCCCACAAATATGTATTAATACCACCCTTAATACCAACTTTCCATCTAGGAGGGGGTATTTATACTAATACAAAAACCCTAAGTACATAATAAATTTTAATGTAGGGTGACATAACAAGAGGAATTTAGGGTGATTACATGTTATAAATAGGGTTTAACTATAACAAGGTTAACCACGGTCCATAGGGATTATATAATAAAATATTATAAATAATTAATACATTATACACTAAAATGCCCTTACGCCTATCTAATACATCGTACAATGTTGGCCTTTGCCATTAATTAGATTACAACATAAATATTGTTGGTCCATGTAGTACACCCTCAATAGGTCTTCTAAAACCTGATTCACCTTCTTGATTTGACCATTGGTATTAATATTATAGGAGGAACTAAGATTTAACTTAGTTCTCATTTCTAGATTCAAAATTTATCAAAACCTTGAAATGACGTTAGTGTCCCTCTTAGATATAATTCTCTTTTGCATATCATGTAGTCAAATAATTTCTTGCAAAAACCTCCTTGCAAAAATGAGGGAATAATATTTTACATGACCTAGAATAGAATGGGCCACTTTAATCAACTTGTCAACTAATATCAGGATGACATCATGACTTTTCTTAAATGTTGTAAATTCATACACAAAGTCCATATTGATTACTTTTCACTTCCATAATGTTATGTCATGAGGACATAACAATCCTATTGGATGTACATGTGCAACATTAACTTGCTAGTGGTCAAGACATTTTTTTATAATCTATTGTATCCTTCCTTAGGCCTATCCAAAACTACAACTTTCTTAGGTTGGCCACTAACTTTGTCACACTAGGATGACTTAAATATGGAGCACAATATAGCTTATCCAAAACTATGACTCTTAAATTTCTAATACTTGCATATAAATATGGTCCTTGAACCTCAAGATGTCATATCTCTATATCTCATATCCCTTATACTAATTATCTTGTGCAATGACAACCTTCACTCTCTTTGAATATTTTTTTATGGATATTATAATAACAAAGTGTCTCCTATGGATAAGATCATCAGCTACATAATTTTACTTCCCTTTAATGTAACTAATATTGAATTCATACTCACATAGAAATTCCAACCATCATATTTGTTGGGTATTTAGGTTGGAGTATGTGAAAATATACATAAGATCTTGATGATCAATTATTTATTCACTGGGCTTGCCCATAAAATAATGCATTCACATTTATAATGCATGCATAATTTTCTCCAATTCCAAGTCATGTAAGATATTTTTGTGGCCATTGTACAACTTGCCCCAAACTTGAGGATACACCTTAAATTTTTAGTTTTTGGTAAATTTTGGATTGTTGTGAGTGATAATTTTAATAGGTCCCTACCCATATGTTTGCCATAGGGATTCCAAGGTTCGTTGTGGGTAGTGTCTTCTTGTCTTCCTTTTTTTAATGTTCAATGTGGTTAATTTCCTTGTTGATGTCTTAATGTTTGGTTAAATTTTATGCTTGAATTTTATTATTAATTTTGAGGTTTTAAGCCATGTTATTTTGGCATTATGAATAAAATTAATTTTTAAATAAAACAAAAATAAAATAAAAAATGAAAAATAAAAAATATATAAAAAGTAATTAGTTCTATTTTGATTATGGTTTTGCATTATCTACATATTTATAAAAACAAAAGAAATGATAATCAATAAATAATAAATAAATATACATATATATATATATAAACAAAAAAAATTATAATAAGGGTGTCAAAATTAAGTTGACAAGACCCTATTGTTATAGTAATTAACATATTCTTGTTGTGTGTACAAGTACGAGAGTTGGAATGTACAACCATCACACTTATCCATGTCATCATTGGTGGGATAAGTCATATCTCCATGTCAACATTTAGCATTAGGTGAAGGTGGACTAACGAAGGGCTAAATAGTTGAAGACATGAAAACATAGTCAATGGTTAGGCCGGTATATTGTTGTCTTTGCACCCCATCGACGACCAAGGCATGGAGGTTATAGTCAGCATGTGAGTGAAGTATTGAGTTTATAGGTTCACCAAAAAGCATAGGGTTGACATTGATGACATGGTGGAACCAGATGATTTGGACTAATAGATAATGTGGTCTGGAGGTAGATTACCGAATTAGCACCACTTAAGAGTGAATAGTGTAGCGTCCAATAGCATTCATCGTGATGGTTGAAGTGATGGCATATGCCCAATAACGGTATCGGGGATGATGACTATGAGTGAATATGACAACGTATCACCCATTCATGTCCAGTGAGGCATGGAGAGATCCGATATGTCACCCACCACCTACATGGACTTCACATGCATAATCGATAAGACCTCATACTTGCTATTTCAATGCCCACTCTACCATGCCCACGTGTCCCCCTTTTGCTCTAATTTTTTTATAGAATATAAAATTTGCCAGGATTCTCTTTGGAGTGTCATGATCAAAGTTTACGAGTATTGATATGAAAAGAAGATATGTTGGACACGTGCAAAGATCATGTGAGCATTCTCATTGTAGAATTTAATGTTGGATATGTCATGCATTGTGCTAGGATTAAAACATTACCAAAAGGGTGTTTCAAATGAATAAAATGATTAAAACATCATAGTTACAAGCATTCCTCTAGAAGAAAAAGTGTTACAAAGGGAAAAATAAAATGGTTCTGAAGAGATAAAACTTGCCATCATCTGAATGGCATAACATGTGAAAGAAGGCAAAGAGAAAGTGTGTGGAAATCAAATGAAAGAGAGGAAATAAAACAAACAAAATTCATTGGAAATTTTAAATATCCATTCAAATTTAGGAAACAAGGTCGAAGAATTTTTGGAGGAAATGCATGTTGGAAACCAGATTCTATGTGGAAGATATTTCTCCTCCCAAGTTGCTGGACTACACCATTTCACCATTGGATGCCATTAGAACATGGTATTCTGCATTTGTATTGGATTTTTTAAAAATATTTTTGTTGCCAATATATTGGAAATTTAGTGAGTTTTTATGCATGTTAATGGTAGACTCATCTATTATTTTTAATAAATATCACCTTTTTCCTTAGAATATTGCACCTCATTGAATTGTATACTACGTGAATACGGATCACATTAATGTTGGTTTGATGTAGGATATTAATGTATGCAGGGTCTGTGTGAAAATTTAGAGTTTTAGTAATTTGTTTTATTTTCCTTAATTTTTATAACCCTATCCTTTTTAAAAAATTTTAACTTCTGCAAGTAAAATAAAAACACAAAAAAATTAAATTCAAAAAAAGAGATACAAGATTAAGCTTTAAATTCTTATTTTAAGCAATTTTGCTTTTATTTTAAAGGAAATTCAAAATTCCAAATTTTTAGACAAACCTCACATTTTAAAAGGAATTTTGTAATTTCAAAGCTCTACATGATTTCACATTTTAAAGGAGAGTAAAAAATTCAACCTTTACACTTTTGTTTTCAAGCAATAAATTAGCTTCACTTTATGAAAATTAAAATTCCAATCAAATTGATCCCCCCCCCCCCCCCCCCCCCCCCCCCCCCCCCCCCCCCCCCCCCCCCCCCCCCCCCCCCGCGCCCCCCCGCGGGCCGGGGGGGGGGGGGGGGGGGGGGGGGGCGGGGGCGGGCGCCCCCCGCCCCCCCCCCCCCCCCCCCCCCCCCCCCCCCCCCCCCCCCGCCCCCCCCCCCCCCCCCCCCCCCCCGCCGCCGCCCGCCGCCCCCCGCCCCCCCCGCCCCCGCGCCCCCCCCCCCCCCCCCCCCCCCCCCCCCCCCCCCCCCCCCCCCCCCCGCCCGCCCCCCCGCGGCCGGGCGCGCGCGCGCCGCCGGCCCCCCCCCCCCCCCCCCCCCCCCCCCCCCCCCCCCCCCCCCCCCCCCCCCCCCCCCCCCCCGCCGGGGGGGGGGGGCCGCCGCGCCCCCCCGGGCCCCCCCCCCCCCCCCCGCGCGCCCGGCGCCCGCGGGGGGGGCCCGCGGGGCGGGGGGGGCCGGGCCCCCCCCCCCCCCGCGCCCGGGCCCCCCCCCCCCCCCCCCCCGCCCCCCCCCCCCCCCCCCCCCCCCCCCCCCCCGCCGCGCCCCCCCCCCCCCCCCCCCCCCCCCCCCCCCCCCGCCCCCGCCCCGCGGGGGGGGGGGGGGGGGGGGGGGTGGGGGGGGGGGGTGGGGGGGGGTCCCTCGTGCCCCGTCGGGTGAGGGGGGGGTGCGGGGGGGCCCCCCCCCCCCCCCCCCCCCCCCCCCCCCCCCCCCCCCCCCCCCCCCCCCCCCCCCCCCCCCCCCCCCCCCCCCCCCCCCCCCCCCCCCCCCCCGGCCCCCCGCGCCCCCCCCCCCCCCCCCCCCCCCCCCCCCCCCCCCCCGGGCGGCGGCGCCCCCCCCCTCCCCCCCCCCCCCCCCCCCCCCCCCCCCCCCCCCCCCCCCCCCCCCCCCCCCCCCCCCCCCCCCCCCCCCCCCCCCCCCCCCCCCCCCCCCCCCCCCCCCCCCCCCCCCCCCCCCCCCCCCCCCCCCCCCCCCCCCCCCCCCCCCCCCCCCCCCCCCCCCCCCCCCCCTCGCGCGGCTTTCTGCTCTCCCCCCCCCCCCCCCCCCCCCCCCCCGGGGCGCCGCCGCCGGCGGCCCCCCCCCGCCGGGGGGGCCCCCCCCCCCCCCCCCCCCCGGGCCGCCCCCCCCCCCCCCCCCCCCCCGCGGGGGGCCCGCCCCCCGGGGGGGGGTGGGGGGGGTGTTGGGGGGGGGGGGGGGGCGCGGGTGGGGGGGCGGCGGTCCCCGGGGCGGGGGGGGGGGCCCCCCCCCCCTCCCTTTTTTTTTTTTTATAAAAAGGGAATTTTTTTATATTGCCCCCCCCTTTTTTTTTTATTTTGGGCCCCCTAAAAAACCCCATTTTTTTTATAAAATTTTTTTAAAAAAAAAAATCCAATCAAATTCAAATTTTCACTAAAGGGGGGTAATTTATATGACATTCCAAAGGCTACTACATTTTCAAAGTTAGTCACTTAGTGTTTTTCTTTCATGCTCAAAGCAAAGCTTAATAATACAAGATAAAATCCATTCACCAAGCAAGATAAAATGACTCCACTCATCATTCAATGTTCACACTTCAGATATAGATTTGAGTCTTTTATTTCATGCTCAAAGTAAAGTTTAAAAAAAAAGATAAAATTTGTTAAAATTTTCTTAACAAAAGAAGAAAAAATCTATCTAAAACACTCCAAGATAAAATGAATTAAATCACCTTTCAATAATGGTCATATGAAGGCCACTCACATTATATTTTATTTTCTTTTTAAGTTTCATGAATAATAAGAGCATGGTAAATCAAAGTAATACCAACATAGGAAGCTTGTTAATAGTTACTTGCACCTCTAAGGTATTCTAGCACTTATTTGCCACATTTTCACAAGCATACAAGCACACATTAAGCAAAAAGAACCTTGGAGAAATTTTAATTTATTTGCAAGAGGGGGTTTTCTAACAAAATCCTAACTGTGAGTGTGATTTTGCAATAGGATAAAATTATCACTCAAAATAATTGGTGCTAGAAGGAGGGCATGAATTGGTAATTTTATTGCTACTTAAATGCTAAATTTTTCATTATTATTTGAAAGGTTATTGAAGGCATTGATCTTGACGAACGATGATTGTTGATAGGTGATCATATTTATTTGATTGGAGAATGCTCTAAATGGTGATGAATTAATGCTAACCTTTTGGTTACAAATTTGAGAAGTTGCCTAATTGTTAAGGTTTGATTAATGCATTACAATAGATGAACATGATGATTTATTCATTTGTACATTTAAAAATTATTAATCATTTCACACATCTTTGCAAGATATATTTCTTTGACTAACAAAATTGGTACTAAAGTTATATTCTTTAAGGTCCACTAATGGCAATGTTTACTCCAATGATGACATGCAGTTCTTTAAATATACCTAGGTCTTCACATGATGTACCTATAGATCTTATGTGTTATCTACCTTAGTTTAGGCATGATGTGGTATTGGCCGAGGAACATATTCAGAGATACAAGAACATTTTAATTCATTTACAAATCATGCATGAATATGTTGCTTGTAGGATATTTCCATACACGTTGGATAAGGTTTCATATGATTGGTACAACAACTTACCTCTAGGTTCTATCACCTCTTGGGCTCAACTAGAAGCAACATTTCTCAGCCATTTTGGAAAATTGGTTGACCCAGTTATGATATTAAATCAGTTTGTTTCTATCCATAAAGAACCTAATGAATCCACAATATTATTCAATGATAGGTTCCATAGGTTGTATACCAAGTTGGTGACACATTATATCATTTCAAAAGAAAGAGCCACTCAAATATACATGGGAGCCTTAGACCCATTTACTTCTATGTTTATGGGGAGACTTCTTAAAACTCCATCCTTGCCTAGAGTCTATAGTGAGGCAATAACATTAGAACAATGGTGGATTTCGAAATATGTAAATTTTGGCCAATTAGCATTGCTTAGACCTGAAGCTCACAATCAGATACCACCCATGAGTTAGGCTAAGGCACAACCTTCTCCCATGATGAACTATTTTTTAGGAGTTATGGATTCCAACAAATACAACCATACAATCTTGCACCCTTGAATCTAATGATGTCTAATGTAAGCAATCAATGGGATAAAATTGAGTATCCAGATGTTACAACCACATTAGATATCATCTAAGAGGAGGTGCAAGTTTCAAAGTTACTATCCATCAATGAGAATTGGGATAATCAAGTTAACCAAAATGTAGAGATTGACTCAATTTTGGAAACATATGAACCTTTAGAAATGAAAGGCTTAGAGTAATTATTTACAAGTGAGGATTGTGATAATCATAGAAAACTAAATGCAAGGATTAATCCACTTTTATAAAAAAATGATCCATAAAAGGACAATTCACAAAGGTGGGTTACAAATGAGGATTGTAGTGATCACACAAATCTGAATACAAGAATTGATTCCATTGTAGAAACCCTTGAGCCACCAAAAATGGTTGAAGATAAATTTGAAAAAGAATTTCTTGAAGAATATGAAGATGGTATGAAAGAAGGGAAATCACTCACATTATTCCCATTTGAGGTGCAATAAATTGAAAGTCCTATCCCAACTAACAATACTATAATGCCTATGTTACCTCAGATAGAATAAACTGCAGAATATGAGTGGTTTGTATTTGATATAGTTGATGATCTAGAGGAAAATGTTGCTTTATTCAAGATGACTCGAGTCATTAATTAGAAAGATGTGTTATTTGACACATCCCTTGATCGGTAAAGTTTATGGTTTGAAAAGGATGGGTGTATTTCAATTGGGTGACTAATTTTGGTGTCTTTGAAAAATAGGTGATCGATGAAGAGGAAGGGCTAAAAAAGGAGGATGATGAAAACCATGAGGGAAAGGAAGAAATTACAACTCACAAAGGATTGGTAAATGAAAATGTACAAAATATAGAATCTCAACATTTCTGTTCAACCATCCAAATGCCAAGTAAAGGTTTGCATGATTATCTACTGGATTTGGATGTTGTTGATAATGAAATGTCATTTGTGGTTAACAAAGAATTTGAATTAATGCCTACTCACACTAATAATAAGATTTCCATTTTGAACAAGATAGAATTAGATGTGTTTGAGTTGCTATATCAAATTCATCAACAATTGACTATGGAATCTAGGATAAAAAATTATAATGATCCTCACATGTTAGATATCCTAGATACTGGTAAAATATTACGTAGTTATGATTGGTCTAAAAGCATGAATGATAGTTTGGCAATCAAATTTTCATAAATAGGGTCAAGCTTGGATGAACTTGTGTTTAATCATAACAATGAGAATAGTATGTGGAGAAAGGAATGGACAATGGGAACTCACACAATGCTGAGAGAAACTGTGATAAACATCCCATATAGAGAATACAAAATAATTTAAAACTATTTGTGGATTCATGAATTTAATGGATCAAATTTCAAATATGGTAGTGATGGGATTGAATCAAATTGGTGGGGTGAGAGAGGTAAAATGAGAGTTTTTGTATTGTGTGGCCTAATCTTATTTTGGTTGGATTTCTATAAAGCTTGGCATGCATATCATGGTAGATGTCTTTTAAATTGTGGTAATCATGTTTGGGATACAGGGAAGTGATAGCCTAAATTTTACATCATCTTGTACATATATTGTATATTATTGTATATAGCTTGTGGGTTTTCATGATTTCACTTTTAGTTTTTATTTGTGTGGCACTTTTGTGCATAATCCCATGTTTTGCAAGTTTTTTCTATTTGCTTTCTTGTCAATTTTCATTAGGTTAGGATCTGGTTTATTTTCAAGTGCTTTAGGTTGGTTTCTCCAATTGAGGTGATGTTTGGTGATAGCTACTAACTCCTGGTTTCTTTTTTGATAGTGCTTCTTTGTCATGTAGGTTGGATGGCCTAGTTTGGAATCTAGGGGAATTATGAAAAAGGGGAATGAAGTTGTTTAGTAATAATTCTTAGATTTTGGACTAAGATGGTGAAAGGTGGAACAATGAAATATTTCATTGAAGCTCCACATATAACTTACATATAAAAGTGTATTCTTTGAAATTTTGAAGGATAAAGTCATTTTGGTTTGCAAATTAAGGCAAAGATCTAACACACTCCATATTTAGCCTTAAATGATATCTAACCCAGGTGGTAGGTGAATTTTACAAAAAAATACAATGATCAATAAAAAAAAAGGAAATAAAAGCTAAATAAATCAAAGGTTTAGGTCATCTCCACCAAGGCTATAGATGCCTAGGTGGTAGTGGAGCAATGTCTAGAAAAGAAAAAGATAAAATAAAAAAAGGTAAAAACAAAATTAACCTAATGCCTAGGTGATTCATATAATCTCTACCGGGGCTATAGATGTCTGGATGGTGGTAGAGCAAGGTCTAGAATAGATCAAGGTCATCTCCACCGGGGCTACAAATGACTGGATAGTAGTGGAGAAATGTAGAGGCATATTTTAATGAGTGTTACTATATAGCTTAAATGCAAAATAGGTTATGGAATCTGGATTGTTTCAAGAGTGGAAAATGAATCACGATTCACACACTGAGCAAAGGCAAATGGTTCATTTGTTTTCATTTGAAGTTGTCTAACCCCATTTTCTCTGGATATTTCTAAATAATTCTTATTTCACTGATCTTTGATTTTCTTGGTTTCATATTGGGTTCTTCACCCGAAATTCTCAGGAGCATTTCCTAGCAGAGTCACCATTTGTTGTAGCCATTGCACAACTTATCCCAAAATTGGGGACCCACCTTAAATTTTTAGTTTTTGGGAAATTTTGGGTTGTTATGAGTGATAATTTTAATAGGTCCCTACCCATAATTTTACCATAGGGATTCCAAGGTTAATTGTGGGTAGTGTCTTCTTGTCTTACTTTTTTCTAATGTTCAATGTGGTTAATTTCCTTGTTGATGTCTTCATGTTTGGTTAAATTTTATGCTTGAATTTTATGGTTAATTTTGAGGTTTTAAGCCATGTTATTCTAGCATTAGGAGAAAAATTAAATTTTAAATAAAACCAAAATAAAATAAAAAATGGAAAATAAAAAAGTATATAAAAAACAATTAGTTTTGTTTTGATTATGGTTTTGGATTATTCGCATATTTATAAAAACAAAAGAAATGATAATCAATAAAAAAATAAAAAATAAATAAATAAATAAATAAATAAATATATATATATAAACAAAAACATAATAAAATATAAAATAAAATAAAATGAATGTAATGAAAATATTAGGTAAGCATCATCTAATATAAAGTGTTAACTTGATTATTTTCAAGTTACAAAGTAACTTTGAATATTTTACTTTGATAATTAAGTTGATAAGACCCTATTGTTATAGGAATTATGATCGAGAGCCAAAATTATAGAGAAGAAAACAATTCAATTCTTATTCAAATACATGGAGAGATTTACAAAAATAGCAGCAGAGTTGCGCTGGCCAAGTAATTCTTTATTTCGAAAGATAGATTAATTTTATTCCTACAGAAAATTTCCTGACCCTTGTGCAGGCCTTTGCTTTGCCTTTTAAAGGTTCAAAGATGACACTCCATTTCTAGTTGGTGGCCCTTCATTTCCTCTTCTAGAACCTTTCGTTTCACCTTCCCATGTCACTTCGTTGTCCTGGTATTCGAAACGTCTCCCTTTTCGACTCTTCGTCTTCGGCTTGTCTTTCGGGCACGAAAATACGACATGTCGCGATATCGCGACATTTTTCTACCTCGGGCTCTTTCTCTGTCTTTTTTCACGAAAATGCGACATGTTGCGATAGCATGACACTTTTCTGTCTCCGGCTCCTTCTCTGCCTTTTCATCGCGAAAATGCGATATGTTGCGATATCGCGACACTTTTTTGTCTTCGGCTCCTCTGCATTTTCGTTGCAAAAATGCAACATGTCGTGATATCGCGACACTTCTTCCCTCTGGCACTTCCTCTTGTCCTGTGGTCGCGAAACTGCGACATGTCGCGATATCGCGACATCTTTCCTCTCTACTTTCTTCCTCTTCTTCGTGTCGTGAAATCGTGACTCTTTTCTTTCCCGTCAAAACATGTCACGATATCGCGATAGTTTTCCTCCGTGCCAAAACATGTCACGATATCACAATAGTTTTCTTTCATGCCAGAACATGTTGTGATATTGCGACAGTTTTCTTCCTTGCCAAAACATGTCGCGATATCGCGACAGTTTTCTCACTTGTCTTCTCTCTCCTGTTTCGATCGCAAAAATGTGACATGTCACGAAATCGTGACATTTCTCTTCTGTGTCTTCTCTCTCCTGTTTCATTTACGAAAATGTGACATGTCGCAAAATCATGACATTTCTCTTTTGCGCCTTCTCTCTCCTATTTCGGTCGCGAAAATGCGACATGTCGCGAAATCGTGACATTTTTCTTCTGTGCCTTCTCTCTCCTATTTCGATCATGAAAACGTGACATCTCACGATATCGTGACATTTTCCTCGGCATATTTCTCTCTCCTCCCTGAGTCACGAAAATGTGACATGTCACGATATTGTGACACTTTTTCTGTTGTGATATCGCGACACCTTGTTTTTCTTTGCAAAACACTTAGAAATTTTTTTGTTGATGCAAGATTGCTCTACTGTCCCTGGATGCTCCTGCATCAGACACCCAGGGTTGATTGAGAAGTGACCTTCACTTCTGTATTGTTAGAGGAAGATCCATGCGGTCAACCTCCATTTTTGACAACCAAGTTGCATCTTCTACTGGTCTGCCCTTCCACTTGACCAAATATTCAAAATACTATCTGTTCCTGGTACTTCGGCCTTCTCGAGTGTCTAATATTTCCTCGATCTCGTCTATGATTGGAGTAGATGCTAGAATACTCCACAACTCTACACTTGGTGTCTCACTGCTATCACCCTCATGGTATTCCACCAAATTAGAAATGTTAAAAATAGGTGATATGTTAAGCCCACTTAGCAATTCCACTTCATATGCATTGCCTGAATCCCATTTTGCTATGATTCTGCATGGCCCAAAATTCTTCATCTTTAGTTCGTTATAGGTTTTAGCAGGAAATCTTTCTTTTCTCAGATGGACTATGACTTCATCTCCCACTTTGAATTCCTTAAACTGTTGCTTCTGGTCTGCCTTCATCTTATATTGAGTATTCATCTTAGCAATATTCTTCTTCACTTCTTCATGCAAGATCTTTAGATGCTTTGCAAAGTCCTCAGCCTCGGCACTACACTTTTCCCCTGTATCCAGCTTCCTCAACTCAGAAGCATTTCTTGGACTGCTTCCATATATTATCTAGAATGGAGATTTGTTTGTACTCCTGTTGAAAAAATTATTGTATGCAAATTCCGCCTGTGGCAAAATCAAATCCCATCCTTTGGGTTTATCTCCTATCAAGCATCTCAATAGGTTACCCAAACTTCTATTCACCACCTTTTTTTGTCCATCCGTCTGTGGGTGGTATGCTGAACTGAATTTCAAATCTGTCTTCAATTTCTTCCACAAGGTTCTCCAGAAATACCCAAAAAACTTGGTATCTCTATCAGAAATGATACTCTTTGGTATACCATGCAGTCGTACCACCTCTTTGAAAAATAAACCTGCAACATGAACTGTGTCATTAGTTTTTTGACAAGGAATAAAATGCACCATCTTTGAAAACCTGTCAACCACCACAAATATGGAGTCATTTCCCCTCCGTGTTCTTGGTAGGCCAAGAACGAAATCCATGCTGATGTCCTCCCATGGTCTCTCTAGTACAGGTAACGACTGATATAATCTAGTGTTCTGTCTCACACCTTTTTCCATCTGGCATACTCTACAACTCTGCACAAATTTCTGCACATCTTCTGTAGTTGCGGCCAATAGTAGTTCTCACTAACCAGGGCAATGGTCTTATCCCGACCAAAGTGTCCAGCCAATCCTCCACTATGTTTTTCCTTGACTAGATTTTCCCTCATTGAACTCCTTGGAATGCATAATTGACTTCCTCTGAACAACATTCCATCTTGGATCAAAAAATCCAGCCACTTGGTCCTGTCCAAGGTAATAGGTGCCAAGCAAGCCTTCCAGGCTTCTACAAAATCAGGATCTTCAGGGTACAAACCCTTTAGTTCATCAAATCCTACCACTTCCACCTTAATTTCTATCAACAAAATCTGCCTTCTACTTAAGGCATCTGCAACTCTATTTGAATTCCCGCTCCTATGCTTCAACACAAAGGAATAACTCTGTAGAAACTCTACCCACTTCAAGTGCCTCTGGTTCAGTTTCCCTTGGCTATTTATATACTGTAAGGCCTAATGATCAGTATATAGAACAAAATATTTTGGCAACAAATAATTTCTCCACTTCTTTAGGGCTTGAACTATAGCATAAAACTCTTAATCATACACTGAATACTTCTTCCTGGCATCATTGAGTTTCTCACTAAAGTAAGCAACAGGCTTACCTTCTTGACTCAATATAGCTCCTATGACACTGCCACTAGCATCACAGTCCACTTGAAATACCTTATTAAAATATGGAAGTGCTAAAACAGGTTTCTCTGTGACCTTCTTCTTTAACACATCAAAGCTCTTGTCTACTCCTAAGGTCCACTTAAAGTTTTTCTTATCCCCTCTCATTGTTTCTGTAAGGGGTGCACAAATACTGCTAAAATTCCTAATGAATTTTTTGTAAAAAATTGCTAGACCATGAAATGATCTCACTTCAGTTATGCTTCTTGGAGTAGGCCATTCAATGATAGCCCTCACCTTTTCTGGGTCCATTTTTAGACCTTCGACTAAGATGACAAATCCCAGATATACTAACTCCTTCACAAAATTACACTTTTTCAAGTTGATCAACAACTGTTCCTCCCTCATATTCTCAAAAACCCTCCTGATATGCATCAGGTGCTCTTCCAGGGTCTTGCTAAATATCAAAATATCATCCAAATAGACAATGACAAATTTACCTAAAAACTCCTTCAATACTTCATTCATCAGCCGCATGAATGTGCTTGGTGCATTGGTTAGCCCAAATGGCATGACCAACCACTCATACAAACCTTCTCTGGTCTTGAAAGCTGTCTTCCACTCATCTCCTTCTCTGACATGAATCTGATGGTAACCACTCTTTAGGTCAATCTTGGTGAAGTACTGGGCTCCACTCAAACAGTCCATAATGTCATCCATCCTTGGCAATGGAAATATGTACATTATGGTGATCTTGTTAATAGCTCGAGAGTCTGTACAAATTCTCCACTCTCCATCTTTCTTTGGTGCTAGTACTGCAAGTACTGCACATGGAATCAAGCTTTCCCGAATCAGTCCCTTTCTCAGTAACTCTTGGACCTGCCTGTTTAGCTCCTCACTTTCTACAAGAGTCATTCTATGGGCTGCCTTATTGGGTAAACTAGATCCTGGTACCAAATCAATATGGTGACTGATCTTCCTCACTGGCGGTAAACCCTCAGGCACATTATCTGATATAATATCTGGAAATTCTTCTAATAGGCGTTCGACCTCTGCTGGCATATTTGTATACTGTTCCTTCTTGACAGTAGGAATTAATGCATAGCACATTGAATCCCTCTTCAGGCCATCCAAATTTTTTTTGCCATCTACCAGACAGATTCTAGCACTACTACATACTTTTTCATCCACTTATTTTAGTGGCTTCAATTTGTGACGTACTCCATCCTTTGTCAGCGAGTATGTATTTGCATGCCCATAATGCACCACTCGTCGGTCAAATTGCCATGGCCTCCCCAACAACAAATGGCAAGTGTCCATAGGCAAAACATCACACAAGACCTCATCTTGATAATTTCCAATGTGAAATTTGACTAAACACTCTTCATTGACTAGTGCTTTGTGATCTTTTTGCAACCACACGATCCGATATGGATGCAGGTGCTTCCTCTTCCCCAATTTCAACTTACCAACCATCTCTTCTAAAACTAAGTTGTCTGTGCTACCATTATCAATGATAACATTGCAGAATTCCCTGCACATTTGCACCTCATGCGGAACAGGCTCTTCCTCTGTTCTGGTTGTTTGTCCTCATTCAACAATGCTCTTCTTGTCATCAACACTTCTTCGCATTTTGCTTCTTCAAAATTTTCTTATTCGGCACCTTCATCTGCCACAATAGCTCTGGCATGACCCTTGGGTCTCTTATTCGTCCTTTCTTGGTGTTGGGGACACTCGTAGGACCGATGTCCCTCTTCTCCACATTGGAAATAGGTTCCACAGAATCCTCCTCTTTCGTACCCATGTCCAGGTCTACCTCGTCCTCTTTGGTAACCATTGTTTTGATTACATGGGTGGTAGGTATTCTCCCTTCTCTGATCCTAGGGATTACTGGTTTCACCAGTCTTCTTCTGATCCTTATAATTTCCTCCATCTGTTCTTCCACCGGTTCTTCCACCATGATCCCTTCCTCTTTGTTTGCCTTCAAATCTTCTATTCAGCTTCTCTTCTACCTTCAAGGCCAACTGATATGCATCTTCTATGGTGGTTATTCTGACTAAACTAAGTTCTTCTTGGATGTTCATCCTCAACCCATTTATGTATCGGGCTACTTTCTCCTTATTAGCCCCTGAATGGCCAGTTCTGATGGAGATCTTGTAAAATTCTTCTATGTATTCTTGGACAGACTTGCCTGATTGTATCAAACTCTGCATTCTCCTCAACAGATCCAACTCGTAATCTGCGAGAATAAACTGTCTCTTCAGCTTCTCTACCATTCGGTTCCATTTGGTTATCTTTTACTTTTCATTTTTATTTCTTTCGAGTTGCACTCCTTTCCACAAAATACTAGCATGGCCTTTCAATTTTGTTTTTGCAAACTTGATCCTATCTAGATCTGCAACCTCCTCGTATTCAAAATATTCCTCCATATCATTGATCCAATCAATCAACTCCTCTGGGTTGAGATTCCCAGAATATGTAGAGACATCAAAATTGGGCCTCTTCCCAGCTTGTGAGATGGCCTTAAACAATCTAGCTTTAGCAGGATTCATTTCTTTGTCCTCATCTGATGGAGCATCAGTTTCCCAGGCTTCATCATCACTCTAGTCTTCTCCCTTCGGCTCGGCCCCTCTTCACAAATATTCTTGCAGGGCTTGCACTTGCATCTGTAATGCTCTGAAATATTTCTTACGCACCACATTTCTCCCATGACCACGGTTCTTTCATGGAGGCATTCTGCTCACTTATCTCATAATTTTGAATCGATCTTGGTGCAAACTGCCTCACATTCGACAATCTATTTAGACACTCAGGGACCTTAAACTTCTCTATTCTTAGAACCCTTCCACAGATCCTGGTGCAAGCTGCCTCACTTTCGACGATCTGTTCACACACTCAGGAACTCCTGCTCTGATACCACTTGATTGAGATCCAAAATTATAGAGAAGAAAATAATTCAATTCTTATTAAAATACATGGAGAGATTTAGAGAAATAGCAGCATAGTTGCACTGGCCAAGTAATTATTTATTCCGAATGATAGATTAATTTTATTTCTACAAAAAATTTCTTGACCCTTGTGTAGGCCTTTGCTTTACCTTTTAAAGGTTCGAATATGATGCTCCATTTCTAGTTGGTGGCCCTTCGTTTCCTCTTCTAGAACCTTTCGTTTTGATTTCCCATGTCGCTTCATTGTCTTGGTATTCGAAACGTCTCCCTTTCTGACTCTTCGTATTTGGCTTGTCTTTCGGGCGCTAAAATACGACATGTCACGATATCATGAAATTTTTATGCCTCGGGCTCTTTCTCTATCTTTCATCATGAAAATGTGACATGTCACGATATAGTGACACTTTTCTATCTCCGGCTCCTCTACCTTTTTGTTGCAAAAATATGACATGTCGCGATATCGCGACACTTTTCTGTCTCTGGCTCCTCTGCATTTTCTTTGCAAAAATGCGACATGTTGCAATATCACGACACTTCTTCCCTCTAGCGCTTCCTATTGTCCAGTGGTTGCAAAACTGCGACATGTCGCGATATCACGACATATTTCCTCTCTGCTTTCTTCCTCTTCTTTGTGTCACGAAATCCCGACTCTTTTCTTTCCTGTCAAAACATGTCGCGATATCGCAACAGTTTTCCTTCATGCCAAAACATGTCGTGATATCGCGACACTTTTCTTCCGTGCCAGAACATGTCGCGATATTGTGATAGTTTTCTTCCTTGCCAAAACATGTCGCGATATCACGACAGTTTTCTCACTTGTCTTCTCTCTCCTATTTTCGTCGCGAAAATGCGACATGTCATGTAATCATGACATTTCTCTTCTGCATATTCTCTCTCCTATTTCGGTCGTGAAAATGTGACATGTCACAAAATCGTGACATTTTTCTTATGTGCCTTCTCTCTCCTATTTCGGTCGTGAAAACGTGACATGTCGCGATATCATGATATTTTCCTCTGCATCTTTATCTCTCCTCCCTGAGTCATGAAAACACAACATGTCACGACACTTTTTCTGTCGCGATATCGCGACACCTTGTTTTTCTTTGCAAAACACTTAGAATTTTTTTTTTGATGCAAGATTGCTCTACTGTCCCTGGATGCTCCTGCATCAAATTAACACATTCTTGTTGTGTGTACAGGTACAATAGTTGGAACGCACAACCATCACACTTATCCACGTCATTGTTGGCAGGATAAGGCATCTCTCCAAGTCAAAATTAAGCATTGGGTGATGGTGGACTAATGAAGGGCTAAAAAGTTGAAGACATGAAAATGTAGTTTATGGTTAAGCGGGTCCATTGTTATCTTTACACCTCATCGATGGCCATGACATGGAGGTTAGAGCTAGCATGTGAGAGAAGTATTGAGTATATAGGTTCACCAGAAAGCACAAGGGAAACATGGATAACATGGTCAAACCTGATGATTTGTATTGACAAACAATGTGGTCGGGAGGCATATTATCAAATTAGCACCACATAAGGGTGAACAACATGACAACCAATAACGTTCATTATGATGGTTGAAGTGATGGCATATGGATAATTACGATGCCAAGGATGATGAATATGAGTGAAGATGACAATGTGTCACCCATTCATGTCTAGTGAGGTATGGAGAGCTATGATGTGTCACCTACTACCTATACATACTTCACATGCATACTTTACAAGGCCTCTCGCTTGCTATTTTGATACCCATTCTACCATACCCACGTATTCATTTGCTCTAATTTGTTTTATAGAATATAAAATATGCCAAGATTCTCCTTGCATTCTCATGATCAAAGTTTGTGAGTATTGATATGAAAAGAAGAAAAATTGGACACGTACAAAGATCACACGGGTATTTGTATTGTAGACTTTAATGCTGGATATGCCATATGCTGCACTAGGATTAAAACATTACCAAATGGGTGTTTCATATGAATAAAATGATTAAAACATCATAATTACAAGCATTCCTTTAGAAGAAAAAGCATTACAAAGGGGAAAATATAATGATTATGAAGAGATAAAACTTGTCATCATATGAATGACATAGCGTGAAAAAAAAGACAAAGAGAAAGTGTGTGGAAATCAAAGGAAAGGGGGGAAATGAAATGAACAACATTCATTGAAAATTTTAACTATCCATTCAAATTCAGGAAAAAAGGTCAGAGATTTTTTGCAGAAAATGCATGTTGGAAACCAGATTCAATGTAGAAGATATATCTCCTCCCAAGTTTCCAAATTGCACCATTTCACCATTGTATACCATTAGAATTTGGTATTTTGCATTTGTATTGGATTTTTTGAAAATATTTCTGTTTCCAATATATTGGAAATTTAGTGAGTTTTTATGCATGTTAATGGTAGACTCGTCTATTATTTTTAATATATTGCACATTTTTCCTTAGAATATTGCACCTCATTGAATGTTGGACTATGTGAATACGGGTCACATTAATGTTGGTTTGATGCAGGATATTAATGTATGCAAGGTCTATGTGAAATTTTAGAGTTTCAAAAAATTGTTTTATTTTTCTTAATTTTTCTAACCCTATTATTTTTAATTTTTTTTAACTTCTACAAATAAAATAAAAATACAAAAAATTAAAATTAAAAAAAAGAGAAAATATTAGCCAGAACCCTGACCAACACATCATGGAACCTGATAGGCCAGTCATTAACTCTGACCTAGTTCCAGAATCCTTGGTGATATTGGATATTGCTCAATAACTCTAGGTTATCGAGGTGGACACGGGAACCCCTAGCAGAGTAGGCAAACCAAGAGGATTACCTCCTACAAGCCCATCCGTTACTTTGACTAGGTGCTCGGTCTGTGTCAAAAGTACAAACAAAAAAGCTAAAAGTCCTTCTCTGCCCATAAAAGTTAGAGGACTACGATGGGGCCCCCTATGGTATCTCGGTTTGTCCATAAAATGGGTTATGTGGACCAGATAAATGACCTGGAGGATATCATCACTTTGGCCACTTCAATGCTCCTGAGGGCCAACAAAATCATCACCCTGATGCATGTGCAAAAAACCAACATCACTATGGAGGACAATCCTGAGGACAAAGACTACATCCAAGAATGATAATATGGTACTAGGGTGCTCCTTTTTTCTATCTAGTTGTCCCATTTTGTTTTTGGGTTATCCTTATATGATTCCCGCTTCTTTTGTTTTGTTATGTTTGTGCCTGCGGCCAGTAATCGATATGTACTTCCTTGCTTATGTTTCTATTGTTTTTGTTGTGTGGCCATAAATTTTAGCCCCTTTTTTTACTACCCCATAGTGATTTTAACCTTCACAGTATCCTCTCTATGACATGTATAGAATGTTTTGGGTCCCTTTCAAAACCCGTTATCAACAAAAAACATGGATTCCAAGATTAAAAAATAGATTCTTATTTTAAGCAATTTCACTTTTATTTTAAAGGAAATTCAAAATTCTAAAATTTCACATAAAACTCACATTTTAAAAGGAATTTTGTAATTTCAAAGCTCTACATGATTTCACCTTTTAAAGGAGAGTAATTTTTTTAAGGTTTACACTTTTGTTTGTAGGCAATAAATTAGCTTCACTTTATGAAAATTTAAAATTCCAATCAATTTTACATTTTCACTTAAGGGGGGTAATTTATATAACATTCCAAAGGCTACTACATTTTCAAAGTTAGTCACGTAATGCTTTTCTTTCATTATCAAACCAAATCTTAACAATACAAGATAAAATCCATTCACCAAGCAAGATAAAATGAATCCACTCATCATTCAATGTTCACACTTCAAAGATAGATTTTAGTCTTTTATTTGATGCTCAAAGAAAAGTTTAACAAAGAAGACAAAATTTGTTAAAATATTCTTAACAATAGAAGATAAAATCTACCTAAAACACTCCAAGATAAAATTAATTAAATCACCTTTTCAATATGGTCATATTAAGGTCAATCACATCACATTTTCTTTTCTTTTTAAGTTTCATCAACATTAAAGAGTATGGTAAATCAAAATAATACCAACACATGCAGCTTGTTAAAAATTACTTGCACCTCTAAGGTATTCTAGAACTTATTTGAGACATTTTCACAATCATACAAATACACTTAAGTAAAAAGAACCTTGGAGAAATTCCAATTTCTTTGCAAGAGAGGGTTTTCTAACAAAATCCTAACTGTGGGTATGATTTTGCAATAGGGTAAAATTATCACTCAACAGATATATATTTACTCATAAGGCTTTATGTTGTGGGATTAATAAGCCACCACTTGGCTCTCCTTCATTAAAAACCCTCCTAACCCCTCACTAGATATATTTATCATGACAAAAAATGTGTCATTAAAATAAAAACTTTTAGTATAGATATCATATTTAACTTCTCTTTCAAAAACTAAAATACCTTTTCATATTTTTCTATCCATTCAAATATCTCTCTCCTTTGGAGAGAGGTTATTGGATTGGGTATTCTGGAAATTCCTTCTACAAACCCTTTTAAATTCCCATAAATGGATAGACTTCGTGTACATTTCTAGGTGTTAACAAAAAGTGGATTTAATATTTTATTAAAATTATTCATTAAAACTTTTGATACTCTAAAAAATTATAGGTAAGTGATTATTCTTATTTTTTGAAGTGATATGGTACACAATTATCATTAACATAGAGGAAATTCAAGGTATGGGATATATATATATATATAAGAGTGATATATTTCAATGGAATGTCAACATAAGTGAAGAATATAATAATATAAAATTATAAGAGGGTACAAACATTGATTTTTTTTATCGGTTAAAATATTAGATTAAACGAGGTTTTAATAGGGACCCAAAACCTGATTATAAAAGGCAAAGCCTACCAGTAGGAGCATTAACCAGAAGAAACCAGAAATAGAACAAAGCCACAAAAACAAAACTTGAGGTAAACCTTAACCATCAAAGGAGCCAAAGCAAAAATATACTAAAGGCTATCCTCAGCCACCGTGAATAAAAAACAGACAAGGCATAGAGAGGTAAAATAAAGGGAAAATCCCTACAGAAAGTATATAGCAACAAACAACGACTAATTATCAGATGCGGGCTTATCTGTGAGATCATGTAGGCTTGCAATGAAGAAATCCACTTCAAAATTATTGCCATTGATAGGGGATTCCTCAATCTTGACCTTATTATTTCTTTGCTTAGCATCAGGCTCATTTACACCTTTTTCAGAGAAAGATCTTCTGAAGAAATATAAGCTCAAGGTATTGCGCAAATCCATAAGTTGAGAAATATTTTTAGATATTGGTTTAATGATATAATCCTGCAGTGAAATGTTAAGATCATCCTTGGTGTCTTCGTCAGAGTCAATGGCCATGGATTCATGTTGCTTTGCTTTGTTCTTCAGATGCATAGAAGCACGAAGCAGTTTTTGCAGTGGTTCAATCTCCAATTTAGTCTCCAAATTTAGATCATAATCACTGTCACTATAAGGAGGACATCAAAAATAACTACATGTGAGACATTTAAGAAGAGGTCCACAAAATAAGATGAATTTCTAAGATATTATGAGCAAGGAAGTTCATGATATATTGAATATTTATGAAACAAATATCTTGAACAACATGTGAAATTATCTATAAGGAGGACATCCAAAATAACTACATGTGAGACATTTAAGAAGAGGTCCACAAAATAATATGAATTTCTAAGATATTATGAGCAAGTAAGTTCATGATATATTGAATATTTATGAAACAAATATCTTGAAGAACATGTGCTTATACTGAGAGGGGGGTGAACATAATAAGATAAAACTTTTTTCTTTTTAATCCAAATGATAACATCAGCAATATTAAAGCAATAAACATCACACAAAGCATCACACACATGAGAGACATGATTTAACGTGGTTCACCCAATGTGGGCTACTCCACGGAGAAAATATTCCTTATAAATTTTTCTCAAATAAATTCTCTTGGGAATCCTTTCCCTACAATGTTTATGGACCTCTGTCCAAAGGAGACACCAATCCCCTAATCAAGTTCGTGGATCTCTATCCATAGGAGAACTCCTTTCTCCTCTAGCTCTGGTTGGTGATCTTCTAGAAGAACTGTTGCCCCCACTACTCTGGATAATGGATCTCTATCCACTGAAGACACCTGTCCTCACTACCCTGGCTAATGGATCTCTATCCACTGGAGACTATCATCCTCTATACTCTATCACCTCCAAAGCTCTATCTCAAATCTGCACTAAACACAGTCCTTCGGTCTAGCACAAATCTTCTCAATCTCTATCTCTAGTCTGGCACAAACCTATCCTCAAATCTGCACCAAAATCTATCCTCAAATATATCCTCAATATCTATCCTCAAATATGTCCTCAAATTTGTATTGTAAGCTTCCACAAAATCTTACACCAATCTATCCACAAGTCTTCTCTAAGACTTACCTCAAATCTTCTCAACAAGTCCTCACTAGAACTTGTCCAAATATGCTCAACAAGTCCTCACTAGAACTTGTCCAATCTCATAGAAACATATAGAGAATTGTTAGAGACTCAATATGCTTCACATTCATAAACTATCAATCACTTTCAATTTCTCTTTTATCATAGAAACATATAGAGAATTGTTAGAGACTCAATATGTTTCACATTTATCAACACTCAACCTCTTTCTCAAATCAATTTAAGAATATAGAACAATTTGTTTCACAGAAACTTGAACTATCACTTCAACACATCCACTTGACTAGGCTCAACCAACTCTACTCAACCAATCACTCAATGAATTAATCCTTACTTACAAACCCTAGTCCAAGCATATGAACACTCACTCAAATGTTTCCAACAATGCTTATCAATCAATCTCACATAACAATGATACTCATGATCTTTGCAAACCCTAGTTCAAGTTCACTCAACTAATCACTTCAACAACAATGCTTATCAAACAAGGTTTTATCAACAACTCTTTATTCCAGAAAACCTTGAAGCATTAATTCAAAATACACTCAACAATGCTTACCAAACAATCCTTTTCACTCCAACTTTGCATTCATAACATTCAACAATCACTCACTAGGAAGATGTGCCCATACCTTTTGTTTGATGTAGAAGTGCCCTTAGAAAACCTGTCTCAATCACAATTTCCTTCTTTCCAATTTCAATGGTTAGATGACAAAATATCACTCTAACACTTTCTCAAAAATATTCCTTAGACACAAAAATAATCAAAGCTCAAATACACCTTATTGCTCCTTCTTGAAATTAGCATCCATCAAATCATACATGAAAATAATTATTTAGATACACCTTATAATCTCCAACTTAAAATAATATCCAACACCACAAAATCTCAAACAATCTTCCTTAAACACCTTATTACCCTTTTCAAACACTAAAGCAAATATCACCAAAATTATTTTGCATCAACCTTATAACTCCCCTTAAAACCTTATAAACCAAATAAACTATGCAAAAATTAAACTTTAATAGCTCAACTTAATTCCTTCAAAATTTTGGCATCAATAACAAATAGCATACCTTTTTCCTTTACCCCAAAAGGGTTTCGATGAGTTTCAAACCACCGTCTCCCCAAGTGCCAAGCGCCTTAGCACTTTGGTGCCCACTGCATGGGCTATAGGTACCCATGTGAAGGAAGGGAAGCCTCCTTCCTTTTAAACCTTTGTCCATCATCAATTCCAAACAAAAATAAAACACACTGTCATGGATTCGAACCTCCGCCACTCGCTGCCCTACGCTTTGCTTCTATTGCGGTTGCCAACTGTGCTACCAGCACTTGGTGACCAAGGCACCAACCTTGGTGAATCAAAAACTCTGCCTCCTCTTGACACTTAAAAAAATAAAATCCTCTTTGATCGTATAGCACAATTCACACGTTTTTGCATAGCATGGAGATTAATATCGAAGGCATATTATTTCTTGGCTAAGGTGGAGGAGTCCCCCTTTTATACACATAATTATTTTACTCCCCAAATCGGTGCTCGAATTCGAATTCGAAATTCAAATTTTGATTTAATAACCCACCTTAGGGTTATTTAAAATTAACATAAATTAACTTATAATTAATATTAAAATTAATTAATAATTAATTTAAATAACTTATAAGTTAAGTAAATTAATTAATAAATTAATTTATAATAAAAATTATATTAATTAATTTATAATTAATTTAAACTTCCCTATATAATATTATAAAGAAATATTATAATATTATTCACTTGGGCTTCTTCTTTGCACTTTGGACCACATTTGACTTCCTGGAACCGGGTCTTGATCAACTAAAAATGGACTATCCTTTTGCACTTATTGGAGAACCTAAAACTGATGCTGCCCACTGAAACTGCCACTGACTGGTGTTGAAAGCTTGACATCAATGACCACTCACTCTTTACCACTCACTCTTGACATCAATGACAACTCATCTACTCAAAATGTCCAACAATCTCCCCCTTTGTCATTGATGGCAACCCAAATTCTTTTTACCAAAACTTGACCTTTTTCTTGTTCTGCTCCCCCTGGGAAATTGCTCCCCCTGACTCAATGCTCTCTCCTTAAACCAAATCTCTCCCCCTTACTCAAATCTCTCCCCCTTTGACATCAATGGCAAAGGGTCACCTTTGGGGCTCGGGGCTAAGAATGAGTCTCTTAGCTTAGCCCCTTCCCCCACCTCCTCTTGAGGTGGTTAATTTTGGGGTGGGAGTATTAATCCCAGTTTTCCTCGGAGATACTCAAAGGTCTCCTTTGAAAGTGGCTTAGTGAAAATATCTACTATCTGTTCCTTTGTAGTAACATATTCCAACCTGACCTATTTATCTGTCACCTGTTCTCTTAGAAAATGATACTTGATCGGAATGTGCTTTGTCTTGGAGTGCATCACTGGATTCTTTGAGATACTTATAGCACTTGTATTATCACATAATATGGGAATAGGATGATCATGTTTTATCTTGAAGTCTTCTAGAGTTCACTTCATCCATAATACCTGTGTACAACTAGCTACTACTGCAATATATTCTGCTTCTTCTATAGATAAGGATACTGAAACCTGCTTCTTACTTAGCCAAGAGACTAAATAGTCTCCAAGAAAGAATGCTCCTCCACTTGTGCTCTTTCTGTCATCAATGCTGCCAGCCCAATCTGCATCTGTATATGTTGTGAGTGTGAAACTGTCACTTTTGGGATACCAGAGCCCAAAATCCATAGTCCCTTTTAGATACCTGAGAATTCTCTTTATTTTTGCCACATGTGTTTCCTTAGGTGCTGCCTAAAACCTTGCCACTAATCCCACTGACTGCACTATGTCTGGTCTTGTAGCTGTAACATACAACAAGCTGCCAATCATAGATCTGTATAATCTCTGATCTGCCTCTGGAGATTCATCATCCTTACTTAACTTGCATCCTATGACCATGGGGGTACTTACCGGTTTGCAATCTTCTAACCTAAATTTCTTTAGCATCTCTTTTATATACTTGGTTTGTGAGAGAAATACTCCTTTCTCTGATTGTGAAATCTGAAGTCCAAGAAAGAAGGACAACTCACCAAGCATAGACATCTCAAATTCATTCTGCATGTTCTTTGCAAATTATTTACACATCTTATCATTGTTTCCCCCAAAAATGATGTCATCAACATAAACAACCACAATTAGTAGATTATTCCCTTCATTTTTGATGTATAAGTTGTTGTCTGCTATTCCTTTTCTGAATCCCTGTTCCTGAAGATACTTATCCAATATTGAGTACCATGCTCTAGGAGCCTACTTTAGACCATACAATGCCTTTTTCAATCTGCATACATGATCTGGTTTATCTATTAATATGAATCCCTCTGGTTGTTCAATATAGACTTCTTCTAGAACACCATTTAGAAATGTTGACTTAACATCCATCTGATATACCTTGAAGTTTTTAAAACTTGAGAAGGCTAAAAATATTCTTATGGCTTCAAGTCGTGCAACTGGAGCAAATGTCTCATCAAAGTCAATTCCCTCTACCTATGCATAACCTTTGCACACTAACCTTGCTTTATTCCTTACTACCTGTCCATCTTCATTTAACTTGTTTCTGAATACCCATTTTGTGTCGATCACATTCTTGTCCTTTGGTCATGGAACAAGTTCCCAAGTCTTGCTTTTCTCTATCTGATCTAATTCCTCATCCATTGCCTTAATCCAGAACTCATCTTCACTTGCCTTATTGAAATCCTTTGGCTCAATCTTAGATAGCAAAGAAAAATTTGCTTGTTGAGATGGTGTTATTATCCTTCTCCTTGTTTGTCTTTCATATGGATTCCCAATGATTAGATCTTTTGGATGATGCTTCTGTACATACCTGGATGGAGTTTTAGGAAGAAGTCTTTGTGTTTCTTCTTCTTCATCTTCTTCCTCATGAAACTCTTCTTGACAACTCCCATCTTCCTGATACACAATTTGTTGAACTGGTTCTCTTGAATCTATCTTCTCATCAATTGTTACATTTATACTTTCCACAATAGTGTGTGTTCTCTTGTTGAAGCATCTATAAGATTTACTCTTAGTGGAATAACCAAGAAAAATTCCCTCATCACATCTTGGATCAAACTTGCCTAAGTTTTGATCTTCTCGTCTTATGTAGCACTTGCTTCCAAAAACCTTGAAGTGTTTTATAGTGGTCGATCTTCCTTTCCAAAGCTCATAAGGAGTCTTGTGATGGTTTACCCTCATTTGAGCCCTAGTGATTATATATACTACTGTGTTGACTGCTTCCCTCCAAAATCCATCTAAAATTTTGGACTCATTTAACATAGCTCTAGCCATATTCTCAATGGTTCTATTTTTTCTTTCAACTACTCCATTTTGTTGAGGAGTTCTTGCGATTGAGTATTCTCTCTTGATTCCATGTTGTTCACAAAAATCTACAAATTCATTTGAGGTAAATTCTCCTCCTCTATCAGATCTCAAACACTTAATCCTCTTGTCGGTTTCATTTTCAACCAGTTCCTTAAATGCTTTGAATTTTTCAAATGCATCTGACTTCTCTTTTAGGAAGGCTACCCAAACCATTATGGAGTAATCATCTATAAACAATATAAAGTAACTCTCACCCTGAATACTCTATGTTCTGGTAGGACCACATAGATCAGTATGTATTAGACTTAATGGCTCAGATGACATATATCCCTTTGACTTAAAGCTTGTTCTAGTTTGCTTTCCATGTTGACAAGGTGCACATATTGTGTTTTGTGGCCTCTTTAGCTTGGGTAAATCTCTTACAACCTGCTTATTGCTTATGTTGACTATGTTGTCAAAATTCAAATGACCCAATATCCTATGCCACAACCAACTCTCATCTTCTTGTGATAAAAATCACTTTTCCCCTTTGATCTCACTAAGCATGTATAGATTGTTTGGAGTTCTTCTTGCATTTGCAATGACTTTTCTAGTTTCTATTTTTCTTATCTCACATCTATCTGGGTGAAATGTAACCATATGACCTTGATCACAAAGTTGACTTACACTTAGCATATTATGTTTTAACCCTTTGACATACAACACATTTTTTGTTCTTGTTTTCCCATTATCTAAGCTCAAAGTTCCTCTTCCACCAATCTTTGCTGATCCATTATCACCAAAACTTATTGATCCTCTATTGGTTTCTTTTAGTACAATGAATTTTTCTTTGTCTCCTATCATGTGTCTAGAGCAACCACTATCAAGATACCATTGTTCTTCTTTATCCTGAGCATGAAGGGTTGTTTGAACTAACATTGATCTAGTCTTTACATTTCCCTTTTCCTCTTTCCTAGTTGTTGAAATTGGTTTTCTTTTACTAGACTTAGGAAGTATCATTTTACACCATCTAGCCTTGTGCCCAAAATTATTGCATTTGTAACATATAATATCATTATCCATAAGAGGTGCAAAAGAATTGAAATTTCTATTGACATTGTTTCTTGCATGACCAATACAATGTACAACTCTATGACCATATTTGTTACAAGAAAAACAATGACCATGGAAGAAATTATGTAACCTGTTTGGATGCCTTTGAGATTGTGGTTGAGTGCTTCTCCTTTTGTGATTAACTCTCATCCAAGGTTCTTCTTTGCTTTCTTCCTTTCTAATGTCTTTTTCCTTTGAAGTATCCTTTGCTTGCCTATATTTGTTTGAAGTTTCTCCTTTTTGAAGACTTGACTCTTCTTTCTGTTTCCCATACTCTATATCTTGTAGTACTTTAGTCCTTTCAACTTCATTCCTTAGATAAATAATTTTTGCTTCCAATATTTCACATTCTGTTTCTCTTGCTCTTAATAGATCTATCATATCTTGCTCAATCTTCTTTCCTTCTTCTACCTTTATCTTAAGTTTTGTGAGACTTTGTAGAAGTTCCATATTTTCTTCTTCATCCTCTTGAATTTTTTCCTTCAAGCTTGAGTTCTTTTCTCTAATCCTTTCCAAATTCTTGAGAGTAGTAAAGAATTCCTCTTTTATATCAAACATGGTCTCTTCTTCATTTTTTGAAGTCATGTGTGTTTCTGATGGATCCTCCTCCAAGATGTTAGTCTTTTCATGGAGAGACCTACTCTGATACCAATTGAAGAACATGTGCTTATACTTAGAGGGGGGTGAATAGTATAAGATAAAAATTTTTGCTTTTTAATCCAAATGATAACATCAAAAATATTAAAGCAATAAACATCACACAAAGCATCACACACATGAGAGACATGATTTAACATGGTTCACCCAATGTGGGCTACTCCACGGAGAAAATATTCCTTATAAATTTTTTCTCAAATAAATTCTCTTGGGAATCCTTTCCCTACAATGTTTATGGACCTCTATCCAAAGGAGACACCAATCCCCTAATCAAGTTTGTGGATCTCTATCCATAGGAGAACTCCTTTCTCCTCTGCTTTGGCTAGTGATCTTCTAGAAGAACTATTACCCCCACTACTCTGGCTAATGGATCTCTATCCACTGAAGACACCTATCCTCACTACCCTAGCTAATGGATCTCTATCCACTGGAGACTATCATCCTCTATACTCTATCACCTCCAAATATCTATCTCAAATCTACACTAAACATAGTCCTTCGATCTAGCACAAATCTGCTCAATCTCTATCTCTGGTCTGGCACAAACCTATCCTCAAATCTGCACCAAACTCTATCCTTAAATATATCCTCAATATCTATCCTCAAATCTATCCTCAATATATGTCCTCAAATATGTATTGTAAGCTTCCACAAAATCTTACACCAATCTGTCCACAAGTCTTCTCTAAGACTTACCTCAAATCTTCTCAACAAGTCCTCACTAGAACTTATCCAAATCTTCTCAACAAGTCCTCACTAGAACTTGTCCAATCTCATAGAAACATATAGAGAATTGTTAGAGACTCAATATGCTTCACATTCACAAACTATCAATCACTTTCAATTTTTTTTATCATAGAAACATTGTTAGAGACTCAATATGTTTCACATTTATCAACACTCAACCTCTTTCTCAAATCAATTAAGAATATAGAACAATTTGTTTCACAGAACTTGAACTATCACTTCAACACTTCCACTTGACTAGGCTCAACCAACTCTACTCAACCAATCACTCAATGAATTAATCCTTGCTTACAAACCCTAGTCCAAGCATATGAACACTCACTCAAATATTTCCAATAATGCTTATCAATCAATCTCACATAACAATGATACTCATGATCTTTGCAAACCCTAGTTCAAGTTCACTCAACTTAATCACTTCAACAACAATGCTTATCAAACAAGGTTTTATCAATAACTCTTTATTCTAGAAAACCTTGAAGCATTAATTCAAAACACACTCAACAATGCTTACCAAACAATCCTTTTCACTCCAACTTTGCATTCATAACATTCAACAATCACTCACTAGGAAGATGTGCCCATACCTTTTGTTTGATGTAGAAGTGCCCTTAGAAAACCTATCTCAATCACAATTTCCTTCTTTCCAATTTCAATGGTTAGATGACAAAATATCACTCTAACACTTTCTCAAAAATATTCCTTAGACACAAAAATAATCAAAGCTCAAATATACCTTATTGCTCCTTCTTGAAATTAGCATCCATCAAATCATACATGAAAATAATTATTTAGATACACCTTATAATCTCCAACTTAAAATAATATCCAACACCACAAAATCTCAAACAATCTTCCTTAAACACCTTATTACCCTTTTCAAACACTAAAGCAAATATCACCAAAATTATTTTGCATCAACCTTATAACTCCCCTTAAAACCTTACAAACCAAATAAACTATGCAAAAATTAAACTTTAATAGCTCAACTTAATTCCTCCAAAATTTTGGCATCAACAGCAAATAGCATACCTTTGTCCTTTACCCCAAAAGGGTTTCGACGAGTTTCGAACCGCCGTCTCCCCAAGCGCCAAGCGCCTTAGCACTTTGGTGCCCACCACGTGGGCTATAGGCACCCACGTGAAGGAAGGGAAGCCTCCTTCCTTTTAAACCTTTATCCGTCATCAATTCCAAACAAAAATAAAACACACTACTGCAGATTCGAACCTCCACCACTCGCTGCCCCTAACGCTTTGCTTTCGCTGTGGTTGCCAACTGTGCTACCAATGCTTGGTGACCAAGGCACCAACCTTGGTGAATCAAAAACTCTGCCTCCTCTTGACACTTAAAAAAATAAAATCCTCTTTGATCGTATAGCACAATTCACACATTTTTGCATAGCATGGAGATTAATATCGAAGGCATATATTTCTTGGCTAAGGTGGAGGAGTCCCCCTTTTATACACATAATTATTTTACTCCCCACGTCGGCGCTCGAATTCAAATTCAAAATTTGAATTTTGATTTAATAACCCACCTTAGGGTTATTTAAAATTAACATAAATTAACTTATAATTAATATTAAAATTAATTAATAATTAATTTAAATAACTTATAAGTTAAGTAAATTAATTAATAAATTAATTTATAATAAATTTAAACTTCCCTGTATAATATTATAAAGAAATATTATAATATTATTCACTTGGGCTTCTTCTTTGCACTTTGGACCACATTTGACTTCCTGGAACCGGGTCTTGATCAACTAAAAATGGACTATCCTTTTGCACTTATTGGAGAACTTGAAACTGATGCTGCCCACTGAAACTACCACTGACTGGTGCTGAAAGCTTGACATCAATGACCACTCACTCTTGACATCAATGACAACTCATCTACTCAAAATGTCCAAGCATATCTAATATCTAGATTTAATCCTTATTAGACAACACAAAATTGTTATTACTATTTAGCATAGATAAAGTACTATATCTAAAATAGGAAATACCTATTCTCTCAAATTTATACTTTTATATAATTGGAGTCTTAATACCTTGTTTATTATTTTTAATTTATCCACTAGGTCAATCAAATTCTTGATTATCTTGAATAATATATTGTATTATTAAGTCCTCTAATATTATGTGAGTCTTATTTATCTCATGTTAAATCTTGAAAGGTGTTATGAATATAATTATTGTCCTATAATATTTATTTATAATTTCATTATAAATTTTTAAATCCCTTGTTAGGATTCACAATACTTTCTAAAAATATCTTGAAACATGCATTCATCACAATCATATATAGAAAAAGAAAGAAGAGCAAAATGGAAGAGCATATAGATAAATATATAAATACACACACAAAACAAGAGAGAGAGAGAGAGAGAGAGAGAGAGAGAGAGAGAGAGAGAGAGAGAGAGAGAGAGAGAGAGAGAGATAAAATACATGAGTAGAGATAAGGAATAAGGGGTGGGTTCCCGTAGGCACCCCTACGATCTCACATACCACAAACTAATACAATGGATTAGACATTGGGGTATTTATTGATGGAATTCACAATAATTTGTTGGAGAATATTATATTATTTGGTACATTCCAATGCATCACCTTGGTACATTATTATAAATATTAGATTAGGGTTGTATCCTAGATTAGAGTGTGAGTTAATATTTCATGTAATGTAATAGTATGCAAGAAATGCACAAGTGTCATGTAAATATTTGTGCAAGTGTTATAAATTTTAAATGTACATATTTTTCCTTATATTAGGAATAGTTATGTAAAGAGATAAGTCTAACTGTGCATACAAGATAGTGTCATGTGTATGCAAGTTTCAAGTAGAGAAGCCAAGATTCATAAGGCTTGGCATATGGAAAGGAAGAGTCATGGTAATCAAAGAGTCATCCTAGAAGGGCTATATATTACTCCATAGAGGATCTAATATCATATAATAATATATCATAGTCTAGAGAGAGAGTTTCTATGAGATATTGTAATAGAAATAGGAGTAATACAAGTTTACATATATTTGAGTAGCTAGTATTGTCAATGTTGTTATTTTATATATTTCAGGATTTATATTTGTTGGTCAAAAATCTATCTAATGGATATGTTTATGCATCCATAGACATTTACCAACATTGAATGACTGGCGAACTTGTAAAAAATACAACAATCAATCTTTGGAGGAGGTCAGTTCCTCGAAGTCTTAGCTGACTATGCCTAAATATGGAGGAAAAGTGTGTTGAAAGAGATAGAAGAGGCTAGAGCTAGAACTTACTATGGTGTAAATTAAGAAACATCAAGACATGTGTAAGAACAATGATCATGTAACTAAACAATCAAATACCTAAAAAACTAGCCAATTTTACAACAAATTACAAAATATTGAATTTTAATCTACTTATCTTATGAGACCATCCATTCCAGATAAGTGAATGAAGAAGTGCAAATATAGGATTTAGAATAAAACACCATAAAATTTCAACATTATTAAATTAGAAAGAAGTGGTTATCCATACACACATGCTCTACAAATGAATTGAACTAGAGGCCAAACAACAATCAATTTGTATTAAGATGCCAGTAATATGTATTTACATATGAATTGTAAACACTTAAGATCCAGCTCATTTTCCTTTTACATTATAGTATTTATAGACCTTTTATAATTCTTAAGCAATCAAAACCATCATTGCTTCAAAAGTGGATTGCTATTATGTCAAATATTCTATTAGCTTGTTTAACCACTTCAAAAGTATGACTCCTCCAATAATCTAAACATGGTTGATTGACATGGTTTGGATTTGCACCATCTTGAGTCATACCCTTATCACTAACTACTTTTAGTCCCTTTATCATATTTCGAGCTTCAAACTAAAATTTTGAGAGCCCATCAAGATTTGATCAGGCATAAATGTTTCGGTTCTCCAATGACTTGACTATTCTCCTAACCAGGCATTCTAGGTATTGTCAGGCTCCATTCAAGCCTAATACCCTTAGCCTCCTCTAGACTTAGCCACTTTACTATCATAGTGAAGGCTAGATCTTTTGGATATTGTCAGTTTTTGGTTGGGTATAATTATTTTTGTAATCCCTAAACTTGGCCATTTCATCCTTCTTTGACATAATACCAGGATTTAACCATTGTAAATATTCCAACATTATCAATATTTATCCTATTTTCCATGTACCTATGTACTGTGTCTTAAATATTTTGATAGATTTCAATATGGGTCCAAAACATTCCGTATGCACTTGATTTAGCCATCTTCTTGATCATGCTCTAATCATCCTTTGGATAGTAGATGGGAAAATTGCACCACCTCAGGGTTCTGATCAGGTAGAGGTCTTCCAACATCTTGGAGATATAGCCAGTTTGGGCTAAATTTTAACCATTGGTAATGGTGTGAAGCCTGTATTATCGAGTAGATAATCTGTGTGTAATTACTATGGATGTCTCAAGCATTTTTTGATTCCTATGTTAATTATATTTTGGTACTCCTATGGACAACAATGAGCTCCTGGTTCAAGGTTGTAGCAAGCTGAACCTTTGTATTTTATTTTGGGTTTTGGTTGGGCATATGTACTATAGCGAGATCCACGGCTATCCTCCTTGTCACCTTTTCACTCAAATTTGCTTTTGATAGTGCATCCGGTTCTACTGATAAAATTTATTGGTGATATCTGGTTTTATCTACAAAAGTTAACCTAATATATAGTTGCTAGTAGTCATGCAAGCGTAGGTAAAAAAAATACCCATAATAGTCACATTTAAGTATATTATTGAATGTTATTTGACATCTTATTAATACTTGATAATGCATATTAGTTATCTTATTTATCTTTTTTATAATATCATTATTGGATCCACTATATTGCAACTTCATTATATTTGATCTTGTGATTATTTTTCTATGGTAATTTATACTAAGTATTATAGCACCAAAAGCTAACATAATTTCTAAAAATTAATGGAAGCAAAATATTCACTCAAATATTATACAAAAATAAAAAATGATAAGAGATATTTTTGTGCACTCATAGGAACCATAAATAATAACTATTCATAGATCATATTGCACAAATTTTTTATGAGAAATGAAAAGTAAAAGGGGGGTATTTATAGCAATACCAAAATCCCAAATACATCATAGAGTTTAACCTAAGCCAATATAACAAGTGGGCTTTAGGTTAATTATAAATATTGAATAATTTTTAACTATAACAAGGTTAACAATGGCCCATTGGAATTACATAATAAAATATTAAATGCATTACACAATTATGTGCCATTAGGTCTATCCAATATAGTGCACAATTTTGGATCTTGGACATAAGTTAGATTACAAATTTAACACTCCCCATAATATATACTTAAGGTCTTAGGAGAGAAAATATTAGTGATAATAATATCTTCCCCTCATAATGTATGCTCTTGTGGTCCTCTATAGTTGAGGGAAATACATCTCAATATTCCTCATCATCTGAAATTTGACCACATTACTTGAAGAACTTAGCCTCAATATTTGTTAATACTAAGAATCAACTCTTTGTAATATGCTCCTCTTGTTCATAGTATTTGCAAGTGTTCTTCATTTTTAAAATATTTAGCCTTTCCCATAGTCCCATGGGTCTTAGCCTCCTTAGATTGAAATTCCTTTGCATAAGCCTATATGTGAGGAGTTCCATAACCATAATTCCACATTGCAACCTAAAATTAAATTAAAATAGATAACTTCTTATTAAGAGTTAGAGTCTTATAAAATTCCAAGAACATAGGAATTATACGATTTATTAGGTTTAATAGCTGAAAGGAGAGGGGAAGGTTAGCAAGAACATTCTTAATGCATTCTATATTATATTTATTATTGACTCTATAAGATGCAATATATACCCTCAAAGCATTGAATCTTACAATATAGTCCTCAATGTTATCAAACCTAGCCAGCCTAAGAGAAGAGAATTCTAATTTCAGGTGACTTACTTTAGTAGTATTAACCTTTCCAAAAAATAATTTAAATTGAAAAAAGAATTAAAAATATTTTTATGTGCAAAAGTTATGGCCTCTAAAACATTTTTTTAGGAATATTTTATTACATTATTTTATTATTAGATCATGCATATTTAGTTGGGATATTATTTTAATAAATGTTACATGTAATGATCTCCTCCTCAAGAGTTTCGATATTCCAATTTGTAACCCTAAGGTATGTATTAAATAAGATCTTACCTCAATGAAAGAATTGCTATTTTTTCATCATTGGTATCAATGTAGGTTTATCTGAGTATGCTCTAAACCTATGGTATTAAACTAATTTGGTTTATCATAAAGGTTTTCTTATCTCCAAATTTGATTCACCATTAGGATATTGTGTTAGGTTTAAAATAAGGGACAATCATCACCATCCAATGACATGCCCTCACTTGTTTGAAGGTAAATCTAAAGTAGATCATTAATAAGTATGGTAGGCATTGACAAACTCAATTTAAAATTAAGGCACTCATTAAGTATGAATTCATTAGTATATTTTTGTTAGAAACCTTCCCACTACTAGAGCCAATTTTTTTTAAAGATATTGCATTATTTGGTAGCATGTAATACATTGCAGATTTGTATTTATTAGATTAGGGAGTGTGATTTATACTTCTCCTAAAGTATATGTTAATTCATGAGAAGAATACAAATGTCATTTAATAAAGTATGCAACTATGTAAAGTATGAGAGTGTGTAATGTGTCATTTAATTCAAGAGTCATATGTGTAGTTATCAAGTAGAGAGACATGCAAGCTTATCATTTGTTAGGAATAGGAAAGGATGCATATCCTATATATGTGAGGAGATAAATAGTAAAAATATTTGAAGTCACTTGTAAAGTCATATAACGGAGATAAAGCTCCATGCATTGTATCAAAGAAATTTGTAAAATAGATCTTGTATATTTGATCAACAATATTCTTAGATTTAATTTTTTAATTGGTAAAATAGGGTTTTGAAAGGGTCTTTTAACCTTTGACACAAAGGAGAAAAATAGCGGAACAAAGGTAATCCAATGAACATGATCACCTTAGAAAATAAGAGAGATAGGAACACCAAAAGAAAGAGCCTGACCATGAGAATATGGTAGAACCAAAACAAAATAGGAAGATGATCCAAAATACATCCACCAAAACAAAACACTAGTCAATATGAACAGAGGGACTAGCAAAGGTATTGTCTACAGATTTAACAATATCATTTACCATATTTTTTGCTTATTGAAAAATAGTCCACGTGGTGTTAAATGACAAAGAAATATATTCCAGCATGTTCATAAGGATAACTATGGGCTCAGTGGTAGGAGTCTTATAAATATCATGGACCAAATGGGTTTGATTATTACCTTGAACACCTTTGGACTTAGGTGACTTGGTCCTGCATAGCGAATACTTGAATGACTCACTTTCACTCCTATGATGCATTTGTATTTTAATGGATGCTTACCTGAATCTAGCAGAGTGATGCTTAGGAGAGGTGGCCACTAATATTTTATCTTTATATTTGATAGTGTTAAACTTCTCCACTTCATCCTCACTAAATGCAATCCTCTCCATGCTAGGATTAACATCAATATGTTCATGTAGGTACCCTATCATTGCTAAAGTAGCACTCTTAGTCTACTTTTCTAGCATATGCCTGAATAAATAATATGCAAGCCTTGATGCTTGGGATAATTTGAAGTGTCAACTCTAATGCTTTCCACAATGAGTTTAAGGGACCTCACCAAATAATTTGGGATGTTGATATCCTTAATATCTCTTAGATGGTTTAATAAGGATAAATGGAAGCTCTTGAGAGGCTCAATGATCTTATCCATAGTAAAATACTGCATGATGGGAACAAGCACCCTATTTTAAGGTTTAGGGAGCACATTTATGATTATACATTTGAAGTTCTTTAAAATAATTTTACTAAAGTACTTTCTATCATCATCATATACCTATCACATCGAATAATGTCACCATCATCTGAAAGCTCGATCATCTTAGCCAACAACTAGTTAGTGATTTTGAAAGAGAGGCCATGAACTGCAACCCATCGATTGTTCAATGATCTCATAAAATCCATTGAAATTTTAGGGCTTGCACCATTGAATTTATGAAGAAAGAGCATAAACCCATGCCTCCTTAAGATATATTCGACATCAGTTTCCAAAACTAGGGTATCATGTTCAAGAACAACCACTGCAAAGAAATAGACAGTTTTAGGGGAATTAAAATGGAAAATGAAAAGGTCTTTGAGCACATAAAAAACATACAAGACCTTAAAAGGATAAAAGGGAAGGCCACTCTATCCATGAGGTCTAATTGGCTTGTGAGTATAGATGGCAATGAGATTGGCCCATCCATTAGAAATGTTATTCCTATTTATATTACCATTGCCCATTATATTATACACAGAGGTAAGGATAGCGAGGATGAACGTAATGTGGATTTGGAGGTGAATACCACCACAAGTATGAAAATTCATCCACTTTGGAGATGTGGCACACAACCCAAAAACATCATTGGATGAATAAAAGTTACACATTGCCAAGTTATGCAATAAGTAATCTCTAGGAGAGAAAGCAACACTATTTTGATCTTTCAATCCTGGAGCAAGACTTTTCATAACTTCTTCATAGGCTTTGACATCTTCATTGGAGACACTCACTATTGGCCTAACAAGGTGCCAAATTACACTATAGGTCACTCTACTAGAAGAACACGTCACATCATGATTAGCCAGAGGGAAGATAACTAACCCAAGACCAAATAAGATAAACATGTGATCATTCTGTATTATACAATTGCAGAATAGGCTATCCCAGGTTTTGCCAAATTTTGAAATAGGCATAGCTGACATGGACATGGACAGGTATAAGAGAGATTCGACACTCCTCAAATAGGAGAGAGTGACTAGGAAGGGCATCCCACCAATTAGCGTACCTAGAATTAGCCAATTGGAGACTAACACAAGAAGGACGATAAACAAAAAGACTTAAGCTATCAATTTTGCCATAGATATAAGTCAAGGAACCCTCATCGTTAAGAATCAAAGAGAAAATGATGATCATATTGGAGGTTACACAAAAGGAAACCCCTAGAGGAATGAGATTAAATATGTAAACAACCATCATTATTAACATGGAAAGTAAGATTTAATGGAAAATTATCAAACCATGATTGAAGAAAATCTTGATTCACTCCCAAGTTTGCTAAAATGTTAGTTTCCCAATTTCATTTCCTATACATGTACTGGATGATAATGTTTTTGAATCTACAAATGAGTAACTAGTATTCCTCGTTGATATTGCTGATTCTCGAGGTGGGTGCATGGGCTTCCTATAAATATTTTATTATGTTCATTGAATCACCTTCAATGATAAGATTCTCAATATGAAGATGCTCACTTAAGGAAAGTCCTAAGTAAAGTACCCTAGATTTCGATACACTATTTGTTTGAAGCCTAATGTTCTTAGAAAACACAAACAAGATTTTCCTATGACTATCCCTAATAAGGCCATCGTTGCTAGCTCTATCAAGATTTTCGTTAGCTGCACCATCAAATTTAATTTTGATCCATTCACTTAGAGGAGGACTCCACTTGATCATAGTTCTATCAACCTTTAGAATCAAGGGGCCTAGATTCTCAACTTGGATATTGAGTGAGGTAAATACATTAGCTTCCACATGACTTTATAATTTCAATTGAATTAATATGATGAATATTTTCTAAGGTAAACGAGAGGGAACTGATGAATACTGAGTGGGGTTCTTTAGAGGAATTCCCAAAAACTCTACCATTTTGCTCCAGCTAAACTTGCCAAAGAGAATGAGGTAGACAAAAATACCAAAAGATTTTGAGTTGAGGATGCCAAAAAGGGTTGGTCCATTACTCACACAACTCGGATATAGAATTGGGTTGGACCTAGGAAACACTAACTAGATTAAAGAATGAATTCAAAATAGAGTAGGTGAAGGGACATTCAAGGAACATGTCCAAAATATATTCCCAGTTTGACTTGCATAAGCTACATCAGTTAGGAAGGCACATACATCTCAACATGATATTGTCAATGGTGGGAGTTTTGTTTTGGAGTGTGAGCCAATAGAAAACGGTGATTTTGGGAACCAACATCTTGAGCCAAACAAAATTGTGAATAAGCCAAGAATTGATATGTTGGGTTTGAATGTAATAGGTCGATTTGACTGAATACTGACCATTTTCATAGGGATGCAAAATGGGAGTATCATGGGACATATTGCTTGGGAAACACAAGTATGAAGAAGTTTGGAAATTTTTGTTTCAGTATTCCTTTCAAAATAATTAAGATCGTTGAGAATAATGTTCTTCCACCTAGCACTATGTTTTTGCCTTGCATTAAAAATACTGATCTTACCACCATAATTTTGGTTTATGATGATCTTTAGGTTCACAAAACTTGCATTATTATTCAGTGGCTAGTTAGTTAACCATATACCCTTCCATAATTCATTACTCCTTTCATTGCCCAGGCACCAACTTAATCCAGATTTGATGATATTTTTTACTTTAATCATCAAGTTCCAAAACCAGTATCCGTGTGGAAGAAGATGTTCATCTAGGAAATATTGATGTTGTAAGTATTTACTTTTTACAATAACAACCCGCATGGCACTATAATTAGTTCATATTATCCATGTCTACTTACCAATAAGAGCTAGATTCATATTATTCACCTTTTTGAAGCCTAGTCCACCTTGTTTTTTCATAGCACAGACTTTTTTCAAGATACCAATGGGATTTTTCTGTGCTTTTCATATCTAGACCATAGGAACCTCATCTAAATTTTATCAATTCTTTTATATATAGATTTTAGAGCTTTGAAAATAGATAAGAAGTAAATCGATATGATTTGCAAGCAGGCTTGGATAAGAATGGCCTTACCCGCTTGGCTCATGAGGTTTTACTTCCACCTAGTGAGCTTCTTATGGATTCAGTCTAAGACATTATTCCACATTACCTCAGAAGTATTACCTTATAATAAGTGAAGGTACAAGTAGGTAAACGATAAACTTGAGATAGAGCACTCTAAAATTCTAGTAATATTGTTATTATTCCATGAATATAATTTATTTATATTATTCAAATATTTGAATGGTTCCATATTGTTATCAATCAAGATCTTGGATATTAAGGCTTGTGATTTAATTTGGCTAAAAATCCATTAGTGCTATCAAAGTAGCACTCTGACCAAATTGTGATTTGAATATTTGTGTAGGAACCTTAAGAGAGTGAAGAAATTAATAGAGCTAATAGCTCAAATTGATTGGAAGATTGCTAAAAATAGAAGGTGAACTGGATATATTTTTTAAGAAGAAATTTTATATTTGAATGTAAGGATTTTTTGGTTGAATGATATATAACTTTTTGAAGAAGACATATTGAGTTTTCTATTAGAAGTAATTTTTAAAGACATTTGATTTTGTGTGAGATATTGATAGAAACAATTGTGAGCAAAACATCTTAGTGACCTTCAATATTATAGCCTAGTTGGTGCACAAAGAAAAAGGATTATCAATGAAGATACTAAGTCTAGTGAACAAGCATAAAGTCAATCTTGGAGAGCTTGAGATCAAACTTTAATAAATGAGGAGATAGAACACACTAAAAAGATTTTTGGAGCCAAAATTAAATTACATTCAAAGAGTAAAATATAAAGTTGATAGAGTCAAAGAGTAAAGGAATCAAAAAAGTTAAAGAATAAAATTATTATTCAAGAGTTGATGAGAGTGTGAAGCTGAGTGACCTGAGCATGAGAAAGTGAATTCAGAATATTTGGAGTGGAAGAGGAGTCAATGAAAAGTAGTTTTGATAGCCACTTATGAGAGGAGCACCAAGAACTAGTGAATGAACAAAATCCAAACAAGAATTGCTTGAGAGCAAACAAAAATTACTTATGATCACAATAAGGATAGCCTAAGAGCAAAGGGAAATTCAAAAAATGTTTAGGTTGAAACAATTCTGGTTGGTGACCAGAGAATCTTAAGGAGCAAAGGCATAAAAAGTATAAAACCTTTAAAAAATATAACATCCTATAATTTGATATGTGGCACAAAATAATTATAAGGAGCAACATGAATAAAGGTAAGCAAATTCCATATCAATATTTTTTTAGTACCTAATTTATTGGACATATAAGGTTGAAAAGAGATATTTTTGTATAAGGTTTATTTTTTGATGAAAAAGAATTAATGAATATGAATTATAAGTGAATAATTTATTTAAATTAAAATTGAATTTGAAGGGTGAAATTAGTATTTAAAGTAGAATTTGAAAAGCTTATAAATTAATTTTTAAAGATAATAAGTGAATGAATGATTGTTTGAATAAATTTGGGAGCTATAAGTAGAAATTAAAAATTAAATTTATGTTGGGAGATAAAAGGGAATAAATAATGATAATGATTAAAAGATATTATGATACAGTCATTGGTATATAAATTGAAGTGCAAGTAGGCATATGACTATAAATAAACAATGATTTAATATTTTTTAACAAAAACATGATAAATTAGTTGCTATAGCTAATAATACAACATATGAGTTCATAGGAGTAGGATATATTTTAGTCAATTTATTTGATGAAAAAGGCATAAATAACAATGTGTTGTATGTGCCTGGATTAACTGCTAACATCTCAATGAGTGACCATGTGACAATATTTGAAAGGTTCACCCTTAGCCAAAATACAGTGAATGTGACCCTCATGGGTATATTTGAGGTAATGATGCAACATTGATGGTACACATCATATGTATCATACCCACGTTCTACCAAGGAGAACATTATATTTCATTTCTCCATCCAAGATATGACACAAGGTGTGGATGGTTCAGATCCCTACTTGAATAGGGAGGATATATATTCCAAGTGTTGATCATAGGGTTTTATTGAAAGCCCTTAGTGAAATTGGAATTGGCTATATGAGTTGGTGGGTTCAAATTTTGACGTTAAGTAGGAGGTGGCACAGTGTTGTATGTTGGCTATTATAGTGGATATGAAGGTTTTTATGGTGGTTGTTGAGGTTCTGGGATTGAGTGATTGGGCTAATCAACACTACCTATTTATTTTTGGGTAGGCTTGGATTGATTTACTGTTGTTGTTACCCTTAGAATTTTTATTTGGCCATTTTTTATTTTATATCTTATTCTATCCCTCTTGAATTTTGATGTCTTCATTGATTTTGAATTGGATCAAGGCTTCCACAAGAGTTCTATATTGTTAGAATTGTAACAGGAGAGATATCAATTTTGAAAACCTTTGAGTGAATATTTGGGTCTGCTCAATGATGGGGATAGAAAAAAGTAACTTAGTTAATACAAATCTCCGTCAAAATTAGAAATTTTGAGAAGAAATAAATATGAGCTTTGAGATTTATAATGGTCAATCTAGATGTGAAATTTTTACAATATGATGAACTAAGATCTCATGTTTTTTGCATTGATTTCAACAACATTAACAAATAGTTTAGTTTGTGTTGATTAGTAATGTATATTATCTAGAATAAGCTGACTCAATTAAAAATCCTTTATCAATTACCCTCAATGATTGTTTGAAAAAGTGAGCTACCCTTTGATTATTTTTAATTTATTCTACGTAATTTATATCAATTACAAATTTATTCAAATTTTAGGTTTCTTTCAAAAATAACTATAATGTGTTTAACTATCTAAACTTAAATTCAAAAATTATATAACTTTATAGATTTTGATTTAAATAAGAGAAATAATTTATGGGTTTTTCTTAACAAAACAAAATCTATGTTCTAACATTTTTTTGACATGTTATGCATATACATGGAGGCTTGAGACTACAAGAGACACTATAAAATGTTGATGGGATTTAAACGATTGCCCTCTTCATATAAGTTTTAATATTTAAAATACCCCATCATGATAGCTTTATAATTATTTTAATTTTAAAATATTCATTTTTTATACTCCAAAATAAAGAAATCCTCCTTCTATGTTTGACCATAATAAGTTCTTTGAAAGTGTAATGTTCCATTATTATGATATCTCATTTTTTTTGAAAAACAACTTAAGGAATAAGTTTGATGATCAACTATATCACAAAAGTGAGGAAGAGAGTGGGTTTGTAAAAATGAATTCCACTGCACTCTTAATACCTTAAAAATTATTTAAATAACTCCTAGTCTAAGGTGAGGCCACATGGATTTCCTCCAATGTTGGTAAGTCAAACATGTGTTCCATTAAGGACCACAAACATAAGGCAGTATATTTAGATAAGGAAAAGTGATCAAAATACCAAAAATTTAGCTCTTAAATACCTAATAAAATGATACAAACCTTCACATCAATTTCAAGTAAGAACCAATAAGAGCAAGAGGATACATATATAATTTTAAAATTGAGATAGATGAACCTGAGTGTTGTATGTGAGATCTACATCATCCATAGTTAGATGGGAGATCTAAAGCATACATAGTTAGGTAGGTGTTTTAACAAGAAGATAAAGCTATTAAAGTCTTTCTCAAGACAAGCAAGACTCTTATGCAAGGCTACATTTTTATCATGAATACACCCATAATCCAACATGCCAATACAAAGAGTCATGAGTGAGGCATTACTTTATCAGTTCAAATGGATGATTCATTTGCTTTGATTAAAATTTATGGAGTAGCTCAAAGAGTAGAGAATTTGATCAAAATAGTTAGTTTTATATTGTAGGAAAATTAAATAAGATCCGTGGAATTAAATTTGGAAGTAACATGGATTAGTTTCATTTGTGGTTGATGTTTTTTGTTTCCTTGGCTCCTGTAGCTCTTGCAAGAGTGTGCTCTTCTCAAGATCTTGGTTTCTCATGGTGGCATGCGTACCCTTTTACCTCTTTATTGGCTAGATACTTTTTATATAAGGTTCTGGGACCCTTCTAAAACCTCTTATTCTACCTAATACAAAAAATTGGAAGGAACATAATTAATAAAATTAAAATATTTTTCTTCAAATCAACAAGAAAATAAACTTTGCTTCAATGAAAAGTAATTTTGAATTCAACAACATGAATTTCAAGATTCAAGTTAGTAAATTTATTTATTTTATAGTTATTATAATAAATCAAATATATATTTTTAAAGAAATAACTAACTACTTATTTTAACTCAAAAAATAAGAAATATAAATGTAAATACTATCTACATTGGAATAAAAATATTACATCATAGAGTTTCATAATTATTTATACAATGACCACTTTGTGTGACTAATATATAATAACTAAATTCAAACTATGCCTTATAATTTCCTTCAAACATAATTTTAACAATCCTTGTCATTTTTTCTAAATGAAAATTCAAAAATTCTTAAATGAAAACATACAACAAATTATATATTTTTCTCTCATAAAATAAACTAAGTTCAATATTTCTATTCCTTTTCATCACAATAAACAATCAACATTTATTTTTTAAATAAATTAAATAATTACCATTAACAATTACTGACCATAACAAAAATGGATCTTAATATATATATTTAATAAATCTATTATTTGCAATCTACTAATAAAATTGGTACAATTTTTCTTAAGTTAAATCATATAGTGAAATGAGCTCTAGGTTCCCTCATAAATTCAACATTTTAGTTTTTCATATGATCATATGTAAATATAGTTCATCTTGCATAAGCACATAAATATTTCTTAATAATTGCATCCTCTAGATAAATCCAATTGGAAATTAAAAATTATAATTAGACAACTATCAAATTCAAATCCTTCCATAGAATAAAATAAGAGTTTATCATACAAGAAAATACTTATATATAAAATTTATTATATCAATATAAGGATATTAAAATGAATAGTATAAAGGGAAGAGAGGATACTTTATTTTAAGAGGCCCTATCAAAAAGTAAGGGGTTTTGTTGACTCATGTATTTTCAAAAAAGGGCAATTCAAAATTCATTAGAGGTCTACCTGACTCCCATTATTCAACCAAGTCACAATACAAGTATTTAGTTATAATATTTATCTTCATCAATACATACTTTAGAATTTCATATGGAATGCGATAGTAAGAAACTTCAATCAACTTCCAATATTATTAATATTGACCCTCCTTCTCAACAAACCCCTTAGCAAAAAGGTATACCATATGCTTCTTAGTTTTACAATCAATACCAAACATGTTCTTTTAAACCCATTTAAGCCAACAACAATTTTTTTATTAGGAAAATAAAAATACTCTCAAGTTTGAATATTCTTGAGAGAACCATCCTTTATCTATATTGGTTCTTCCTAATTAATACATCCCTTGGCCTAACGGTAAGTGAAAGAAACCCTGTAATCATTCACCTTTGAAATCAATGCATAAGAAAATGAGGGGTTGTGATGATGATCCTCCTACAACATAGGCTCTACATGTTGAAGAAGAGTCTAAATCCATTTGGACATAAAACATTCTATAGGAGGAAGATAATTTGGTAGAGAAACATCATTATAAATAGGTAATAAAGATACTATAACATATTCAAAATCTAAGAAGTTATCTACAATGCATAAGAGGATCACACTCATTTGAAATGGAGTTCAAAGATAATGAATAAGACAACACAGAAGGAAGAACTACTAGGTTAGAATAACATATACCAAAATCAAAATCATTTGGATTCAAAGTGTTTATATGGAGGGTAGGAAGTAAACTTCAATAAGTTGCAGGAATTGCTTTAAAATCAACAATCAATTCTTATGAGGATGTGGAATTCCAATATATTGAATGAACTACTACATGTACATGAGAAGTGTCATTTTTATTATCATCATATTCATGTGTAATAAATAAAGAAACATCATCCAAATATTATTAGCAAATTTCTTTAGCTTCTTGATATGAAGTTATCAATAGGCAAATTTATGACCATCCTTGCAAAAAATAGAAGCGGGATTCTTGAATTATTTCTTTTAATAATTTTACCTCTATTTTAGCGTCTCATTTTAATATTATTTCTCTATCTTCTCATCTAGATATTAGTTAGGATGATCCTAGATAAGTGGTATATATTTCTTCCAATTTATCAAATTTTCTTAATGTTGAATAAAAACATGATTTGAGAAATACATTCAAAGCATATTGGAGAATGTGGAAATCTAATAATTTTCCAGTTGAAAATTATTGAGGACCTTCTTGAGGTAATCTACAACATCCATTAAAATTCCACCAACAAAATAAATGTATGTTTTTTTTAAAAGCAATTGATATATTTTTTGTCTTATAAAATTATAAAATATTAAAGGTAGCAAGGAGAACTTCTAAACTATTAATTTATGTGGTATTAATTTAATTAATTTTTTAAAATATTCCAATAGGATCTTATATTCCTAATGATATGGTTTTTTATCACCTTGTTAATATAAAATATAATAACTTCAAGAGTTTCATATTTGCTTATGTGAACAAGAAAATTATTTTATTTTATTTTCATTTCAAATGGCATATTGGGCAAAAATATTCAAAATCCTTGGGAGAAAGCATGATCTAGGAGCAAGTAGAAAGCAGAATTAGGAAGTAGGAAACATGAATAGGAAGTAGAAATCAAAGTGTGAATAAGGATAAAATGCCACAACTTGTTCTAGATCATAGGAGAAACTAAAAAACTAAAGGATTAATGTAAACCAAATCTAGGTAAAATGGTAAGAAATAAAATTTTTAAAGTCCCTACTAAAAGTAAGGATGACTTAGTTGAAAGTATGCATGCCCTAGTTAGCAAACACTAGAAGTGACGATCAAGTATAAGATGATTGATTATAATTTAATAATTATTAAAAATAGAGGTTTGATATGTAAGTTCCAAGGATATTGGCTAGGTTTTTATGATATTCAAAATTGGATCAAGTGGAAGTAGAGATTGAAATCAAATTACTACATAACTTTTATTATAAAAGGATTTTTCCTTATTATGTTATCTAGTTTAGAAACAAGGGATAAAATAATATACGGGGGCCCTTTGCATAGGGGAAAAAATTCTCTATATTTAATACCATAGAGTGAGCATTTTTCTATGGAGAGAGAGAGTATTAAAACACTTCTAGTGTGGATTAATATTTTTGGACTTCCTAATTAACTTATCAATATAGAGGTTTTGAAGAATATTGGAAATACTCTAGGTGGGTTCATCTAAGAGGGACCAATTATTAAGGAGAGAAGGTAGTCTACATACACTCAAATATGTGTTACCATGGATAGTTCAAAATATTTACCATATTCCATGAGGTTTAAATTTGTATCACGAGAATAGGATTAATAAGTGGATTATGAAAACATTACATTCTAATGTTGAAAATAACATGAAACTAAACACATGGTAAGAGACTACAAAGTGAAAATTATGTATTAAGAGATGGATTTTTTTTGGCATGAGGGTGACTTAAATATGAAACAAGAAGATCATATCATAGGACAAGCTAGGTCAAACAAAGAATTTTCCACTTCTATGAAAGTAGTAAGAAAAATCCCTCTTAATAATTAGATGGTAAATTCCATTATATTTCACTTGAATCAACCATTAGAAGAAAATAATGGCATGAGGTATGAAGAAGTAAAATGCATAAGTTCAAATGTAGGAGTTAAGGTGCAAAGGAGGATTATGAAATAAATTTTTTAAGTAAACGAGGTGAAGGGGTGAATATTAATCTAGGTAAATCAACCTGATTTCCCCCAATTAACATAAATATTCTCCTTACAATAAAATATAAAGTAGTGTAGAGTGTATTCATTCCACTTTAGGGTTTTAAAAGCTACACAATAAAGAAATATAGACGAAGGATATCGAATAAAGCTTAGGATTTTTGGGGCAACATAAGAAAATAATGATAATGAAGAATCATTTATGTAGATTAAGGTATTTTAGAAAACATGAAGAAGAAAGTGCTAATAAGGATATTCCTTGCATTTTAGACTCTTTAGAGCAATATAAATCTTTACAATATAAGTGTCATTATAAATGACACATAAAAATAGAAGATATTTATGAAGATGAGAGTGTTAGTGGGAATATAAAAAGGAGAGGAAGACCATCAATGGATGAACAAAGAAAAAATAAATTCAAAGGTATATCAATTTGGGAAGAAAAATAAAAATTTCATACGTGTTGACAAGACATGAGGCTAAGCCCACTAATAAAAATAAAAGTGATGATTATAAAAATGATATCATGGAATATCAGGGGTATGAATAAGACCCCTCAAAAATAGTTATTAAAGAAATAATAGGTTGTTATAGTCCAAAATTTATTTTTATACAAGAAATAAAATTAAGTAGTGGGGAATGCAAGAACACTTTTAAGAAGATTTGGAAGATGAGTAATTGTCTAGTAGTTTATTCTAAAAGATATTTAGGTGGTATTACAAAAATATGGAATAAATTAAAATGGAATGGGTAATTCTTAGAAGCAAAAAATAATTGGGTTGTTGGACTATTTTATAGAGAAGAGGAAAACAACAAAGTTGGAATTATAAATGTATATTCTCCAACTATAATTACTTTTGGTGAAATATGTTGGAAGGACCTTAGGATATTTTTTTAAAATACAATTATAATTTATTGTGATGTATGGAGTCATGGGGGTGATTTCAATATTACTCTATCTCCTTTAGAAAATATAGGTGGTATTCTAGGATGGCATAAATCAATGCAAGATTTTTCTTCATTTGTCAGTTCAAAAAACCTTTGGGATGTTAGTCCTTCAAGTTTTCAATATACATGGTATAATAGATGCATTCGGTAAAATCATATAGCAAAAATATTGGATAGATTCTTCTTATCCAATAAATAGTTGCAAAAAAAGTATACAATCTCTTCAAATTTTTATTCCAAGCAGGATAAGATCACAAACCCATTCTTTTGACATGTGATTTACCCAAAAATAGTCATGGAAATCCATTTCACTTCTATTTTATGTGGTTTCAAGACCATTATTTCTTCCAGATGGTTATATTATGGTGGGATGAGTCAAAATTTGGAGGATCATATATGTAAAATCTTGTATAAAATATGAAATATTTAAAGGAGAAAATAAATATTTGAAATACCAAATATTTAGGTAGATGTTTTATAGACAAGAAAGAAATTGAATCCAAGCTCAAAATTTTACAAGAGTTAGTAGAAACTAATGGAATGGATTAGGATTCTTATGTGAAAGAAAAATAATTACTTTCTGATAATCATAATAAAATGAAAAAGGAGGAGTCATATTGGTCTAAAAAACCTAGGGAGAAATGGATTAAAGAAGGACATAGAAATACAAAATCATTTAATGCTAAAGTAAAAATATTTTTTTCTTTTCATCACAGGAAAAATATTTGAACTCCAAATAGAAGAAATATTGAGGACAAAGAATATATAAGGAAGAAAGCGATTAATTATTTCAATAATATTTTTTTAGATATTGGGTAAGATAAGATTTTACAAAATATTCCATCAATTATGACACAAACAAAATGTAAGGTTGATGAAGAAGATATATATGGAGAAGCTACATGAAGCAATTTTCTCTTTCCATCCTAACAAGGCAATTGGCATAGATGAATTTCATGCAATTTTCATTCATTTTTTTGGTATTTATTGAAGAGTAATATGTTAGTTGTAATTTAAGAGGACCAAAAAAGTAAGGCTATAATAATTGAGATAAATTCCACTTTTATTGCATTGGTTACCAAGAAAGGTGAGATAAAATATTTTGATAATTATTTTCTAATAAGGTTTTGCAATATGATTTATAAGTGTTAAAATAAGTTAATGTGTACTTTTTATGCATGTTATGACAAGTCATATTTTCATATACATTTATGCCTATATATTTGTACTCTTTCTTGTACAATATAATCTCATTTTTATCCTAACATTTGGTATCAGAGTTGGACACTCTCCTGGTCTGTCTAATCCCTTGAGGGGGGACTCTCTTGCCTTGTTTAATCCCTTGAGTACAAAATTGTCTCTTTGGAGATTATCCTCTCCTCCATTCCCATAGTGAAGCCCTTTCCCACTTTTTTTCTTTCATGTTTAGTTGGAAGAGTATATCCTCTTTCCCTAGGCCATTTTTGGTTCAAAAGGGAAAACAAAAATATTCCATCAATATGAAATAGAAATCAAGGATACTGGTTTTCTCCATATAGCCCTCACCCCCCTTCAACCTAGATGTTAAAATAAGTTAGACATTTTTTATTGAAGGAAACACTCCCATATTTAGAATACTAAAGGGTTATAAATATGTGTAAATCTTGAAGGGTGGATCAAGAACTATCTTTGCCATGGAAATTTTTTTCTATTACTTTTACTTTTCTTGTACCATCATGAGACTACCCAATTGGGGCTACCTGTATATTTTCACCTGAGTTTTATTTCCCCTAGATGAAGCACACTTGTTTTTATAGTAGACGATAGCATATCTCATGATGAAAACTACACATATGTGCAGTTGTCATCGTTTCAACAAGCCCTACCACCCACATCAGTGATGCATAATTTTCAACATAGGTGAATGTTCCATTGTTGATAAAATATTATATTTTCTCATATAGGTGGACTAGATCAAAGCTATTTTGATGCAGTTCTTACAATTTTGAGGAGATCAAGGACTGTAAAATTCTTGATGGTGGAAGAGCAAATCTGGCCTGCATGCAAGTTTTTTCTTGGTATTTCAACTCCATCTATGTAGCTGGGTCCAAGACAATGGATATTAACAAATATTTGAGCTTTACAAAATGATTCAAGGCTTCAAATGTTTGATATATAGATAGAAAATGGGAGGTTGAATATTTCTTTACTTTTATTGGAATATAGGCACTAGATGGAGAAGGGCTCGTAGTGCATTGGGGTTTGCCACTTGTGAATTTCTGCCCTTAGAGCTTTATAATGATCCATCAACAAATTTAGAATTAGCTTGTTCGAGATTTGAATCATCCAATGCACTGAGTCATATTGTTCAAAATACCAAAATTGCCAATAGCAGTCACATTCGATAGGCACGAAATCCAAGAGTGAATTGTAGAGTGGATAGGTCAAGGTCAAATTTTTGAAGCCCATGGTTACAATTACAAGTTAGACCTAGGCATTATCAAGTGAAAAAATTATTGTCATTACGTGAAGCAGCACCAGGTTGAGTGATTGTGAGTAGTTTCAACCGGTGGAAGGCCAAAATCGTAGTCACATATTCCTTCACTTGGTCCAGATGAAAATATTTGATGTTTTTATTCAATGTTCTCAGTCATTATTTGATCATAACATGTAGTTTTAGATTCCATAAATCCTCCATCTTGGTGACGATGGGATCCAACTTTATAAAATGTTTGAAAATGTTACCTAATGATATTATCTCTACATATTTGCATCAGATAGAGATGCATTGATAGGGGGCATGTGGTTTAGACATATAATACTCACAATCCAAGCAAGGGGGGACTATCACTAGCCAACAAAATCCACATTGCACAATTGTAAACCACATGGAATATAAATAAAATTTGGTGCATATGGTTAGAAATTTAAACTTTATTGGAGGCCTTAATGTAAAATCTATATGTCTATATTCAATTTTTTTGCTTGAAGTTCCTACCTATAAGAAATTTAACTATGGGCTATCTCTCCTAGGGAACCATTTGAGTATCAAATCCAACATATTTACACCACATGGACATGTGGAGAGGGCCATTCAAGCCATCATTTCACTTGTTGCACTGACTGCTACATCCAGTACCACCCCTTGGTAGACAATCCCATAATTTTGGAGGGTATGTAGTAGGTTCTCATTGACACCTGGAAGTTAGAGGAGAAGCCTTTGCTCATGCTTTATGAGGTCCAAGAGCGCTAGTATTATTGGAATATGAGTTATTTCCAAATTATGAGGTACAATTAATAAAAGGAAAACCTGTTTAAAAAAGAAAAAAAAATTATTTAAGCATATGTGGAGAGATAAGGTTGAAAAAAAAAGGAAGATATATGTTGCAAATGCAAGCTTTTTCCAAATATACGTTGAACATTATTTTTAAGGGAAATTTTTTAAATGGAATAAATTTCTACTTTAAGTATATGTGGACTAATAAGGTTGAAAAAAAAAGTAACTATATGTTGTGGATGCAAGCTTTTCTGGAATACATTCAGAACATTTTTCCTTTAAAAAGGGAAAAAATGTAAAAAGTATTGTAAATGGAATAACATTTTGCTTGAAGGTCCATGTAATATTTTTCAAACATCATATTCCAAACTATTCTATGGCTCATCATTCTTTTTGTAATGTGGAGTACATTATTTGGTAGAGACCAACACTCTCAAATGGCTCAATTTATTGTATAAAGGTGAAATTTTGATAGATATTGATTTCTTCTAGATTAGTTTCACCATGAGGAGGGTAAATATTTACCTATAAAGGAAATAGACCTAGATGCTAACCTACAAAGGCAAAAAACCCAATGAATAGGTTGATCCAAAGGCTAACCCTAAGGCACTAAGACAAAAGTTGACCTACATAGGTAATAGAACTGATGAAGCAACTGAACCTGAGGTAAATAACCTAGTTATGAATCATGGATCTATCCATATTATTCAAATTATTAGATCCAAAGAGCATGAGCCTAGATATTATCCATTGTGTATTAGAAAAGTACACATTAAGGGGGATGTTAAAATAAGTTAATGTGTACTTTGTATGCATGTTATGACAAGTGTCATATGATACTTGTCATATTTTCATATAGGCTTATGCCTATATTTATACTCTTTATTGTACAATATAATCTCATTTGTATCCTATCATTTTCTCTAATACCAAATTTTGGGGCTTTACCCTTTTCTACAATGACACAAAAAATAGACATGGAGGCAACAAGGAAACAACCTAAAAATATAAATTGTAAATCTCAAGAGAATTTTACATATTACAGTACCTTTATAATATAAATGTGGGTGATAGTTATCACCATATAAATGGCATGTGTCATGAGAAAAAACAAACATATCAATTGCAAGAAGGGAAACATACACATTATGATTTTAACCTGAATTTCCTAAAAAATAAGTCAATGTTAGATACATTACCCTTAATGTTGACTTCCATTACAATATACATAGAGCATTTTGCTAAACATGGAGAATTTTTCAAGTCCAAGTGACTTGGTGAAGATGTGAGCCACTTCATATTGAGTAGGTACATACTCCAAATGTATGGTGTTCTCTTGGACCACTTCTCTAATGAATTTATGATGGATTTAAATGTGTTTTATTTGAGCATGGAAGACTGGATTCTTGATCATATTAATGGTACTTTGATTATCATAATATATGTGTGTTGGATCATATATGAGTAACCCAATATTATTAAGTACTTGCCTCAACTAAATTGTATCTATAGTTGCATCAACTACTACCTTATACTCTTTATGTTGAAGACACGAAAATTGTATGTTGTTTCTTGGTGCTTAATGAGATGGTACCTTGATCCAACTAAAAGTAATAACCAGTAGTTGATCTTCTAGTCTTAGGAAAACCAGTCCAATATGAATCTTTGTACCCAATAAATGAAAATTCATCACATGTTGTGTAGAAAATACCATGATGAGGGGTCCCGTTGAGGAATATCAAAATCCTCTTAGCTATTATCCAATGATTCTTCTTGGGATCATGCTAGAATTTAGAAACAAGGCCCATTGAATAGGTGATATTTGGTCTAGTTGAAGTCAAGTAGATCAAACTTCCAACTAGTTGCTTATAAAGGGTGTCATCAACCCTTTCTTCATCATCACTAGTAATCAATTTCAATCAGGATTCCATGGGACTGGGGGATGGTTTACACTCTTGCATGTAAAATCTCTCCAATAGATACTAAATATACTTGGCTTGGAAGATGAAGATCTTTCCAGGGTATTGCCACACTTCTATGCCAAAGCAATAGTGAAGGACACCCAAATTAGTATTTTCAAAGTTTTTGTATAAGTCCTCTTTTAGAAACCATATTCCATCTATGTCATCACTTATAATGAGAAGATCACCCACATACAATGTTACCAAATGATGCAGTTCTTCTAATATTTTACATAGAGATTAGATTCTACTACATATCTAGTAAAACCAAGGTTGATGAAATAATAATCAGTTTTGGCATATAAAGCTCTTGGTGCCTGCTTCAACCCATATAGAGGTTTATTCAATATAAGGACTTTTTTCTTGGTATTTTACTATGTACCCTGGTGTTTGATCGACATATACTTCTTCTTTCAATATACCATTGAGAAAGGTAGTTTTTACATATATCTAATATATAGGCCAATGTTTCTGAGTGGCTAAAGTAATAATAGTGTGTATTGTAGTCATTTTTTCCATAGAAGCAAAGGTTATCTCATAATAAACCCCTTTTTGTTTCTTATAGTCCCTAGCTACTAGGTGAGCCTTATAGTGATCTAATGATCCATCCAATTTGTAGTATACCTTATACACTCATTTTGTGCCAATGGTGTATTTTATTGGGAGTAAATCAACTAAATTCCATGCGTGACTCCGTTAAATGGAATCCAACTATTATTTCATGGTAAGAGTCCATTTAGTATCACCAAGTGCTTCTTTGACATTAGAAGGTTTCTTGTTGGCTGAGGACTTTGGCTATTAGAGCATAGTTCACTTGGTGTCTTAGGGTAGAATTCTTTTACCTATAGAAGTCGGTAAGTGGATTTGGGCTACATCTATGGTATATTAAACCCACTTAGGTAAAGTATTTTATGATGTAGAAATATTATTAGATGGAGGTAAAGTAGGAGGGGAAGGAGGACATGGATCATGGGTGGATAGGTCCTGATGATGAGTAAGGCTTTGATTTGTGATGGAAGAGGAAGGATTAGGTGAGGAAGTGGATGCTAAGGGAGCAACATTTTCTTGATTTGATTTAAATGAAGGAGCTATAGGAGAAGAATTTGGTGGAAAATACTTATTGAAGGTAACATAACTAGAGAGTAAAATCCTCTTGGAAATTGACTCATATAACTTATAGGCTTTGGCACTTTCACTATAGCCTATAAAGATGCATTTTTGGCTCGTGTCATAAAATTGTTTTCTTTTTTGATGAGGTATTTGGGCATAAGAATCACATCCAAAGACTCTAAAATGGACCACATAGGACGTATTTCCAATCCATACCTACTCTAGTGTTATATCATACAAAACCTTATATAGGACTTATTGGTCAAGTATGTTGTAGTAAGGACAACTTCCCCCAAAATTTATTTGATAATTCAACAACAACTGACATAGATTTGGCCATGTTTGTGATAACTTGACTCATCCTCTCAGCTACTTCTTTTTTTTGATGTGTATAAGGAGTTTTGAATTGCCTCCTTATCTTATAATGTGTACAAAGATTGAAAAATATTTACAGATGTATTATCCACCATTATATATCCTCAAGGTGGAGATTTTATATCCACTTTCTCTTTTAAAAAATACCATAAATTCTTTGAATGTATCAAGGGCTTGCCATTTATACTATATATGATAGATCTAAATTCTCATGCTATAATAATAAATGAAAGTGATGTAATATATGACTCTAGTATAAGAGGAAAAAAACATTGGTCCACAAAAATCTAAATGCACTAGTTGTAGTGGCCTCTCCAATCCTTTCATAACTTAAAAGGTTGTCTATGGCTTTTGGCAATAGTATATGGTTCACAAAAGTATTTGGACTCCTTTAAATGAGGAAGTCCTTTCACCAAACCCATTCATTGCATCATTTGAAGATTATAAAATTTTAAGAGACTCATTCTTTCATGGCACATATACTCCAAAGATAAAGTAGTACTTGTATGTAAATATTGTTTTATTATATATTAGGTAAGGAGGTAATAGACACCTTGCATTTTTTCTCTCATGGATTTTATAGAGACATATGGTTCCTAAATGTAGCACTTGTCTTTATCAAAAAATCTAGTATAACCCTTATCTGTAAGTTGCCCAATAGAAATAATACTCCTTTTGAGGTTAGGCACATACAACATATCCTTGGTAGAGACTTTATTCCCATTGTTAAAATAATTTAGTGTGTACTTTGTATGCATGTTTTGAAAAGTTTCATAAGACACTTTTCATATCTCCATATAGGCTTATGCATATATATTTGTACTCTATTGTGCAATATAATCTCATTTTGTCCTATCAATAAGATTATTTTAATTTTTTTGAAAAGCAAGTTGAAAGGTATTCTAAATCATGTTATCTTAAAGGAACAAGGTAGTTTTGTTTATGGCAGACAAAATTTTGATGGTATAATCATTTTACATGATGTCATACATTCTCTTCAATCTATGGTGGATATACACCAATTTATATTATACATATAGAGAAAAACTAATGAATAACTATCCTTGGATAAGGGTAAGTACCAAGGATATATAGCCTATAGATTTCCCTTATGAAGAGACACAATGGTTAATAACAAGTCCTCTCAGCTAAGAATACTTTATCCTCAAAGCATAGAAAGAGAAGGATGAGCTGAAATTCAGGGAGATTCTAAATTAGAATTACCATACAAACCTATTTTAGGGTTACCAACTAGGATCCCACTTGTCAATACTTCATATGCATACCTTTCAAACATGAGGTACTCTAAACTAAAGGAGTAATTCTAGCAAAAATGGTCTTAAAATCTATCATTTTCCTCTATGTTCTAACCATACTTTTATGGGACTTAGAAGTAGGTGGATTAGTGTAATTGATGGCATTCGAAGGCTTCAGATTAGGTTTTCCATCAACATTATATTATTTCAAAGGTGTATATCCTTTGTCCAAAATGTACTCCACATGATCTTGGGAATCCAATGACCAATCAAATATGTAATGTTCTTTATATATTCATCCCTTATTCTAAATTTTGGGTAACATGCTCACATCCTAAACTATTCCCCACCTTAACATCACCTAAGATCAAGTCTATCCATGTTTTTTGATGATTTCTTAAATAATGGGGTTATCTATCACAATATTTGAGACACATTGTGTCTTGATACCACTAAAAGGAAACCATGCACTCACATGAATATTGTTCTTAATGTAAAATTTTCCATCCTCTTCTTCTACCACATCGAATGCATATCTAACTAATTGAAAAAAAATATCTTGGCATAGCTTAACATATCTTTAATATTTTTACAGGAGATGTTATTGACAAAAATAGTTTTAGTAAGCCCCAATTTAGTGCACTATTGCATTCCCTACCAATCTTGATCATTAATCTCATCAAGCATAATGTATTTTATAAAAAATTATGCTTACAATGTTGTTGATAAAATTACAATGTCACATAATATTTATAAGAGGAAAAATATGTGCTACTAGAATTATATGATAATGAACCTCTTGCCATGATGCATGAAGAGACAATGCAATTTTTACATTAGACAAATCATGTTTTCAGCTATTAATCCAATGAATAACTCCTATTGAAATAGTAATATATCTCAATGCAATATAGAAGTAATGTCCTACGTGGATCAAATATCTTGTACAATAGGATCATAATTATTAAGAGGTTTTCTTGTTGCCATAAAAAAAACATTATAGATTTATGATATTCAAGAAGCATGAACTAGCTGCTTCATTATTTCACTTGCTAAGAGACTACTCTTGAATCCCATACTTCCAATTGTGTAAAACACAACCCATTTTAAACCCTATTTGTAATAATATAAACAAAGTTACCCATAGACATATAGTTGTCCATAATTACTACTTCCACAAAAGCGTTATTCTAAAGTTGGATGAGTAATTTGGTGGTCATTTGTTCTAAAAATTTAACAGTAGTTTTTATAGTTTAATTCATGGTTTAAAATATGCTTTTGCATTCTCATTTAATAGTAATAACTTCTAGGTGATAGGGATAAATCAAATATTAATTATTATTTTTGAAATTTATTGTATAGTACCAATGTTTTTAATAGGAAAATAAAAGGGTAACCTATACCATTTATTTATTTCAAAATTCCCTCTTTAAAACACCATTTTGGCATGCTTCATTTATATATTATACTAATGCACTTTTAGATCCACACATACTAGCAATGTTAAATTACCTCTTGCATATTGAGTCAAGGATCTGTGATGACATGCAAATGATTATTTTGGTTAGAATAGTTTATTTGTATTACCTGTGTGACATATGTGAGTAGATCCTCTTATCCTCATATTTGCAAACCAAATTAGAATTCATACAACATCAATTTATCTATCAATCTCAATTTGATTTATTGTAAATATTATCACTATCAATTTTTCTAAACTACCAATCTCTTACTATATGATGAATACTACAAGGTTAATAGGTGATGATGGAAAAACCAATCAAATAAAATTATTCTATCTCATCAATCAGCATATAATGAATACTGCAAGGTTTGTCATTACTAATAAAAATATCGATTGTATCATATTTTATCTTCCATGTACACCATGTGTGATGATAGATAGTCAACATTAAATTTATACTTTCAACTAGAGAATCATTCACTGCCACACTGGTTAAATTAAGAGTCCTCTATAACACTTCTCTATGAGGTAAATCAATTGAAGCAAAATCCCTTTACATATTTGTGTGAAGGAAAATCTCTAAGCTAAATTAAAATATCTATGGATGAAGCAGATATTTTTTAGTTGTTTGTTTAAAGGTATATCAAAAATCATATGGGTGAAGAAAATTCCCTTTACATATTTTAGTGAAGGTAAATCAAAGCTAAATTAAGTTTTCTAGGGGAAAATAAAAAATCCTTCAAACATTTGCTTAATGGAAAATCAAAAGTCCTACAAGTAAAGTATAAGTACTTTAAACATTTGTTTAGAGGTAAATCAAACTTTTATAGGTAAATAAAAAGTCCTTTGTATATTCATTTAAAAGAAAATCATTTATTTTTATGTTTGTACATATCTTTGTATCATAGCAACTAACTAGAAGTCCTTCATGAAAATCTAGCTAAAGTCCCCTTGGGAAAATATCAAATCTAATAAAAATTCCTTTGGAAAATGCTAATTAAAGTCCTCTTGGATTGGATTCTTATAGATGAGGTATCTCCAACCCTTTGGAGGACCTACCTTGTTTGGTGGTCCATCTTGACTTATGATTTATACGAAATCCATAATCCTAAAGCCAAGCTCTTTTCAGCCTTTCCATACCCTAAAATCATTCGTGGCAAAGGCCCTAGTCCTATCATCATGTTTCTCTATGTCCAAATGCACCTAGTTCTAAGTCATAGCGTACTGAGGCCCCGATCAACCTGACCCATCCTCTATGTTGGCATGCATTTATAAGCAATCAAAATTTGAGATGATCCACCAACAACTCTCCATCGTTGATGTTTCCCAATATGGTGGTATGGCTAGCCACATCACCTCTGGTGTTTCATCTTCCCTCATCGTTCTAAATTTGCACAACTAGATATATTTTAAACACCCATCCCTATCAATGTATGCCCTTTATTGGAGTTTTCATGAGGTGTTTTGAATAATCTTAGTGTGGGAGGTATGCATTTTTTGGATTTTCATGATGGCACTACTTGAGATGGAAGTTTTGGAGATTGAATCCACTATGGAAGAAATCTTGGGATCCCATGGATTCCTCCTTTTCTTGATGAAGTTTGGAGGGAGTGATGTTGAATTGTCTATGGATCGCATCCACTCTTGGGACAACAACAATGTAACTCTCAAAGGATTATCATTTAGAATCACTTTAAACTTGATTGCACAGATCACTAAATTGGTGACTGATGATGACTTTATCTAATGAGATAAAAATTCCATTACCACAAAATTGGGGTATTTTAGGGACAAGGGTAAGCACTTGGTAAATTATAATAGTGCAATTATTAGGAAGGACCTCAAGGCACCTTAAAACAAGGTTCTTATCCTTGTAATACCTTTTTTAACGATCGACAAGACCATCTTGTCGTTGTCCAGCTTCCATCTTGTGTTTCTTAACCATTTTAGGGATATTAAATTCATCAAAATTTTGGAGTACTTGTACCATTCGATGGATATGTCCATATCAAGTACTAAAGAGGGTAAATCCTCCCATCTGAAGCACCAAGGGTTTCACTTAATTATAATCAAGCACATGTTTCAATGCCAAACCTAGGCCCATGCCATCTCCATTGCAAAAAAGAGTTTATGACCAACCTATTGAGTATACACCCAATCCTAGGGTCTCCTCAAGGGAAGGAGGTGAGTGATTTTGATGTGGAGATAGAGTTTGTATCCTTTGGAAATGTTGGTAAAAAACTAGTGTTTTCATCTAAGACCAACCCTTCTTTATGTTAGTGGTCCACTGGAATAAAATATTTAGATGATAAATATAAGGGAGTCATTATTCTAGACTAGGATAATCTTGTCACTGATTCCTCCCTATGAACTGTAAGAAAAAATCATGCGAGGTCATCCATAACAAACTTCTCTCTCCTAGTGGAACCTTGTTCCAGGATATTTCTACTAGCGACTCTGACCTCATGTCCAACCTTGATGATCTCGTCAGTTTGGACTCTTCTTGGCTCACTTAAGCTAGGAAAGTAATAAGCAAAATCATGAACCCAAAGGTAGTAGTATAGGTTTTGGAGGTGACCTAGAAAGTTGATGGTGATGAGCATGATCACCCCACTACCCTGTATTAATCCCGTGGTGGCTTCATTTTTGTTGTTATCTAGTTTTTTTGTTGTTGTGGTCTTATCTAGGGATATTAAGTTCCAACCCCTACATTTTTTTTCCTACCTTCTGTGGTTTTCAGGTTTGGATCCCTACTTTTATCTTGCAATGTAAAAGGTTTGGGGTCCCTTTCAAAACTCTCTTTCATCAATCAAAAAATAAAAAGTCCCTTTGGAAAAATATTTAAGCATATGTCTATGTATATAGTTGTACATTTTTTTATATCATTGTACTATAGTAATGTCTTCTTGGGTACATCATGTATACCTCATCTATCATCATTTCATGCATCTTTCATCAGATTCAATCACTTTATTTATTTCATTGATTATCATTTGTTAATTAATATTTAATTAATTAGTAATCACAATTTTACAACACATTTTATCTCAATATTAATTCATATTAATCCATTCATGTCAAATCATCATCATCTAATATCCATATTTACTCATACTTTTAACATAAATTAATTCATCATAAATAAAAATATTAAACAAATAAAAAACATAAAAATAACATCAATGTAATCAAGCTATCATATCATAACTAATAACTCATAATGTAAATGATGATGATATTTATTAATATCTTATATTATTTATACATAATAATATTAATCTATATGTATAAAAAAATCATTAATAATCGGGTCCAAGGGCTTGGTTCAATAGTTAAAATGCTTATGTAGGAGGGTGGAGACCAGGGTTCCAATCCCTCGGGCCGCATAGTGCCTATGGGTGTGTCATGTCAGCCTAGTCAGCTATGTAAAGGTTTAACCGATGCAACTGGAGGTTATAGTGGTGACAAGGAGTGATATTTGAACCCACAAGAGGCATAGAAAATTGTAGTGAGATACAATTCCTCTAGTATAATAAAAAAAACATTAATAATCAACATAGTTTCCTCACAAAAATTATAGAACAATCAACTTCAGGAGATAGCTATAAGAGCATGTATTTTATGCATCTTCTCTCCCTCTTATTAGTGGTGGTATCTATACATATATATATATGATATATGAGTCATAGACCTTAAGAAAGTTTATGATATGGTTAAAAATGACTATTGTAAGCACATATATACTAGGATTGGCACATGATATGTGACTCCATAGTGTATCACCCTTCCACTCTCTACCACTATGTCTTCCTATACCTAAGCTAGATGGTAAAATAGTGCCAGTAACACCTAGCCCCCTCTCACTCCTACTATCATTGTGGATCTCATTGTCACTACATCTTGCTCTATAGTTAGTCTTTGGATGGTCTATTATATCACTATGATCTATAATACCAATTTTACTCTCTCTATTGTCCTCCCTATTAGAGCTACATATAATCTCATATCCTCCCTTATCAAGGCAACTTTATCTACCTTGATAGTCAATTTATATGACCTACTCAACCCTATACTACCGACTATACTCTTCAATATTGATATGAAAAGTAGAAAAGGTACTACTATTATTATTATTATTCTCACTTGTTCTTGTTTCTCTTGCTGCATTTGTGTCTTACAGTAGTGTCACATCAAAATTGGCACAACCCTTTAGCATTTACAATTGCATAGTTGTATGATTGAGGCTATATGTATTTCGAATGAAGATTGGATTGTTGTCTAGCCTCTTGCTCAATTATTTGCAAAACATGTATGTATGTCTTACTGAGTCATTAAAAATTTCTATTAAAGCTATGAATGGATAATTATATTATAGTTATTTTACTTTTTATATTTACTATTCTAGTTCTAGAATGACTTAATAATGCTCAAATTTTATTATGATTATTATTTTATCATAAGGAAAGTAAGCTGGTCTATTAGGTAGTTTAATTTAAATTTATATTGCAAGACTCATGCACTATGTCTCTTGATGTTGCTAAATCCTTATCACTTTTAGATTAGCTTGTAACCATTTTATTCCTTACTTTATTATGCAACCTCGTATTAATTAGATTAGTTAGGACCAAAGGTGCTAGCCTTCTTTGAAGGTTGACTCGAAGAGCCCTATTTTTGATGCATCTAATCTTTGCTAAGCTCTTGAGGGTGCAACGCATGCACTTAGTTAGATTTTGAACCAATATTTGTTTTGCATGCTTGATGGGACCCACATCCCACAATCACCTGATGAGGTAGAATTCCTCTAGAATATATTGATAAAATACAAAAACTCAAAAGCTTCCTATCGTTCCAAGAGTTTTTTTGCATGCTTGATGGGACACCGGTATTCCACTTGAAAAAGCTTCTACCCAGTATGCTACCAATATTTTTTTGGCATACTTGATGGGATGCAATTTTGTAGAAATTATTTCAATCACCTAGAGGACTCAATATTTTGGTTAAATTATTAACCTCACATGTAGATTCTATATGTTCACCTAGTTACTCCATTGAAGAATAAGAATCCAAAGAAATTGGTGACTCCACTAGAAATAAAATTCAAAATAAAATAGTAACAATGCCAAAAATCTTAAAAAAATACAAAGCATCTACTAGATGAACCTACCACTATGTTAGCAATTTTTTTAGAGCTATGGTTGGACAATTTTTTTTGGATTGGTATAGTATCTGGTGATTCAAACTTCCTTTTCTCCATGAAATTCTCTAGACTGCATTAAAAATATTACTCATTTATGATGGAAATGGAAAATTGTATTAGTATTATCAAGATATCTCATATTTGGCCACCTTTTGTAATATTATATGTGAATATGTAATGGTGAGGTTGTTGGCTCAATCCTTTTGAGGTAAACCATTGGAATGGTCTACATCCCTAAAATACAATAGCATTAGAGCTTGGTTAGACCTATTTGAACCCCTTATAATGATATTTGATGATCCACAAGATCCTTACCTATTGCTCACTTAACCATCCTATATCCAAAGACATCCCTAGGAAAGGCTCTTAGACTTCAATATCTAATTTAGGAAGCTCTAGAATAGAATTCCTTATAAAATTTGATCGTCATAGGTACAGGCTTATATGTATTACATTTGAGATTTGAATAAAAATTAAACCTTCAAATACTATAGTACAATAAAAAGAGATTCATGCAAGTCTTCAACCCAGGTATCATGGTTGAGATTATGCTTGTCTGAGTAGGAAAATTTACACCAAAAAACATCCTCATACATGCCCATCAAAATCATCATATGAACTCACAAAATATGGTCCTAACCATACCTCACTCATAGTTATTGAATCTACCAATAACAACTCATCATAGACATAAAATATGAGAGAATGTACCCATTACAACAATCAATGAGCCTCATATAGTTGAATAATTAAAAGCTATAATCCAATGCTTTTCGAATATGCTTAAATATTAGAACAATAAAACAAAAATAGTGCATATGATAAATAAGATACCCTAGAAAAATATCAAGATATGGATATAGAGGGCGAAAATGAAAAAGTCTTGATAAAAGAAATGAAATTATCACAACTCTTACTTCAATATATTTCATGGCCTATGTAGGAGATCAAGATCTAGAAAACTTGGTATAGTTTGGGCATAGTTTTCTCATACATGTGCTCAAAATACTAGGAATAGATTAGATAGAGGGTAAAAAGTTGGGCAAGAAAGAGATGATAAGCCAGATATTATGTAAGATATACCAAGAAAATAATAATCAAATTAAGTTCCAAGGGAACTAAATCTAAATTTAGAATCATGGGATATGAACTTACAAAGGAAGAAATTCTACCAAAATTTGTATTATCTAACCATAACCAAAGAGGAGAGGATAGAACCAGGTTAACAATATAGAAAACTATTGAAAGAAATTTCCCAAAAGATAGAAGACAATACTGCCAAAATATCAAAGGTCTAAGATATTTGGTCATAGAATGGGTGGACCTGGTTTAAGTTTCCCTCAAATGATCAATAAATAAAATCACTACTCACCAAGAAAATCAATTGGCATCTAAGCAATTATTATGTAGGTGGCATGAAATTCAATCCCCACTATTCTACATGTCCTTGTGACTAGAAGGTTAGATTATACATAATTATACAATAGACTTAGCAAGAACTATCATGATTATACCTCGGGTAATATACAAGGCTATGGGTTTTAATCATTCATATATATACTTTGGAATACTACTTTATATGGGTATTTAGATCTAGATAATTGGCATCATAGAAAATGTTCCAATCCTATTGCAAAAATTCTTAGAATTTTTAGTAGTACAATATGTAATGGCTTTTTATCTCTCACCATGATTTGGAATATGATTATCTAAATAATTTTTGGAGCATTATGGAGGTTACTTGGCTTGGTATCATAGTTACATTGCAATGCCATGGGTCAAAGGTATTATTAAAATTCTCATCTAGAGAATCAAACCATATCATATTAAAATATATGAAGAGAATAAGGTATTCCCAAAAAATGAAATTCCTAAGAATATACAAATGGAGATGTTTACTTCATCCAAGTTAGAAGGAAAATTTGGATATACATTTAATAATCACTACCCTAAGATGTAGATCTAGTCAAACTAGATATAACAATAAAAATTGGAAGTCAAGCACACAAGCTCAAGGTTTGTAAAGTCATAGAAAGCAAAAGACCTAGTAGGAATACTAGAGGTTATAACTTAAAGATCTAAATATGCTAAAAATATATAATACACAAAAGAAAAATAATATTTTTTGTAATCCTCTAGATGCATATTGTTCACACAACCCTTAAAATGAAACATCTAAAAAATTACTAGTCGCACTAGCATCTCATGCGTTGTGTCAAATATTCCTAAAAATATCACTATCTCAATATTATATCAAAGTTAGAAGTAGTTTAATACTATATTTATGCCTAAAAGGATGTATTGAAGAAAAAAGTTGAAATATGGTATAGTATGGTTAGGCCACTATAAATTCTAGTGAATGAGCAAAGTCACTCCATTGGCATGATATAGCACACTATAATTTTGTGTAAGTAGCCAAAAAATAAATAAAACCTATAATAAATAGGAAAATATAAATAAATCCAACTTACCACACAAAGGAAAATTTTGAAAAGAGAACTAAGTAGGTGACATAGATGAAACTTAGAAGACTAGTACAAATTATGTGAAATACTAGGGGGATGCAACAACCAATGAAAAAGTAGCCTTGTTATCATGAAGCTTATAATAAGTACTCTCCTCCCAAAGTGTTCCACTATATTCAACTCCCAACAAGTTTTATAGTAGGAAATAAAAGGATGACAATAACAAGATCTCCCTTTTGATTAGCCCCTTTAATTTTGCTACTCCTTATTACCTAAATATTACCAGACCATTACAAATAAGGAGAGTCTAAAAGTAGAAGAAGGTAAAATATAGGGTGAGGTTGATTAGTAGAAGATGATTTCTAAAGGAGATAGGTTTTCTAAGCTCAATCTATAGAGCATTAAAGCATTTGTATTTAAATAATTTTAAGTTATATCTTTTTGTGTCCTTGTTGCATTGCTAAGTTGTATTTTTGTAGGAGGATCTGATAATATACATGTTCAGTGAAGATATTATTTGTCTTTCTTTTTCCTCACTTTCCACCATATTTACTGTTTGCTCAACCATATCCTCCTAAATACAACCCTTCCTCAAAATACTCCCTTTTCCCAATGAAATAACTAGCCCAACTCATCCTTTATAAATAACTACAACTATTTCACATGACTATGAAAATATGCAAAAATGATATTCTTAGTATCCTCATGATGAAGGTATGTATAAAAAAATTATCACAATAAATTCATGAAGCACAATGGCATGTGGAAGTTAAATACATATGATGCTAGGTAACAAAGTCTAATGAAGTAAACATCATGCTGAATTAAGATCCATATGTTGTAGTACCAAAGTAATGAAAGCAATCATATATCACATTAATGAGAATGAAATGGCATAAAACTTTGATTGGCTTAATAAAAGAGAAAAAAAACAATTATTATGATTACATGGATGATAATATTTAAGAAATAAATGCCAACACTGATAAAGGATACTTCAATTAAGGATCCAACTTCCACCAACTTCAACAAGTGGCTATAAAAGGGTGTATGAGGCTACCTAATTCATGTAGTTCTATGATAATTATGGGAAACCATATATTTTATGAAGCAATAAAGATTCAAATGGGGTCCACCAGCATAGAGAAGGTCTTCCTCCATACTTTTTCAAATAAGAAAGCAAAGAAAGAAATAAAGCTTTTGAGCACCTAGAATATTTTCCTAATGCAATTTGTGCAAGTGAACATTCACCTAAGGCTACTACTTTGGACCTAAAATAAAATTAAACTATAGTAGAATATGCTCATGGAATTTCCAATTTTGTGGAGGGTGCTTGCTCTCAAGTATATTTGTTTTCTTTCTCTCTCTTCCATTACCAATATTTTCCTTCTCTTTTTATCACTACCTTCCACACCTTCATGTGACTTACCTCCATAGACATATGCTTATCTTATGTGCCTGGGTACCTCACTATCACCTCAATCATTCATATGCCTCACTACCCTTGCATTTCTTACTTCTTGTAGTCCACTCTCTATTTAACTTGGCCTTCATATCTCCAATTATCATCCCTTATGTATTCCATTTCATACATCAATTCTCATCTCTACACTAAAATTCTTTTATTTCGAAGGACCTTAAACCTCACCTATTTTTATAACCCTCACTTTTGATAAACTTATCTTGTAGCTCCAATTACCTTCAAAATTCCTAATATCCCATAGATAAGGTATTCTAGATTTTCAATTTTGTAAGAAAAAATTCTTAAAAGTCACCAATGATGTAGGTAAATTTCATCACCTACTTCCACAAGGTGGTCTATTCCAAGCTATGTAGTAATTTTTCTAAGGTAATAGTATAGCAAAGGATATGCAATAACTTAAAATTCAACTAAAACAACCCCGGATGGAGCTCGTGTTATATTTAGATATAAATATGTGTTCTAAATAGATTATATTCCATCATTTGGGTTATGTAAATGTATCTTCCAAGGTACATACTTAGGATATTTTATTACTTTAGGGGTAATTTATCTAGTCACTTCATGCAATGTAATAAATGCACAAGTGTCAATGTGCAAGTTGTAAATGTGCAAGGTGTAACTTGTACAGCTATATACAGTGTTGGCCAAGTATACTATTTTACCTATATAAGGAAGGTTTCATTGTTAGAGAGATATAGAAAATGGAGACTTGGTGACATAATAGCTTACAATATCTTCGTAGGTAGTACAGTTCTATGTGGATCACCATCCAATGGTGATGGGTATGATGTAGTCTAGTAGCTTTATTAATGGAGTGTTCACTTCATCCATAGCTAAATTGTATTCATTTATATCATTTTTTTTATTGCATATCTTAGTAATCTAGTAGATTTACTTTCCTTCATATTATTATGCATCTCATGATTGTTATCTCCATTTGCATATTATATCAAAAGCTAAAAGTGGTATTAGAGCTACGATAGATCTAGTCTATGTAGGTCTATAGTAAAACCACCATCATTATTGAGCTTGAGTCTTTTATTAACCTGATGTGTCATTGGACTAGTCACTATCATAATATCTTAGAAGAATCTAGATGGTAGAATTAGGTAGAGTCACAAGTGAGAACTGAAAGAAATCTCAGTCCCAAAAAAGACTGAGATTGCATTTGACTAGAGTCTTTCCACAAAGTTATAGGAAAAAATCATGAATACCAGGACTCAACATTCAATCCACTAGATTGACAGATCATCTAGTGAATATCCAGGATATCTATAATTTTCTAACTATTGCTTAAAGTTTCTTTTGTTGTAGATAATTAATTCTTAGAGGATTGGTACTCCTATGATAGAAATCTAGGAGACTCCAACTTCGTTGCTCAAATATTGGTGTGCCCTCGTAGTATAGATATTTTTTCCTTATGTAGGAGAAGAAAACTATGAAATAAGACTTCTAAAAAAGAGGTATAATAATGTTAGGAGGCTAAAGATCTCCATTATAGATCGAAGAACTTTACTGTTGAATAATATGCCATAGAATCCTTGACACAAAATGGCCATAGTAACCTTGAATAAAATGCTATAGAAGCCTTGAAGCAGAAGCTACAAAAGTCTTGATATGGAAAAGGCCAGAGAAGCCTTGATATTTGAAAAATCCATAAATTTTTTGATACAAAAAAAGCCACATAAGCGTTCATATTGAAAAAGTCCACAGAAGCCTTGATACTGAAATAGGCCACAAAATACTTGATCCTAAAGAATAATTCGAAAGGAATATCTAATTCGAAAGGAATATCTAATTTAGAAGCATATGAATATTTTGGTATTAACATTTTTTTGCAGGAAAATAAGATTGATTGGATATGGAAAACTTCCTACAAAAAGGTTAGGAAGAGTATATTCTTCATAGTCAATTCAACACCTTTAGCAAAAGAGATCAGGAGAAGATCTCATTGAAGGACTTTCGAACTTGGAAGCAGAAGAAGTAGAAGAATATTGCTTGAATAAAAAAGTAATAGAATTAGAAATCGAGGAGAATATCACACCACCAACACTTCCAGGAGTAGAAGTTTGAAGAGGTCTCAAAGGAAGACCAACAAAAGTTGTAATATCAAATACCCTAGGAAGGTCTCATTGAGCATCCAAAAAAAATCTAATAAAGCCATACTGAAGAAATCATAAAAGGAGATCTCATTGGAGAAATCCACTACCAAGGAGAAGCCCCTGATAGTGAAGTACTTGGGACAATTATCACCATCCGATAATGAGCCCAAGAAAAGGATAATTGGGTAAGGAGTGTCAACTATGAGAAGAAGAATTTGGTAAGGAGTGTCAAATTTCAGAAGAAGAATCTAGTGAAAGACCTCAAGACATTTATAATATTGAGAACAATATACTTCTTAAAGTTAAAATTTGACAAAAAGACTTGAATATAGAAGAAGCTCATCAAATCTAGGAGATTTGAAGATTACCTCTCATAGTAAGGAGTCACCGCTTCAGAGACAGAGACTTCTCTAAATCTAAAATAGAAGGAGGAGACCAAAAGAGGATACAAAGCCACCAAATCTTAGGCTCGTGAAATAAAATTTAAGACCATCATTTGGTGAAGAAGGAGTTTTCAAGATAGTCTACAAAAAGTTGCAAGATCCTACTCAAACCAACAACTTTGTGATCTTAGATACCAAGATCCACATCTTCTACAGAAGCAGCAAAAGGAGCTACATAAATTTTATAAAAAGGTATGCAACTATTGGTGCTAACTAACTCATTAACTAGACTACTTATCAAATTCATTAGAGCACCTTATTTGGATTAAAGTTGTATGAATAAAAAGTAGATTACAGTCTTCAAAAGTACAAAAAGAAAAAGGTTCTTTTTAAGGTTCATTTGTACATTAATTAGGATTTGATTAGATTTCAGAATTATATTTATCAACTTCCTATCATATACTTTAGAAATAGAAAATAAGACTAAGCCTTGCAATATTAGTTGTAGTGAATTAGCAGAATAACTCTTGAAGATTCATTTTAGGTTATTCTTGATTAGTTGTAGTAAATTGTTAGTGCATTAATTTGAGGGTTGATTTAAGTGATAAGGTGTAATCTTAGTGCATTAAAAGTAAAAAACTTGCACTATTATACTACTCTCAAAACAAATTAGTTTTATGTTCTTGAAGGGCACAAAATCTTATTTGTATCATATGGCTAAAGACACTATTGAAACACAAAAATTCACAACTCATAGTGGCCAAAAGAAGGCACCCAAAAAGGTTAGAATCCTACAAAACTTGGAGAAAAACACAACTAACTATTGTGGCCAGTACAAAACTAGCCCCAAAACTTTGGGACCCACCTTTAATTTTTGGAATTTTTGTTGAATTTTAATTTCTTTGCATGATAATTTCAATAGGTTGGTGTGTTGACTAGTGTCTCATTTTGGTTTCTTTTAATTTGTCTAGTGTGTTGGTTAGGTTCTTTATTAGTTTTGTTATTTTATTATTTTGGTTAGTTTTAAGGTTTTGAATTAAACTAATTCAAACATTTGAAATTAATTAATCAAATTTAAAAATAAATAAATAAAAGAGAAAACTAGTAAAATTTAAATAAATAAAGGAAAGAAAATAAAAATATAATAAAAGCAACAAAAAACAAAAAAAAAAGCAAATAAGAAAATATAAATAATATATATATATATATAAAATGAATAAAATAAAGCAAAATAATAGCATTTCTTTTTCTCATGGCACACTAATATTTCTTTATATATTGTTTTGGTATTAATTTCTATGTTGACTTTATGATTTCATTAAAGATACTTTGAACTAATGCTTTATATTGATGTTGAGAGGTTTCAAAATAAAAGAAAAATATATTTTAATTCATTTCTGGAAAAAAAAAGGATTATGGAATAAGGGTTTCATTTGGAAGATACTTACCAATTTATTATTGGTAAAAATCATTATGGAAGAAGCATTTCATTTGGAAAATATTGCATTTACAAAGAAGTTACGTGACTAAGCCAAATGAAAAGGGAGGAAAATGAAATGAAGAGTGTCTTTTAGGGTTGGAAATATTTAAAAGGCTATGGAAGCAAAGGAAATAAGTGTTGGTTTTTTAGAACAAGAAGTGATGGAAGGAAATTGGAAGCTTACTCAAACTACTGTGAAGTTTTTTTCACCATTATATGCAGAAAATTAACTTACGAATACAAATTTGTGTTTATTGAATATCGTCCTCACATGCACTAATTGTGTTTAATGGTGTTTATGCATGGATATGGTTGCACCATTTCAGTATTTTTATTGCATGTTTTTTTAACTCCTTAGACTCTTGCCATAATTGGATTTCATATTGTGTGGATGCAGGTCTAACCCGGTTGTGTTTTGTGTTCGGAATCTAATATTTTTTTGCAACATATGTTGGATTTTTTTCATAGTAGTTTTCTTTGGTATTCTCCATATTCTGGTCCATATTACAAAATTTCATGTTATCTTATTTTTATTTTCTAACCCTGGCTTTTTAATTTTATTTTTAAGTTTTCAAAAAAAATAAAAAAAAAATGAAAAAAGATAAAATTCCAAAAAGAGTTACATAGGTTGAAATAATAAGATTTAATGATCCATTTAAAGCAAGTACCTTTTTGTTTTAAATTAAATTCAAAATTCTAAAATTATTTGAAGTTCACACTTTTAGCAAGAAATTTTATTTCAGTTTTGCATGATTCCATAGTTTAAAAGAAAATAGAATTTTTAGGCTTTGCATTTCATTTTTCAAGCAATAAATTGACTCCCTTTATGAAAATTACCATTTCATTAAAAGGGGGTAATTTATATGGCATACAAAGGCTATTATACTTTCAAAGTTAGTCATTTACATTATTTTCTCTCATGTTCAAAGCAAAGCAAGGCAAGATAAAATCCAATCAAAGTAGACAAAATGAATAAAAGCATCATTCAAGATTCACATTTCGCATTTAGATTCAGTAACTTTATTTTCTTGCTCGGACAAAACTTAACCATCCAAGATAAAATCAATTTGCATTCAAGGGCGGGATTTACTAACTCCAATCTCACATTAAGGTAAACATAAAATAAAGTGGTTTTCCATAGCACTTGTTAACAAAACATGTTTAATTTAAGATAAAAGGAATCTTCTAACATGGATTCAAAGATAGATCACTTTAACAAATCAGAATAAAAAATGAATTAGAATAAATTCCATGCACTCATTCATTATGTTATTTCTACACATTAGGGAAATCAATCCCTTTCAATTTTATTTTTGCACATAAATGAAATCAAGCCCTTTCAGTTGATGAACAAAGAAAAGCATAACATAATAAAGTAACACTAGCACAAACCCCTTGTTAAAAGTTATTTCGCAAAGCACTAAGGTATTCCATCCACACATTTGACAAACATAAATGCACACATTAAAAAAAAGGAACCTTAGAGAAATGTTAATTTCTTTACAAGAGAGGGTTTTCTAATCGAAATCCTAATTGTGAGTGTGGTTTTACACTTGGAAAAAATTACCACTCAATATTTTGGCGCTAGAAGGAGGGCTGATTTGGTTTACTTTATTAATATTTAGATTATAAATTGTTCATGTTATTTGAAAAAGTGATTTGGAGGTAATTATCTTAACTAATGAAGCTTTGTTGATTGTATCCATTAATTTGAAATTCTTGAAATTGATGATGCATTGATACTAACCTTTGTAAATTGGAGAATGGTCTTTAATATCATGGTTTAATTGATGCATATCTTTTGGTTTATGAACATGATGACTTGTGTGTTAAATGTGAGATTTGTTAGTCATTTTGTGTTTCTTTGCAAGATATTCCTTTGATTAACAAACCTAGTACTAAGGTTGTATTCTTTAAGGTTCACCAATGGCATTCCTTACTTCTTTAAAGGTAGGTTGTCCTTTAAACATACCTGGGCCTTCACATCCTATACCTATAGATCTTTTGGATCATCTACCTCATTTTAGATATAATGGAATAGTGTTGGCTAAGGAACATATTCAGGCATACAAGAACGCTTTAATTCAATTGTAAATTATGCATGAAGATGTTATTTGTAACATGTTTCCATCCAAATTTTATGAGTTTGCTTATGATTGGTATCTTGGTTTACCTACAGGTTATATTACTTATTGGGATCAATTAGAAGCAACATTTATTAAAATTTTTGGAAATCTAGTTGACCCGAATATGATATCAAATTAATTTATCTCCATTTGTACAGAACCTAATGAATCCATGAGTCAGGTTGAGATACCACCTTCTCCCATGATGGATTGTTTTTCAGGAGCTATAGATTCCAACCAATACCAACCATCTAATATAATATCCTTGAATTTAATGAGGTCTAATGTGAGAAATCAATGGGATAAGGTTGAATGTTTGTATATTAGAACCACCTTAGATATCATCCAAGAGGAAGTGCAAGTATCAAGGTCAATATTTGCCAATGAGGATTGTGGTTCTATAGAAATGATTCAATAAAATGATCAAGAAATTCAATGTGTTCCAAATGACGACCTAGGCTTAGGGTCATTATTTACAAAGGAGGATTGGGATAATTATAGAAATTTGAATACAATGATTGATCCCATTGTAGAAACCCTTGAACCTTCAAAAATGGTTGAAAGTGAATCTATAGATGAATCTAAATATTATGTAGAAGACTTGATAGAACTTGATATTTTGATCTTAAAGGATAATTATGATGATGTTTGGAGAAGATATGAGGAATGCGTTCCTTTTGCACATTATGATAAAAAAAATTCTTCATATCATATGCAGGACACCAAAGTTGATACCTTGTATGAAGAGCCTACAATTCCTGAACAATTAGAGAATCATATGCCATTGGAAAACATGATAGAATTTCATCCCATGGGTTTAGAAGATGATTATTATAATGGTTGGGGAAGATATGAGGACTTATTTGTTTCTCAAATTCCTATTAACAAAATTTCTATTTTATTTGATATGCACGATGTTGAAATCGCTATATCACATTAAATTTTACAAGATGATGATGATGATGAATCCCATGAAGAAGAAGAAAAGATCACAATGGCTCACCAAGTGTTGGTAAATAAAAATGTACAAAAAGTAGAATCTAACATTTTGTGTCCAAACATTCAAACTTTAGGTGAAATTTTTTATAATCATTTATTGGATTCAAATACTATTTATGATGAAATACCATTAGAGGTGAATGAAGAACTATAGTGGATTTCTACTCACACCACTAGTGAGATTGCTTTGTTAAATGAGGGAGAAGTAGACGTGCTTGAATTATTAAATCAATTCCATCAACAACTAACAATTGAATCTAGGATACAAGATTATAATGATTCTTATTTAGTAAGTGTCCTAGATACTTGTAAGTTGTTGCATGAGTATGAGTGGCCTAAAGACATAGATGATGACTTTACTTTAAAATTTTTAGAAATAGCCTCTTATTTCAAGGAAATCCTACGTGCTTGTAAAAATTAATCTAATTTTGAAATCTACATCTCAGGGAATAAGAAAAAGAGAATTGAAAGTAATGTATTCTCTTATAAGCTTAATGAATCAAATGTTAAACTTGGAATTGCTAATAAAATTAAATCAAATTGGTGGCGTGGTAGAGGTAAAGTAAGATTTTTTGTTTGGTTTGGCTTAATATTTATTTGGTGGGGTGTTTGTAAAGATTGGCATGCATATCATAATACATATATTTTAAAGTGTGCTAATCGTGTTTGGGATCCAGGGAAATGATAGTCCAAATTTTTGCATCATATTGTATATTATTGTATATAAGTTTTGGTTTTCATGTTTTTGTTTTGGTTTTTTGTTTTGGGATTTATTTCTAATTTTTGGTTTGGTGAGTTTTATGTTTTTTTTCTCATCAAGGTTTTTTTAGATTAGGTTTTAAGTTTATTTTCAAGTTTTGGGTTTGCAAGTTTTGTGTTTTGGGTTGGTACCTTCGTTTGAGGTGATGTTTTATGGTAGCTACTAGTGCCTTCTTGATCATTTTTGTGTTCCTTCATCATGAAGGGTGAATAGCCTATCATGTGGATCAAATAAAATGGGATGAACTTGTTTAGTTATTATTTTCAGATTTTGGGATTAAGATAGCCAATTATGGGAACAATGAATCCTTTTTCTAAAGCTACACATGAACAAATAATATTAAGGGGTATTATTGAAATATTGAAAGATGAAATTATTTGGTTTGCAAATCAAGGTAAAAATATTTTATATACTCAATATTTAACCTTACTTGATCTCTAACCCAGGTGGCAGGTGGAATTTGTAAAGTAATAAAAGGATGAATAAAAAACAAAAAAAGAGGCTAAACCAATCAAATGGCCTAGGGCATCTCCACCAGGGCTATAGACACCTGGATGGCAGTGGAGCAATGTTTACAAAATAGGCAAACACAAATTTAACTTGATATCTAGGTGAGTGATGGCATATCCACCAAGGCTATATATGCTTGATGGGATGTGGAGGAATGCAAAGGCATATTCTTTCATGAGTAATACTTTTTTAGCCTAACGCAAAGCAAGTTATGGAATCCGAATAGTTCTGGAGAATGCAAAATGAAATCACTCTCACACACAATCAATAAATACAAATGATTCATGTGTTTCTTTTGAAGTTATCTACCCCACTTTCATGGATATCACTAGATGATTTGTTTTTTGATATTTGGTTTATTTATCTTCAAAATAGGGTTCTTCATCTGAAATGCTCAAGAGCATTTCCTAACAATAGTCGTCATTTTTTGTGGCCATTCCACAACTAGCCCTAAACTTGGGGACCCACCTTTAATTTTTGGATTTTTTTGAATTTTATTGAATTTTAATGTCTTTGCATGATAATTTCGATAGGTTGGTGTGTTGACTAGTGTATCCTTCTAGTTTCTTTTAAGTTGTCTAGTGTATTGGTTAGGTTTTTTCTTAGTTTTGTTATTTTATTATTTTGGTTAGTTTTAATGTTTTGAATAAAATCAATTCAAAATTTTGAAATTAATTAAATCAAAATTTAAAAAAAAAAAAAAAAGCAAGTGAAATTTAAATAAAGAAAAAAAATAAGAAAAAAAAAAAATAAGAAAAGCAAAAAAAAAAAAATAAGAATAAAAAATAGATATATATAAAAATAAAATGAATAAAATAAAGCAAAATAATAGCATTTCTTTTTCTCATGGCATGCTAATATTTCTTTACATATTGGTTTGGTATTAATTTCTATGTTGACTTTATGATTTTATTAAACATACGTTGAACTAATGCTTTATATTAACGTTGGCAAGTTTATAAATAAAAGAAAAGCATATTTTAATTCATTGCTGGTAAAAAAACGTTATGGAAGAAGTGGTTCATTTGGAAGATCCTTACCAAAATATTATTGGCAAAATCATAATGGAAGAAGCTTTCATTTGGAAGATATTATAGTTACAAAGAAGTTACATGACTAAGCCAAATGAAAAGGGGGGAAAATGAAATGAAGAGTGTCTTTTAGGGTTGGAAATATTTAAAAGGCCATGGAAGCAAAGGAAATAAGGGCTGGTTTTTTGGAATAGGAAGCGATGGAAGGAGATTGGAAGCTTATTCAAACTACTGTAGATTTGTTACCATTGTATGCAAAAAATGAAATTTTGAATATAATTTTGTGTTTATTGAATATATTTCTCACATGCACTAATTGTGTTTATGCATGGATATGGTTGCAACATTTTAGTATATTTATTGCATATTTTTTTTAACTCCTTAGACTCTTGCCATAACCAGATTTCAGATTGTGTGGATGCAGGTCTAACCTGGTTGTGTTTTGTGTTCGAAATCTAACATTTTTCTATAGCATATGTTGGATTTTGTTTGCAGTATTTTTATTTGGTCTTCTCCATATTCTAGTCCATATTCCAGAATTTCATGTTATCTTATTTTTATTTTCTAACCCTATATTTTTCATTTTTTTTAAGTTTTCAAAATAAAATAAAAAAATGGAAAAAATATAAAATTCCAAAAAGAGTTACATAGGTTGAAAGAATAAGATTTAATGTTCCATTTAAAGCAAGTATGTTTTTGTTTTAACTTAAATTCAAAATTCCAAAATTATTTGAAGTTCACACTTTTAGCAAGAATTTTTATTTCAGTTTTGCATGATTCCATAGTTTAAAATAAAATAGAATTTTCAGGTTTTGCATTTTGTTTTTCAAGAAATAAATTGAATCCCTTTATTATAATTACCATTTCATTAAAATGGGGTATTTTATATGGCATATAAATGCTATTATACTTTCAAAGTTAGTCATTTACATTATTTTCTCTCATGTTCAAAGTAAAGCAAGACAATATAAAATCCATTCAAAGTAGACAAAATGAATTGAAGCATCATTCATGATTTATATTTCACATTTAGATTTAGTCACTTTATTTTCTTGCTCGGATAGAGCTTAACCATCCAAGATAAAATCAATTTTTATTCAAGGGAGGGATTTACTAAGTCCAATCTCACATTAAGTCAAACATAAAATGAAGTGGTTTTCCATAGCACTTGTTAACAAAACATGTTTAATTTAAGATAAAATAAATATTCTAATAGGGATTCAATGATAGATCACTTTAACAAATCAGAAATAAAAAATGAATTAGGATAAATTTCATACACTCATTCATTATGTTATTTCTGCACATTAGGGAAATCAAGCCCTTTCAGTTTTATTTCTGCACATAAGAGAAATCAATCCCTTTTAGTTAATGAATAATAAAAGCATAACATAATAAAGTAACACTAGCATAGGTTCCTTTTTGATATTTATTTCACAGAGCACTAAGGTATTCCATGCACTCATTTGACAAGCATACATGCACACTTTAAGTAAAAGGAACCTTGGAGAAATGTTAATTTCTTTGCAAAAGAGGGTTTTATAATAAAAATCCTAATTGTGAGTGTTGTTTTGCACTTGGGAAAAATTACCACTCAAAACTACCCAAAAAAAAAATAGAAGCTTCAAATATTGAGACTTGGTGAAACTCAAATCCAAAGCATTACAAGATTGGATGCAAGAAAAGAAAGTGCAAAAATTTACATAAATTAAAAAGCTTCTATCTACTATTATCTAAGCTTAGATTTATTACCAAAGTGTCCAAGAAAAAATTGAAGGTGTATACTCATAGAAGACAACCTCAAAACCCTTGTATTGTAGGAGAAAAATATTCCATAAAACTAGAATTTCATATCTAAATAAGAGTGCAAAAGAAGGTGCATCAAAGGAGGCTTATGTACAATATATAGTATATTTTATTACACTACTTTAATATGGTATTTTACAAGCCAAGATCATATTTGAATGTTCCCAAAAAAGGTACAACATCTACAAGAAAAAGCAGTCAAGAAAGGCTGAATGTAAGCACTCTTCTTTTTAATCAATAGGAGCCACTCAAAGGGATCATCTTGGACGAACAAACCTGCAAAAACAAAGCCCATAAGAGGCTATCATCAAAGCTACATTTACATAGATAAAATAGTGCACATCTACCAACGTGGGATGGAAACCATCCACATCTATCAATGTGGGATGAAAAACATCTACACTATAAAGAGAAGGTATCTACTTCTACCAATGTGAGATGGACAACATCCACATCTATCAATGAGGTATGGACAACATCTACACTATAAATATGCACATGAATTAATATATTGAAGGCATAGAAGATAAAGAAAAAATGAGCTACATTCAAAACCTTAAACTTGGTGAAGATCATCCACCAAAGGAGCATAAGAATTACTATTCAATCTCCATAGCACCTCATCAATCTACCTATAGAAGATAAGTTTACTTGTTGCTCAAGAAACATAGTAAAGAAAAGGAGTGGCAAACAAAAGGACTTAGGAAGTTATAATAATATCCTTGTAAGGTGTTATAGTAAAGGACTTCATGCAAAGAGTGTGAATTTAGAATTAATCTTCTAAGGCACATACATTATAGTAACTTTGACTCTCAATGCTCATCAACCTCAAGTATACGTTAAAAATATGGTGATACTTGTTATCCTCCACAAGTCCCACACGAGTAAAAAGATGTTACAAAGTGAGCAAGAGGTATTGAACAAGAAATAGATACATTACAAAAGGAGGAGTTATCATACGTAATGGATGTGACACGTGTTACAAGGCTCAAGTTTATTCCTCCAATAAAATGTACCCGAAGTCCAAATATCACAACATAGTGAAATGCAGTCAAATCCAGTCAAGCACATTGTGGAATAAAGGAAGAAGGAGCATTAAAGGCTCCTAGTCTTGAAGGTTAAACCTTCCTATTTCATCAACATTTACATTCTAGAATTGAAGATGAGCATCTCCATTGATTCTAGCACCCAAGTGAAATTTAACACCACTATTATATTCAACCAAAGGAAGCATCGAAGAGTGAGGGGATTAGCATAATAAAGGTAATATTTAAATCCCACTTTATTATTGCTTTCAATTTTGGATATATAAGGTTTATAAGCTATGGTTGAAATTTATATTTTTGAAAGCAAAAGCTATATGAGATAACTTACCAAATTAAAATAATATTTGCATCTCAACCTAGGAGAAATAAGGAATTATACTTGGATTAATTTCTTTAATAATTTACAAATATCATTAATTTTCTAATTTTCCAAATTTGGGAGTGATAAGGGTTACAACATCAAACTAGGTCTTTGGAAATTATCAATTAAAACCTAAGGGTTATAAAAAGAGTTTATTAAATATTTTTTGTTAAGGTTGGAAATTCATATTTTTCTTGTCTCTAAAATTATCAAAAAGGGACAAAAGAAATCCAACATTAAAACCTCTTCAAAATTTGAAAAAGTTCTTAGTTCAATTAGGAGAAATAAAGTGTTAGAAATTTGATTTTTGACCTTTACAAAACTATACAAAATCAACGATAAATTTAACTTTGTTTTATAAAATCACTATATCATATTCCAAAATCATTGGGGAGTCATAAGGTATTCTACAGAACTTGTTCAAAGGTTGTCAAGTTGGGAAGATATAATATTTATTAAAAACATAAAATTAGGTGTTCATACTCTCATTACTAGGGAGACATAAGGAAGCCTACAAATCTAAAATTTTACTAAATATTTCATCAAATCAAGTTTATATACTTCAATTAGAGTTTGCATATTCTAATATAGGGAGTTGTAAGGAAGACTATAATTCTATCTCATCTCTTCAAATTCAACCAATTCAAATGGGTAAAGGAATGTCATACAATAAATGTAAAACCTGCTCCAACAGGAATTGACTCATAAAACATGAGCACATATGGTATATTGATTCAAGATCCAATCATCATATGATAGGAAATATACAGTGGTTTGACTGTCTTGATATTTCTAAAGGTTACAGACTAAGAATTATAGATAGCCAAACTTATCTTATACATGGATATGGATGTGTAACTCCAAGTAAATCATTTCCAAATATTCTACTACAAAATGTATTGTATGTTCTTGGATTAACATTCAATCTCATCTCAGTAAGCAAGTTAGTAGAAAATGACTATATGATTAGCTTTGGATATATGGATGAAATCAATACATGTATCATTATGACTAAATATGGAATAAAAGCAACAGGTTCAATACATGAAAATACATACATTCTAGACTCAATGGAAATATCACAAGATATTGTGATGGTTCAAAATGATACTAACATATTTATAGAGGAACAGGTTGAAGAAAATGAAGAACCAGTACACCAAAAAAGTAAGGTCAAATGGATTAAAAAAAATATGAGAGTACAATTGCACCATACCTTATTCATAAGTAATTAGAACCAAATGAAGACAATTGCAAATATAACTATAAATGTGGATGGATAGAAGATAAGGAAGATGAATGGGAACAAGACAAAGATCATCCAATGAAAGAAGAATATGTAGCTTCAGCTATAGATTAATCTGCATCATATGCAAACACAGATTACCTGCTAAACATGAATACAAAGTATGTAGAAGGAGAGTACAAAGGTCATGAAGAAGATGAATATCTATATTGAAGGCTAAAATTATTCAATACCCAAATAATGTAATATAGGGGGATCTTATAAATAGATTACATTCCATAATTTGGGTTATGTAAATGTATCTTCCAAGGAATATACTTAGGATATTAGATTACTTTAGGGTAAATTTATCTAGTTACTTCATGCAATGTAATAAATGCATAAGTATCAATGTGCAAGGTGTCACTTGTACAACTAGATAGAGTGTTGATCAATATCATATTTTACCTATATGAGGAAGGTCTCATTGTTAGATAGATATAGAATAGGCAAAGTCAGTGACATAGTAGCTTAGAGCATATTCATAGGTAGTACAATTTTGTATGGATCACCATCTGATGGTGATGGGTGCAATTTAGTCCAATAGCTTTATTAATGGAGTGTTCACTTCCTCCATAGCTACATTGTATTCATTTATATTATTTAAATTTATTTAATATCTCAATAATGTAGCATATTTACTTTCTTTCATATAATTTTTCATCTTGTGATTGTTATATCTCTTTGCATATTATATCAAAAGCTAACAAGATGGTATAAAGTAGTCCAAAATATTATAGAGGTGTAGAGAGTAGAAAGATGTGGTCAACAAAAAAATTAGGTGAAGCAAGTAGTAAAGTAGCAAGTAAAAGCTTACCTAATAGTGAAAAGGGCTATTGCATTATATTTGATAACATAGAGCAAGAAACATGTACGCTAGCTTTGTAAGAAAGTTATCTAGATATTTGAGAAGTTGATGAGAATAATAAGACAACAAAAATTTGTTACTTGATAATAAGAAAAAGAACAAAAGATTAAAATATAGTTCGATGGATAAAAAGGATAATATAAGCAAAGTCATAAGAGATATTTGGCATTTGATGTTCTTCAAAAGTAAAATCTAACAAAGCATATTCAAATCTAATGTTCATCATCTGATGTCTAACATTCAAGTAAAATTGAAGCCTAGAAATACAAGTAGCTAGACAAATAATGATGTTGGTGTCATCAAGGTAACATAAAAATTATATGACAGTCTAAATGAGGGGTATAAATATTCTAAGGTATTGTGTCTAGCATCCATAATTTGGTGTTATGCTCTATAAGGATTTCAAAGGCTCTAGATTTTATAAGGTGATGACATCACCATTAAGAGATTAAATATTTGATAGACCAAAATGAAGGCCAGATGCAAAATAAATCTAAGACAAAAATACCTGTTGTCTAGCTCTACACATAAGATATGATTGTCGAAATATTTTAGCAATAATGTCATCAAAGTAAAAATGAAGCCTGATGATCGATATGAGAAGAAAGTAAAAGAAATAACACTCGACAATAGACAATATGTTGTCATACTGCTAGCCTCTATAAAAATAATCCAAAATCATCCTAGTTAATAGGATCATGCATTCCAATCATCCATTAGATATCATTATTGTTATAAGATATTAATGTCTAAATCTTTCTCCATATCACACCTACCCCTGCTCAACTGAACAAGAATAACAAAAAGGAGTGGACTATCATTAGATAGTTAGAATCCAAAAATGCACTACATAGGCCAACATCACAATGAAATCTACACTGCACACATTAACAAAGCATACTTGAAGTAGTTAAGCACAACTCATATAAATGCAACAACCACTTCCTATGTCTATTTTAATAGACCTACAATATGCTCTCTAAGTAATCATGACTAAATAATTGAATGTATTATAAAATATATATATACTTGAATGTAGGTCATTCTAATGGTCAAACCTTTAGTGTTTATAATTGTGTATCTATATGATTGAGGCTATATACCTTTTGAATAAATATTAGATTTTTGTCTGGTCTCTTGCTCAATTCTTTGTAATAATGTATGTATGTATTACTGAGTCATTAAATATTTTTGTTAAATCTATGAATAGATAATTCTACTACATTTATTATACTTTTTGAATTTCTTCCTAGAATTATTATTCCAGTTCTGAAATAACTTAATAATGCTTAGATTTTATTAAGATTAATTTTTTTGTCATAAATAAAATAACCTAGTCTATTAGGTAGTCTAGTTTAAATTTAGATTGCAAGACTCTCATTCACTATATCTCTTGATGTAGCTAAATATTTAGCACTTTCAAATTAGCTTCCAACTCTTTGCATTCTTTACTTTAGTCTACAATCCCATATTAGTTAGATTAGATAGGACCAAAGGAGTTGGTTTTATTTGAAGGTTGACTTAGAGACCCTATTTCTAAGGCAACCAATATTAAATGAGGTCCTGAGGGTGCAACTCATCCACTTAGGCATATTTTGAACCAATAGGTCTAGTAATACCTCCAATAGTTATAGGTGACCCTAGGATTATCTCACCTTTGATCTAGGATGATTAAATTATCTAGATTGATCATTACATATGAGTCCAGGTCTAGAGGTCCCCCAAATACCCTCTCCATGAATAACTATTAATACTTGATTGATTTTTTGAGTACCCACTAATGTGCATCAAACTAGAATATTATCTTATCAAAATTATGGAGCTTTCACTCCCCTATGATACCACCAACTATCTAACCTACCTACCATGAGCTATATGGTAGGAATTATCAAGCTATATATGATGATGCCTATACAATATCTAGAGGATATTCTTTATTTATAGATGATTTATCCCTATTTGTGTCACCACTAATGCACCCCTCAAGGGAATACTTTATCTTACCTTAAAATGTTGATCCCATCTATATGTTTCTAGTGGCTTCTAGCCTATCACCTACCTTTGTAATCTTGGTGGTCTTATAATAGCTATATGTTCCTAGATCCACACCTAGAGCAATGTGCAATAAGTGAGTCTCCTCTTGCCTTTGTAGACTATTTGATGTAATATTTATTAAATTTATGCCAACACCATTGATCCCCATGCAAAGACTATGTAATAATATTTCATTTCTACCACTCTCTCCCAATACCAGTGGATAACCCTCTTTCTTGTATCATTGAGCAAAATGCCAAAAGTAAATGTATTCAAAAGTGTAATCTACCTATGAAATCAACCCTTAATATAAGTAGCATTAATGTCAATTCCTTATCTAACAACTATGAATTTTGTATCTCCTATCAACCTCTCTAGGGCTTACCTATAATCTTGACTAATTTGAACCTCTACTCTTTTGATTGGGAATCTAAGCATCCATAAGACATCATCTTAAGTCACTATAATCTCTCTTATAGATATTTGGTAAGTATTTATCTCCAAAAACCAACACTCCATTAGTGTTATGAGGAGTTCCGTGTTAAACCCCATATTAATTATAAGGTATACATGGTATAGCCCTACTACTGCTAGAAGAGTATGATTGATAAAATGTAGCAACCTCTAAATGGTCTGTAGTACTTGAGGTCATATCTTCCTACATTCTATTGTTTAAATCTAAAATTTTTTCTAATCAAATACAAGCTCTGCCAACCTTGAAATGTATAATCAAACATGGTAAAATATGTAATTTTTTTAAAAACTACATAGGTGTAAAAGCATCCTCCAAACATAAGAAATATTTCTTGGTCAAACTACTCTTGAGACATGAAAACAATATCGATGTACAAAAGTATCATGTGATGGTGCTAGGCACTATAAAAAATCGATACCCTTTTCTTTGGGAATGTTGTTCAAGACCAAAATGCAAAAAAAATAATTGCTCTTTTATACTTACTAGCACTACTATTCCTCCTCCTACTATAGGTATCCTCACCTAGTTTGTGCATTGTGGTGGTTGTGTTGTTGAGCCATAAAAACTTCTATCACTATAATTTCTCTAGAGTTCCATTTTTTCTCTCTTTTAAAAAAAAATGATTATATTTTTACCCCCATACCTTTTATCCCTAGCCTACTTGACCATTTTTCACTGTTTGTCCTAAGTTTTCATCAATGCACTAGTATGGATCATGATCAAATCAATTTTCTTCAATCCAACTTAATTTTTCCTTCAATACTTGAGGGGGCACACTAGGGCATGATGGCATTTAATGTTGCCCAAAATAAAAATTTCTACATCACCTTTAAGCAAATAATTAAAGCATCAGTCATCTTGCATCACTAACCATAAGCACCAATAAATCTTCTTGTCTCAAAATTGGGGTATCTATGTTAGTTTCTTATGCATTTTTATTCAATATCTACATCAAAATAAGGTAAATGTGGACACCTAATTTTGAGCATTGGGTTGATATTTAAGTTTGCTAATCGCTTCATCAATTAGTTAATAAATTACCCAAATTGCGGAGATGTGCAGGCAATTACGTACTATTGAACGAAGATAAGGAAGGACGTCACGCCCTTGAGATTTCTGCCCTTGTTCCGTTATATCGTTTAAAAAGTTATAAAGGACCATAAAACATATTTTTATGTCATCTGGTAGACATTCTACAAACGATGGATCCCATCTGCACCAGCATAAAAGAAAAATGGAATTTCATATGGAGGATAAAAGAATGAAAGAATGAAAGTTAATATGCGGGATTAACCTCATATAACTTGTGATCGAATTAAGTTGACAAATTTGCGAAAATGAATGCCACCTTTTCACAACCTTATTGAAAAGTTTTATCTGGTGGAGAGATGCATAGGAATCATAGAGGTCGTCCAGGATAACAATAAGATTGGAGGCCTTTGTGTAGGCGATTCTCCATGCAGCGTATTGTGGTTCGAATATCACCACTGCAGACCCAAAATAGTTGGCCACTTCCCGATGCCTAGCAAACGCTAGCTGCAATAGGCCGGAGTCCTCGTACCATCTTCAAGACACTCAATAAAAATGTCACATTTACATTTTCATACACATAAAACTTTACACCAAAAAGACTCAGAAGGCTCACACCTAACGAAGTTACCTTCTAAGTTCTGAGAGTTCTGATTTGTATAAAGCTTGCAGACTGTTGAAGTCGAGTTTGGCCAACTCTAAATACTTGTCGTTGCCCACATATGGCATACTGAAGTAAATATATTTAATTTATATGTATTAGTGCTACGACTACTCTACAAATAATATTCTTTGAAATTGAGTGTGATCTGATTGTATTTATATAAAATCACATATTCAAAATTTTTATCACACTGATATAGTGTCTTCCCCAGCCGCATATCGTCGGATCTAAACAGTTCCACGTTATATCTCGTCATCAATATGGGAAGACTTTTATTCCAGGGATGATCCAGGGCGTATTCAATCTGGATGAAGACAAAGACGAAGAAACTTACACGTTATATACTATGTGCATCAGCTTAATAACAAATTACTAGAGACATCAAGGTCAGCACCTCTTCTCGCAGGTTTTCTCTGATAGCTTGCGTCTGAGAGAAGTCTCTGTTTTCTAGAGATTTCGCCAAATGAACCTTCGAGAGAGCATGTATCTCTTCCATGACCGTTTCACCTGGAAAGTTGATCTGTGAACATCTATACGAACTTAGCATATCCAATAATCCTCCTCCTATGTGTTGATCACCAGAGAGGCTGGCTTCTGCTTTGATATTTTCCAGGGCGTCTGCCACAATTAAAATGTAAAGACTAAGATCAACTTGATCTAAAATTTGAAAACCTCAAGTTGTGGTTTGTATACCAGTTGAAACATGAAATCTAAATAAAAGTATACCTGTAGGTACATCGTACCCGTTCATCCTCAGGAGTCTAAACCCAGTAGCAGTCATATCAATATCAGGAACAAGATTCTCCCTTCCAAATCCAATACCCTTTTCGTTCCAGTGGCTGAAAAAGTCATTTATAAGAGTAATATTTATGGTGGAATTCCATTCCCCTATTAAAACAGAGAATCGACTCGGGGACTCAGGACTCGAGAGAGACTTACCTGTACACATAGTCCAGGGCTCGATTGATTTCCGTCTGAAAATGTCGTTCAAGCCCCAGTCTCTCAATGGTGTCCACGGCCCTCAAACGTTCGCAGATATCCGGTGGATACATGCATGGCACTGACAACTCGGACGTTTTAAATTTAAGCATTGGATAGAAAAGTGAATATCTAATGCTTTAATAATGGTAGGAGATGAGAAGATTTACCATGGTCTTCAAATTTTGTAAGGAGGTCGGACAAGAATCGTAAGCACTTTTTATCACCGGTATGAAGGTATACACAAGCGGTAGATGCTGGCGAGCCCAGGAACGAACCATCTTTGGATTGCATTTTAAGGATCTTTTGCCAATCGGCAACCTCTTGAATGCCCTCCAGGTAGTACAACATAGCCGTAGGAACTGTTTGCAAATGTTGAACAGAAATTCTGAGGCGAAACCAACTTTTTCAATTAGATAGATCCGTTGGTTTTGAAATTCGCTTTGAATTAAGGATATCATAATAACATTAGAATCCCAGAGTGGGTGGAACTTCACTTTTTAAGGTGGAAGTCCCGCTTTTGGTTAATTTGCTTCACAACAACAGATGACTCAAAATCAGGAAGGTCCAACCTCAGCACTTTTGCATTCAGCATTGCAGGAAAGACCATCTGAAACCCTTCCAGAAAGCCGTGAGTGCCCATTGCTTTGCTTCCCACTGATTCTGCATGGCTTCTTATAAAGTCGAGATCTGGAACAAGCCGAATGTAAAACCAACCAACGAAGATAGAGGATGAGGATATCCAAGTAAGAAGAAAAGGGTTTAGTGATAAGCATATTACGTCTTTGCACTTGAATGTGGCCAGTGTTCCATTGGGGGAGTGCAGTAAGGTAGGTGAGAGAATTGAGGATTCTATCAGAGGGCAAGAAGCGACAGGGTTCTCCCCACAAACCATCAGTTACCTGATTGTGAAGAATAAACTCAAGCGTTTGGGGAAATTGAGGTTGACCAGACATATCGATGGCCAAAATTCTTTCAATCCAGGCAGTATCATATGCAGAGGGGCTTATCTCCCCCATCTTCCATGGATTCAAACATTTCCTTGATCTCTGCAATCAATTTGTCCACACGCGCACTCTTGTCATCCGAGGATACTTGAAAAGGCCACAGTGAATGAATGAGTCATCCACAACGTTAAGATTTTGAAAATTAACAATAACGAAAATAGAGCAAATTTTGTTGTACTGGAATTCAAATAGAAAAGAATAGAATTCCAACCTCAATTGTTGCAAGAGAATGGTTGGAATGTCGATTAGTATATGATTTTGACTCCGACAACATTACCGATACAGCTGCAAGGACATTGATGCCCGTAAATATAACGACCCCATTATGGGATGAAAGAATACGCATAGTTTAAGGCATAATGTAGTACTGGCCATTATGGCTTTTCCGATGCACATTGCCATGAAGAGATTTCACGTCTCAATCAACAACCAATGATCGGATGCAACTATACCAGTCTTAATGGGATGAAAGAATACGCACACTTTAAGGCATAATGTAGTACTGGCCATTATGGCTTTTCCGATGCGCATTGCCATGAAGAGATTTCGCATCTCAATCAACAACCAATGATCGGATGCAACTATACCAGTCTGGGCACAATCAATACATTACATAACCCATTTCAATCTTATGGGTTTGTGCGCTCTTTTAGTAGTGTCGCATCAAAATTGGCATTGCATGTTTGGCCCTGCTTAGCCTTCTCCTCTACTTTATAGGTCATACCTTTAGCTTTGTGATCCTCCTTGGTAGGATGGTCTACTACCACCTCCAGTATCTATAGGCGATCCTAGGGTCATCTAGATTGATCTTTATATAGGAGTCCATGGAGGTCTATTAAATCCCTTCTTCTTGATTAATCATTAGTATTAGAGTAGTTCTACTAGTACTTCTTGTTGTGGACCAAACTATAATATCTAGTCAAAATGATAGAGCTCTCACTCCTCCACTAACTATATAACTTACTGACCATGAGCTAGATGGTAGGTATTATCATACTAGCTAAGATGATGCCTATACATATCTAGATGATTTGCTCTATCTATAGATCATCTATTCCCTTTGTACTACCACCAATGCATCCCAATAAGGCATACTTTTCCCTACCTCAAAATGTTGATCCCATCTATATGTTTCTAGTGCCTCCTAATCTACCACCTACCCTAGTAATCTTGGTGGTCTTATAATACCTATGTGCTCTTCGGCCCACGCCTAGAGGAAAGTGCAACAAGTGAGGGCTTCTCTTGTCTTTGTAGGCTATATGATGTAATGTCTGAGAAAATTATGCCAACACCATTGATCCCCATGCAAATATTATCTAATAAGCTTGTATGTCTACTATTCTCCCCCAACACCAATGGACCACCATCTTGCTTATATCATCGATCAAAATTCCAAAATCCAAGGCACTCAAAAGTTTGATCTACTTATCAAGTCGACCCTCAATATAGGCAAAATTATTGTTAATGCTTGATCCAATAGCTAGGAAGCTTGCATATCCTATCAACCTCTCTATAGATTGCCTCTATTCTTGAATAATTTAATTTATTCATTTAATCGGGAATCTAAGGATCCTTTATACATCCTCTTGAGCCATTGTCATCTCTCTTATAGAGATTTGGTAAGTATTTATCTCTAAATGCCAACACTCCACCAATATTATGACTACCCTATCAAACCCTACCTTCGTCATAAGGGATATGTGGTATAGTCCTACTACTACTAGGAAAGTGTGATTGACACAATCTAGCAATCTTTGAATGGTCTCTAGTATATGATATCATATCTTCCTATACTCTAGTGTCTAAATCTAAGCTTGTATCTAATAAAATTAAAGCTCCATCAACCTTGAAATGCATAATCAAATAAGGTAAAATATGCAAAAAAATAAAAAATTGCATAGGTACAAAATTGTCACCCAAGTGTAAAAGTAATATTTCTTGGTGAAACCTCTCTTGAGGCATGAAAGCACTACCAATGCATAAAAGCATTATGTAAAAATGCTAATGCTACACAAAAGTGCTACCCTTTTCTTTGGGCATGCTTTTTAAGGTCAAAACACAAAAAATATTATCATTATTTTATACTTACCAACACTACTCCTCCTACTATGGGTGTCCTCACCCGATTTGCATATCATGGTTGATATGAGAGCAATTACAACAGATAAAAGAAGATGCGAAGATAATCCAAAATAGATTTTCCATTGACAACAAAATCCTATAAATAGGCATTACAAACACATGCAATGGATAAGGTTACATTAAATTATTACGGTGTACCTTATCCCAACTAATAACTATCAATTAAAAATAAATGGCCATCAATGGCTAATGGCTTATTATATTTATTAAGCCCAGAACCTTCAAGCTAACCTTTATGACTCTCTATAATCCCCATCCAAGTCAGGATCCTCAAACCCTAATGCTAAAATTATTGTAAGCGTCGTGGGCATCACAAAACCAAATCCTAATGCTCGATCTCTAGAATCCCCATCCAAGTCAGGATCCTTAAACCCCAATGCTGAAAAATACTTCAATCCCAATGGGCATCCCAAAGCCAAAACCTAATGCTAAAGAACTTAGGAAGAAAGTTGAGGCATTGGAAAATAAAAAATCTCATCTCCCTAACATCATCACTAGGAGTCAGGTGAATCCTACTGAGGGGCCATCCCATAGACCAAAGGAATACAATAAAAAAAGAGAATATTTGGATGTAGGGGTGGAGATATGTGAAACTCTTTAGACTGAGGATTATGGCAGTCCAGTTCTGCAACAAATTGCCTCCCCCGCTTTAGTCCTAAACAAACCACGAGCACTGTGAAGTCTCCTATAGATTTTGGTAGTGAAATAAGAAGAGGGAGAATATCAAATGCTGAGCATCAAAAAATTAAAATTGATAATGACATTGCCAATGGAAAATAGAGAACCCTGTTTCAACAAATTATTTCGGGTTCTGAAGACAACAAATTAGGAAAACCCCCTTAAGGGAGGGGGAGAGGAAGAAATCCCAAATAATATAAATGAGGTTCCTCTCATGGAACGTGAGAGGCCTCAATGGCCTTCCCAAACACAGAGAAGTCAGTGCAATAAGAAATCAAGTGAATCCAACTATTATCATGTTGCAATAAACAAAAACTAATGAGATTCAATAAAAAAAAATAGCAAAAAAATCTGGAATCAAGGGGAGATGGTTTACAAATCAGCCAGAGGAGCGTTTGGAGGCCTTATGACTTTGTGGGATCCTTGGATAGTAGAAGGCACCATTATTCAAAAATATGACATGGTTCTTAGTGTTTTATTTAAGGAAATAAATAGCAATAGGTCATGGATCCTTTCAAATATTTATGCCCCGAATTCAATTCAAGGGAGAGCTCTACTGTGGGAGTACTTAGGCAATCTGAGTGAAATCTTCCATAATATCCCCTGGATTCTGGTTGGGGATTTTAACACTCCTCTTTACCCTTCAGACAAAATGGGTGGAAATGGACCACCTATCAGGAGCATGGATGAGTTCAATGACTTTGTGAACTCCAACATGTTGATGGATGGAAAAATTAGAGGAGCAAATTATACTTGGAGCAATCGGTGGATAGGGTGTCATCTCATTCAAGAAAGGCTTGACAGGTTTTTTCTATCAAAGGAGGCTACAACGCTCTTTGGTGATTCTACCCTGCAAGCCCTTCCTAAAATTGTCTCTGATCATAATCCCATTTTGTTGGATATCCCTAACTCTCTGTCCTTCAAGAAACCTTTTAGATTTCAATCTATGTGGATCAAACATTCTAGTTTTAGAGATAACTTAATTCAGTGGTGGCAATAGCCTGTCAGGGGTAGTGCATATTTTAAACTTGCTGGCAAATTAAATTTTGTTAAGGAAAAACTTTGAAATTGGAACAAAGAGGTCTTTGGGAATCTCTTTGAAAATAAAAAATAGGTGGAAGCACGCGATTCCGGTCAAAGGAAACACCAAGTGCGATTGCATTCAAAATTAAGTACGCTTAAGTCCTAGAAATGTAAATTGCACGAAACGAAAAAGAGACACATTGGAAGAGACACAATCAAATAGAGAAAACACAGCCATTTCATTAATTTCCCTTGATCTCTGTTACAATGACGTCTCCCCCCTTTTCAGGGGCTAGGAGCGCAAATAGTGTTTGATTACAATCACTGAATGATTCCTCTTTTCGCCTGCCCACGATTGCAATGGGTGGGCTAAGATGATGCCGCCGCTGATGTCGATGAGTTCTTCGCCTCTGCTACTTCTCTTGTGAACAAATAAATGACCAAGATGTCAGTAGCACCTGCTGCACATGAAAAGCGTTTGCTCTCTAAAACTAACGAAATATGCATGTAAATATTTGCCTGAAACAGTGAATACAGTGAATCCAAATTGCTTCAAAACTTGATAGAAGGTAAAAAAAGTTACCAGAAGGCCACTGCCACTGAGACAGTCGGCCAATCTGCTTTCCACTAGAAATCGTCCCTGGGTGGGACGATTTCTGACTGTAAATCATCCCTGGGTGGGACGATTTCTTCTGTGTTGGGGAAGCCGAACTGACACGCTCCAATGTCGGATCCCGAGACCTGCAAAACGCCTGCAAATAGGGGGGTTATGTAATTGGGGCCATTTTGGGACGACCCAGATGGTCGGATTTTCCCAATTTGGCCTCCACCCTCGGGAATTTGACCTTGACACCTGCAAGTTAGCGAAACGACAAAGCAATACAAAACATCCTAGAATCTGACCAAAAGTTACAAAATTGCAGCTATGGACTAATCAGACCTAGTAACATAGAATGCAATCTAAAAAATAATCTAAAGTGCTCAAAAACTAAAAATAGGACTTGAGAGGTGCGGGGGTGCCCAAGTGGGCCTCCCACCATTGGCACTCGATTTTGGAGCCAATCCACCAGGGATGGGCCCAAAACCTTTTAGGATTGGGGGGTCGGCGAATTCGTTGGTTCAGGTGTCCATGCGTTGGATTTGGGTCCGGTTTGAGCTTCCAAAGGCCACCCAACAACCTCCCTTGCAAAAGAGATTGGTGGATGTGGGAAGGTGAACCAAAAGGGATGCAAGTGGGTCTTCAATTCGGCAGCACTTCGTTGCTTGAAAACTCCTTCAACCTGTCTATTTTGGGTGAGAAAAGTTCCCCCTTTTATAGACCCAAGGGGTCTCTTTTGGGAGGGAAGCACAAATGCCATGTGTTGGCCATAGGTGCCATGTGGCAGTCTTGTCTTCCCATGAGGGAGGGGAGTCCTCCACTGACTTGAGCTTTGATAAATGCTTTTTGTAATAGTCTTCTAACGGCCCCTCTGTCCACTTACACATGCGTGCAAGGTAGGAGCCCTTAACTGACTGTTCTGGGCTGCCACTTGGCCTCATTTGCCTTTTTTCCCGTTAAACTTGGAAATCGTCCCACCCAGGGACGATTTCAAAAATCGTCCCTGGGTGAGACGATTACTAGGCAAAGTGTCTAAGTGTGCCAAATTGCTTCTTGACCTCACAAAATTGCTATGAAAGTGGTTAAGACCACTGTTTGACCTCTGAGGGCTGCCCCGGGGGCTATGTTTGTCAAAGCGATCAGTGTTTGCAATCACATAATCGGATTGGTGTTGTTTTGGTGTCTACAAATGCCCCTTTTTGGGAAGCGTTGCGGGTGACGCAATGCTGAGCAAAAATAGATAACCAAAGCACTACTGATTAGGGTTTTTTGGTAACCTAACCAACTTTTGATGCCCCAAGTATGGAAATGGCATGCATTCTTGAATCCTTGCTTTTGACGAGCTAAGGAATTTGATTTCAAGTATTAACCTATTTTGGTGAGGTGTGACTTGAACTTAGACATTGATCAGTCATGAACAAGTGAAGGGCGTTTTTATCCTCAGGGGGAACCTTGTGTTCATGATTCACGAAATACCAAGTGTTTGATTGATTTGATTGTTGCTTGTTTACTGCCCCAAGCAGGAGCGTGATTGTCTTTGTCAATGATTCTTTGAATGCATGTCTTTTTCTTTAATTGGGTGTGTGATTGTTGGTTGGTGACTAAGTGTGACTACCCCCTCAAGCGACGAATCGATGAGGGAATGACCTTTGTGAGAGAAGCGACGAGTCGCTTGACCCAAGATGACTTGTGCAAGGGTGCCTTTAGAGGGTTTACCGTTAAGCGTGTGCAATTTTTCCAACATTTGGACCTGTTTTTGGTGGGTGTTAATCCTTTTGGTGATGCCAAAATGAGGTGAAATCATCAAAAATCTAACTTCCCGTGGAGCGGTCCGGCTATTGTAGCCTTCTTAGGGAAGTAGGAGAGCGATAATTTGGACCTCGACATTCATTTTATTTGCCTAGAGGTTAAGTGCATGAGCACTTATGTCTGGCGATGTTTTTTTGTGTTTTTTTTGAATTTTGTACTGTTTTTGTTGTTTTTTTGTGACACCATTTGGGGATTAAATTGTCTGCAATCCGTCTGCCCGTGGAGCGGTCCGGCTATGTTAGCCTTCTTGGGGGGTAGGATATTGACATTTTGTAACGCCAATGTGTATTTTGTATGCCGGGATGTCAAGTGCAACAACACTCTTATTAGGCAAATTTATTTTTTTGTTTTTAGTTCATTTTTGTTGATTTTTTGTTGTTTTGATTTTTCTGGCTGGAAATCGTCCCTGGGTGGGACGATTTCCAATTTCAGAAATCGTCCATGGGTGGGACGAGCACTGACCAGAGCGCTCGTCCCACCCAAGGACGATTTCCAGTTGGTAGGCCTATTTAAGGCCCAAAACTTGGATTTGGGCTCATTTGTGTCATTTTTTTTTCTGCGATTTGGTAGCTCGGGAGGAGGAGGTAATTCGCGGGGCGAAGCGCTGCCGAAATTCCCTTTGTCATCATGAGTGCGCAAACTGGTTCGAGCGGCGGAGCGGAGGCGAAAACCGTAAGTGCTCCTTAGAGTTTATTCTTGCAATTGATGATTTGATTTGAATCGATTTTGTTTATTTCTTTGTTTGAAATAAAATTTAGATCCTGAGACTTAGTTATTTCTTTTATTCAATCAGTTAAGGTTAGAAACCCTAGATCTGAAAGATTTATTTTTGAATTTTTGTGTTGTTTTTTTTTTTTTTTGTAATTACTCAGTTTAGGTTAGGAACCCTAAATTTGAAAAATTAGTTTTTTTTTTTTTTTTTTGTGTTATTGTTTTGCAGGTTAGGAACCGATACCGTGTACCTGCCGCATTTGCTGAGGCGTGATCAGCGCTGACTGATGTTGACTGGCAGTGGCTTGATGCCCTTGGGCTCAAGCAGGTGGCTCGACTAGAGCCTGTGGTCCCGGATCAGGCCTATCTGACGGCCCCCGATTAAAGTTTGGGATCCGCGGACCAACACTTTCCATCTTTCGACAGGGGGAGATGACTGTGACACTCGGAGGACGTTTATCGGCCGCTACGGATTTCGATAGATGGATCGCCTATTAGGACATCACCACGTGATCAGAGGACTGCTGTACTGACAAGATTTTTTGGGCATGCGGAGTGGCTGGGTGTAACGAACCCAGTGGAGACAAACGAGGTGGATTGTCAGGCTAGCGGGATTTTTGTTAGCTGGTGGCAAGAGAGGGGGGTGTTAGGAGTGAGGCACGCATTCTTGATGGGCCTCATTTCTAACATGCTTCTACCTGATTCGTCAGGCGGGAGGTTCTCGTGGAACCTACTAGAGTTGGTATGGCAGTTGGTAGAGTGCCCAATAGAGGCACCGCTGATTTATGGATGGGGACAGACATTGTTGGCACAGCTCTACGGGGAGCTGTATAGCATTCGTTGTTGGCAACGGAAGGGGGTGAGTTGCAGTTATCTTCTTCAGTGCTGGGGTTGGCAGCACATAGCAGTGGAGAGGCCGACCGGGTTACCATGGACGACGTGGGTGGTGATGGATGACGATGAGATTGGCTATGCAGCTTTGTGGCGGTGGTCTGCGGAGCAGGGGCAGAGTCGGCGATGGGCAGGTGCCGTTGAGCACTACACTGATGCCTTTTCTCGGCTCACTCTAGGGGATGTGTTTTGGCATCCTTATCGGGACTGTCCAGGCTAGGTTGAGGCTGGAGAGTGGCTCCGACGGGTATGGAGGGAGCGGTGGTTGACTAGGCAGCATGGGACGGAGCATGAGTTCTTTTCATACCATCGGGTTACACGATAGTTTGGGGTGCGTCAGGGGTTGCCTGGTGAGCCCGTGGTCTATCGACGACGGGGAGATGAGAGGGATCTGGAGCCACCGGTCACCGCGCCATTGGGCAAGGATTTTGATGCAGTGATTGAGGTTCCGGATGTGGACGACATCAGGACTACCTCTGAGTATGATTCGTGGTGGGTACTGCGGCGTTGGAGAGGAGAGGGGCCACTGGGAGGCGCAAAGGTGGTAGTGGAGGATGTTGAGGTAGCAGGGGTTGATTAGGGAGGTCCGTTGGATGATGCAGACATGGTGGATGTGGGAGATGAGGATGTGGCTTTGGGTGTTCTGGAGCAGTCGGACATGCAGGATGTGGAGGAGCATTTGGAGCCTGAGTAGGCTACTGTCCCTGCGAGTCCTATGCATTCGGAAGTTACAGAGGAGGTGGGGTCGGATGTAGGCGATGAGGTTGCGTGACTTACAGAGTTGCTACGGATGCGGGATCTGGAGAGGGATCTCCTGCGGGCTCAGTTGGCAGAGCGGGATAGAGTTTTGGCGCAGCGCAATGATGCATTGTCTATCTATCATCGGCGGGAGGCAGAGTGGTGTCTGTACTGGATAGACTTGGAGAGGGAGGTCATTCACCTTGGCGGGCAGCTCCCTGAGCCTTCGATCAGTAGATATTCTCGACGAATGAGGGATAGTCTGACTGAGCAGTCAGCATCATCTCACCGTAGGTGGTTAGATGAGGGGGGTGGTAGTAGGCATGATGCGGGGGCTAGCAGTAGCCGCCCTGCAGGATCCCGTCGGACCCACACCATGGGGGGTAGTTCCCGTCGCACCGATCCTGCGTGATCATGGTGGTCGATGCCTTAGGTTGGGTTTTTGGATATGCTTGCGGGGTCTGAGGACCGATTTTGTAGCCTGCGGACATCTTTTTTTTGACGATATATATATATACCGGTTTTATTTTTGGTTTTGTACATGTGATGATGTGATTTTTGTTATGCATGTTTATTCATTTTTATGAATGCAGATGTTATGATGAATTCAAATGTTTTAGATGTTTATGTGATATGCAAATTGAAATGGATGAATGATATTTGTGTTGATTGCACTGTAGGCTGTTTAAGAAGCTCTTTATTTACATGATTTTTTTTGTTTTTGTATTTTCTGATGGTATCATAAGGATGATAAGTAGCGCAGATGGTTTTGGAATGAATGTAAGATTTCCTGAGATTCAAACAGTTTTAACTCATTATTCATGACTGTACTTTATCTTACAAGACTTTTGAAAAAGGTATGAATCAGACATGTTTTTGACCGAGTTATTTAACATCCCTGTGTGTGCAATTGAGTTCATTTAGTGGTATTTGTTAGGATACCGCCAGTGCCAGATGGGATTTCAACCGAACCTGTACTGAGGATCACCTAATTAGCTCCACGAATTCCTTTGTTGTATGTACTAAGATTAATCTGCATTGTAATCTAGGATGCCATAAGCTAGCTCATCCACATTCAAACATTGATCTGTACGCAAGTTAATGTGACAGATATATCGTCATGCAAGAGGTTTACTTCTGTTACCGATAGGCTATCAACCAAATTGGTACAAAAGCTTACCTTATGACCTACAGAATGCTGAGAGTTCCAGGGATTCAAGGTCAACTCCCTTATGACCTTTTTTTGTGATAAGATCACTGTTTATTTTGATTTGTTTTTCTTTTGAGCAAGGGATTGGGGATATGGAGTGATGAAAATCACTGTTGTTTGTGCCTTTTTATGTGTGCACTATATTTGTCAAATTTGGAGTTTTGACATTTTGCAAATTTTTGTGTTTTGCAACTGTTGAGAACTTTAGGGATTCTTAGGGAATTGGGTAGGGAGGAAGCTTGTCCTTTTGCCAACTCTCAGCATTCTAGGGGTCATTCGCAAAGTGGGATGAGCAATATAACCGTTTCACTTGTGGTGACCTAGATTATTTTGCAGGTTTCGTCTTTCGTTCACACAATTTTGGGAATTTTAGTGTTTTGATTTGTGTTGGGATGTTACGTAACAAGGTGTATTTCAAGTATGACTCTACCTTCGTAAAATCTGTTCGACTTGGTACACTACATGGCTAAAGAGGAAAATGATGACTGAATCACCGAAACTCTTGGTACATTCCCAGACCACTGACTGTAGCATGGTGTTTTTGTTGATTCTGATGAATTCGAGTATGCCTAGAATTGAGATGCAAATCTTTGTTGTTTTTGATGATTTTTGTTGTTTTGTTTTTGTTGAATTTATTGATTTGTTTGACCAAGAGATTGCGATAATCCTTGGAGATTTTTGGGTTGACCAAGAGATTGTGATAATCCTTGGAGCTTTTTGTGTTGACCAAGAGATTGCGATAATCCTTGGAGCTTTTTGGGTGACCAAGAGATTGCGATAATCCTTGGAGCTTTTTGGTGACCAAGAGATTGCGATAATCCTTGGAGCTTTTTGGGTTGACCAAGAGATTGCGATAATCCTTGGAGATTTTTGGGTTGACCAAGAGATTGCGATAATCCTTGGAGCTTTTTGGGTTGACCAAGAGATTGCGATAATCCTTGGAGGTTTTTGGGTTGACCAAGAGATTGCGATAATCCTTGGAGCTTTTTGGGTTGACCAAGAGATTACGATAATCCTTGGAGCTTTTTGTGTTGACCAAGAGATTGCGATAATACTTGGAACTTTTTGGGTTGACCAAGAGATTGCGATAATCCTTGGAGCTTTTTGGGTTGACCAAGAGATTGCGATAATCCTTGGAGCTTTTTGGGTTGACCAAGAGATTGCGATAATCCTTGGAGCTTTTTGGGTTGACCAAGAGATTGCGATAATCCTTGGAGCTTTTTGTTTGGTTGTTTTTGTTGAATTTTTTTTTTTTTTTTTTTGGCTTTCTTAGATATGAAATGGTCGCAAATGACTGATGTTCAAGGGTTCTATTTCCTTGATACCGTCAAGAGAAGCTAGCCTGTACATTCCCGGTCCTATTTTGCTATCAATGACATAAGGACATAGCCAATTTGCCGTGAATTTGTCTCTCATATGGGACGGAAAATTAGAGTTTTGTTGGTTTTCCTTCAGAACCAAATCACCAACCCGAAAGTCTCTTAGGTGAACTTTCATGTTGTAAGCTCTCTTAAGCCGCTCTTGATAGATACGTAAGTGCTCGAGAGCATTAACACATCTTTCGTCAAGCAACATAAGTTGGTCTAACCGGGCCTGCCGTGCAGTGTCATCATCAATGAATTCCTGCATTGATATGCAGAGGGAAGGAATTTCCAACTCGAGAGGCATTACGGCCTCTGAGCCATACACTAGTGAAAACGGAGTTGCCCCGGTGGGCGTCCGAATGCTAGTGCGATAAGCCCAAAGGGCTAGTGGGATTTGTATGTGCCAATCCTTATGACTGTCTGCGACGGTCTTTTTAAGGATGGCGACTAGCGTTTTGTTTGACGCCTCTGCTTGCCCATTTGCTTGCGGATAATAGGGTGTTGAAAAGCTGTGCTACATTTTGTACTTTGTGGTTAAAGCATGCACATCTTTGTTCTTGAATGATGGCCCATTATCCGAGATTATTTTGGATGGAATACCAAAACGACATATGATGTACTGCAAAATGAACTCCGCAATGCGGGGTCCTGTCGTAGAGGTTAACGGAATTGCTTCCACCCATTTGGTAAAATATTCTATGGTCTTTATGATAAACGTGTGACGGCCTGACGATGCAGGGGAGATCTTTTCGATTAGATCGAGGCCCCACTACGAAAATGGCCAAGCAGACTGGACTGTCTGTAGGGCCTGGGAAGGTGCATGCATTAAATTGGCATGATGTTGACATTTTACGCACCTCTTGACATACGCGCAACAATCTCGCTCTAAAGATGGCCAATAATAGCCCATGCGAAGAATGCGCTTTGCAATGGCCATACCACTAAAGTGGCCGCCACATGTACCGTCATGCGCTTGGGTGACTGCCCAAGTGGACTCTTGCTGGTCCAAGCAACGAAGAAGAATCCCGTCGTAGCTGCGACGATACAAAATGTCTCCTATCAAGACATATTTTGCCGCTTTCTGTTTGAATGTTTGTTTTGCGGCTTGCGTCAATCCAAAGGGTAGATTACCTAACTTGAGGTAGTCTCTTATGGGTAAATACCAGTCCTATTGATCGGATACCTCGACAGCTTGAACAGACCAATCCCTTTTGGAGTTCTTCCCTAACAAATGTTGATTGGGATAAAACTTGTAAGAATATCGTTGTGTTGCTATTAATGGGAGTGGGGGAGAACAAAGACCCCCAGTTGGCATGTTTCAGATAGTCTCAGATTTGAAAGAACTTATCCGAAGATGGTTCGATCTCGGATCATGTGGATTCCTGGCGTCATGTCTGAGCTTGCGCGCTCCATCGCGGGTTGCGATAAGGTTTTGACTTGAATGGTTGTTATATCACCGGAAAGGTCTTGCGGGATTAGTGACCCTAAGGAGGCCATTGTGTTCGCAAAATGATTCGATGATCGAGGGAGTGCCTCGATGTCATACCACTCAAGTTTTGCCAGGAATTTATCCACGAGGGCTTTATAAGCTTTCAGAACTGGGCATTTGCATTGATATACCCCTTTGACTTGATTGATGATTAACAGCGAATCACCAAAGATGTTCAGTCTTTTGATGTTCATGGCGATTGATGTCTGAAGACCTAGGAGCAAGGCTTCATATTCTCGCATTGTTGTTGGTGCACCGGAAGTTTAATTTAAATGACAGGGGCATTGGAGCGCCTCGCGGTGTGAAGAATACAATTCCTGCTCCACCACCTTGCTCACATTTAGAACCATCGAAAAATAAGGTTATGTCAGCCTGAGACTCATGCTCTTCAGAATCTGGCAATTCTGAGACATGGAAGACCTCATCATCGGGTAGTTCTATGACTAGAGGCTGATCGTCTTCAAGATGAGCCTCTGCTAGTTGATCGGCTATGACTTGTCCTTTTATAGATTTTTGCCCAATAAACTCAATGTCAAATTCCGTCAACAACATGATCCATTTTGCCGTGCGGCTACTATGATAAGTACGACTCATCATGTATCGCAATGGATTCTCCTTAGACACAACATACGTTGTGTTGCTCAGCATGTAATGGCGTAGCCTCTTTGTAGCAAACACCACTGCCAGCGTAGTTTCTCAACGTATGCATAGTTAAGTTCGTAATCGACTGTGGTGCGGCTAAGATAGTAAGTAGCCTATTCTTTGTGAAGTTCATTCTTCCGGGCTAGCATTGCGCCAGATGCCATCTCGTAGCCGAGATGTATAAGTAGAACGGCACACCTGGTCTAGGCGGTGCCAACATCGGGCAACGAAAGCCAAGTATTGTTTGATTTCATCAAAGGCTAATCGGCACTCGTCATCCCAATGAAATGTGACCCCCTTGTGCAATAATTTGTTCATTGGTCGGCATTTGTCGATAATTGCGCTATGAAGCGTTTAATCGACGCGACCTTTCCTTGCAGACTTTTGAGCTGCTTGATAGTGGTTGGGGGAGCCATTTCAAGGATTGCCTTGACTTTGTTTGGGTCCACTTCGATGCCTCTTTTGGAGACTATAAAACCCAAGAGTTTTCTAGATGTGACGCCGAACATTGGGATTCAGTCTGACCTTATGCTCTATGAGGCGATCGAGAATCTTGCTTAAGTCACCGAGATGATCTGAGCGCAAGAGAGACTTGGCTAACAAATCATCCATGTAATCTTCCAAATTTTTGTGCATGTAATCGTGGAAGATATACGTCATAGCACGTTGGTATGTAGCGCCAGCATTTTTAAGGCCAAAAGGCATGACCTTATAGCAAAATGTCCCCCAAGGCATTGTGAATGCCGTTTTGAGTTGGTCTTCAGGATTGATACGAATTTTATTGTATCCTGAGAAACCGTCCATTAGGGAGAGCATTTCGTGACCCGCTGTAGCGTCTACCAATGCGTCGATGCTTGGCAAGGGGAAATCATCCTTAGGACTCGCTTTGTTTAGGTCTCGAAAGTCGGTGCATATGCGAATCCTCCCGTCGGGCTTCTTGACAGGAACCATGTTGGACAACCATGGTGGATAATCCACGCAGATGACAAATTATGCATCCAACAGCTTTTGCAATTCATCTTTGACCATCAAGGCCACTGTTGGGTGCATCTTTCTTAGTTTTTGCTTTACAGGCTTGATTTTTGGATCAAGCGTTAAGTTGTGCATGACTAGCTGTGGGTCTAGTCCTGGCATATCTTTGTACGACCATGCAAAAACTTCCTTCTTTTCTTTAAGAAGGGCAATGTAATAGGCTTGCTCTTCGGGGGAAAGGCTTACCCCCAGCTTGAGAATCCGTGGATTCATTGGATCTGTGCCGATGTCTACGTCCGTCGTCTCTTCGACTGACATGTGGGATCCGTCCTCCAACTGATGTGGAGTTGGGATTAAATGGATATCATCAGCTGAGTTAAGATCTGCGTTTGGGACCTCGGGTCCCTCTTTAGCTTGAAAAATATCTTGAGTTGTCCTTGGGGTAAAATGAAGCATTTCACCGAAAGGCCGTACTCTGATGGTGACAATGGTGAATTGACGCGATCCCAGTCAATGGCATCCATGTTTAGATGCAATGACCGAGATGGATCGGTCGGATTGCGGATGGGTGTGGTCAAATCAATGGAGATCATGTGGATGGAATGAATTTGGTCTCCGTAACCACGGGTGTGATGACTTGATTCTTTTAGTTGTTCCCTATACTCCGGATCTAGCTCTACGGGAACAGGCACGAATGGATCCTCTCTAGGTGCAAATTCATCTCTATGTGTGAAAAGGAAGGCGGGGTCTTCCCTCGGTACTGCTCGTCCTGATGGGATCTCGAGGTGGACGATGCTCATCTTGAATTTGGAGCCATAGGCCTAACACTTGGTCCCACCTTGTTGGGTCTACGTGCCATTCATGTCCTAACCGTATACCCATTTGTCCCATTAGATCTTCATGGGTTAGAGCGCGGTGATGTCGTCGCGCATGTCTGAGATAGTCCATCTCAGTCTCATCTTCTGACTCACTTTCATAAATCCAAAATTGTTCATCCTCTTCAAAGATCTGTTGCTTGCGACATTGAGGACTCTTCCTGTTCCAGTGAATTAATCTGGTCCCATTGCGGTTGTTCCACTCTTAGTGGATGGGTCTGATAAGATCACTATTTATTTTGATTTGTTTTTCTTTTGAGCAAGGGATTGGGGATATGGAGTGATGAAAATCACTGTTGTTTGTGCCTTTTTATGTGTGCACTATATTTGTCAAATTTGGAGTTTTGACATTTTGCAAATTTTTGTGTTTTGCAACTGTTGAGAACTTTAGGGATTCTTAGGGAATTGGGTAGGGAGGAAGCTTGTCCTTTTGCCAACTCTCAGCATTCTAGGGGTCATTCGCAAAGTGGTATGAGCAAGATAACCGTTTCACTCGTGGTGACCTAGATTATTTTGCAGGTTTCGTCTTTCGTTCACACAATTTTGGGAATTTTAGTGTTTTGATTTGTGTTGGGATGTTACGTAACAAGGTGTATTTCAAGTATGACTCTACCTTCGTAAAATCTGTTCGACTTGGTACACTACATGGCTAAAGAGGAAAATGATGACTGAATCACCGAAACTCTTGGTACATTCCCAGACCACTGACTGTAGCATGGTGTTTTTGTTGATTCTGATGAATTCGAGTATGCCTAGAATTGAGATGCAAATCTTTGTTGTTTTTGATGATTTTTGTTGTTTTGTTTTTGTTGAATTTATTGATTTGTTTGACCAAGAGATTGCGATAATCCTTGGAGATTTTTGGGTTGACCAAGAGATTGTGATAATCCTTGGAGCTTTTTGTGTTGGCCAAGAGATTGCGATAATCCTTGGAACTTTTTGGGTGACCAAGAGATTGCGATAATCCTTGGAGCTTTTTGGTGACCAAGAGATTGCGATAATCCTTGGAGCTTTTTGGGTTGACCAAGAGATTGCGATAATCCTTGGAGCTTTTTGGGTTGACCAAGAGATTGCGATAATCCTTGGAGCTTTTTGGGTTGACCAAGAGATTGCGATAATCCTTGGAGGTTTTTGGGTTGACCAAGAGATTGCGATAATCCTTGGAGCTTTTTGGGTTGACCAAGAGATTACGATAATCCTTGGAGCTTTTTGTGTTGACCAAGAGATTGCGATAATACTTGGAACTTTTTGGGTTGACCAAGAGATTGCGATAATCCTTGGAGCTTTTTGGGTTGACCAAGAGATTGCGATAATCCTTGGAGCTTTTTGGGTTGACCAAGAGATTGCGATAATCCTTGGAGCTTTTTGGGTTGACCAAGAGATTGCGATAATCCTTGGAGCTTTTTGTTTGGTTGTTTTTGTTGAATTTTTTTTTTTTTTTTTTGGCTTTCTTAGATATGAAATGGTCGCAAATGACTGATGTTCAAGGGTTTTGTTTCCTTGATACCGTCAAGAGAAGCTAGCCTGTACATTCCTGGTCCTATTTTGCTATCAATGACATAAGGACCTAGCCAATTTGCCGTGAATTTGTCTCTCATATGGGACGGAAAATTAGAGTTTTGTTGGTTTTCCTTCAGAACCAAATCACCAACCCGAAAGTCTCTTAGGTGAACTTTCATGTTGTAAGCTCTCTTAAGCCGCTCTTGATAGATACGTAAGTGCTCGAGAGCATTAACACATCTTTCGTCAAGCAACATAAGTTGGTCTAACCGGGCCTGTCGTGCAGTGTCATCATCAATGAATTCTCGTATTGATATGCGGAGGGAAGGAATTTCCAACTCGAGAGGCATTACGGCCTCTGAGCCATACACTAGTGAAAACGGAGTTGCCCTAGTGGGCGTCCGAATGCTAGTGCGATAAGCCCAAAGGGCTAGTGGGATTTGTATGTGCCAATCCTTATGACTCGTCTCGCGACGGTCTTTTTAAGGATGGCGACTAGCGTTTTGTTTGACGCCTCTGCTTGCCCATTTGCTTGCGGATAATAGGGTGTTGAAAAGCTGTGCTACATTTTGTACTTTATGGTTAAAGCACGCACGTCTTTGTTCTTGAATGATGGCCCATTATCCGAGATTATTTTGGATGGAATACCAAAACGACATATGATGTACTACAAAATGAACTCCGCAATGCGGGGTCCTGTCGTAGAGGTTAACGGAATTGCTTCCACCCATTTGGTAAAATATTCTATGGCCGTTATGATAAACATGTGACGGCCTGACGATGCAGGGGAGATCTTTTCGATTAGATCGAGGCCCCACTACGAAAATGGCCAGGCAGACTGGACTGTCTGTACGGCCTGGGAAGGTGCGTGCATTAAATTGGCATGATGTTGACATTTTATGCACCTCTTGACATACGCGCAACAATCTCGCTCTAAAGATGGCCAATAATAGCCCATGCGAAGAATGCGCTTTGCAATGGCCATACCACTAAAGTGTCCGCCACATGTACCGTCATGCGCTTGGGTGACTGCCCAAGTGGACTCTTGTTGGTCCAAGCAATGAAGAAGAATCCTGTCGTAGCTGCGACGATACAAAATGTCTCCTATCAAGACATATTTTTCCGCTTTCTGTTTGAATGTTTGTTTTGCGGCTTGCGTCAATCCAAAGGGTAGATTACCTAACTTGAGGTAGTCTCTTATGGGTAAATACCAGCCCCGTTGATCGGATACCTCGACGGCTTGAACAGCCAATCCCTTTTGGAGTTCTTCCCTAACAAATGTTGATTGGGATAAAACTTGTAAGAATATCGTTGTGTTGCTATTAATGGGAGTGGGGGAGAACAAAGACCCCCAGTTGGCATGTTTCAGATAGTCTCGGATTTGAAAGAACTTATCTGAAGATGGTTCGATCTGGATCATGTGGATTCCTGGCGTCAAGTCTGAGCTTGCACGCTCCATCGCGGGTTGCGATAAGTTTTTGACTTGAATTGTTGTTATATCACCGGAAAGGTCTTGCGGGATTAGTGACCCTAAGGAGGCCATTGTGTTCGCAAAATGATTCGATGATCGAGGGAGTGCCTCGATGTCATACCACTCAAGTTTTGCCAGGAATTTATCCACGAGGGCTTTATAAGCTTTCAGAACTGGGCATTTGCATTGATATACCCCTTTGACTTGATTGATGATTAACAGCGAATCACCAAAGATGTTCAGTCTTTTGATGTTCATGGCGATTGATGTCTAAAGACCTAGGAGCAAGGCTTCATATTCTGCATTGTTGTTGGTGCACTAGAAGTTTAATTTAAATGACAGGGGCATTGGAGCGCCCTGCGGTGTGAAGAATACAATTCCCGCGCCACCACCTTGCTCGCATTTAGAACCATAAAAAAATAAGGTTATGTCGGCTCGAGACTCAGGCTCTTCGTAACCGGCGATTCTGAGACATGGAAGACCTCATCATCGGGTAGTTCTATGACTAGAGGCTGATCGTCTTCAAGAGGAGCCTCTGCTAGTTGATCGGCTATGACTTGTCCTTTTATAGATTTTTGCCCAATAAACTCAATGTCAAATTTCATCAACAACATGATCCATTTCGCCGTGCGGCTACTATGATAAGTACGACTCATCATGTATCGCAATGGATTCTCCTTAGACACAACATACGTTGTGTTGCTCAGCATGTAATGGCGTAGCCTCTTTGTAGCAAACACCACTGCCGCGCAGTTTCTCAACGTATGCATAGTTAAGTTCGTGAATCGACCGTGGTGCGGCTAAGATAGTAAGTAGCCTCGTTCTTTGTGAAGTTCATTCTTCCGGGCTAGCATTGCACCCGTGCCACCTCGCAGGCCGAGATGTATAAGTAGAACGGCACACCTGGTCTAGGCGGTGCCAATACCGGCAACGAAGCCAAGTATTGTTTGATTTCGTCAAAGGTCGATCGGCACTTGTCATCCCAATGAAATGTGACCCCCTTGTGCAATAATTTGTTCATTGGTCGGCATTTGTCAGATAATTGCGCTATGAAGCGTTTAATCGACGCGACCTTTCCTTGCAGACTTTTGAGCCGCTTGATAGTGGTTGGGGGAGCCATTTCAAGGATTGCCTTGACTTTGTTTGGGTCCACTTCGATGCCTCTTTTGGAGACTATAAAACCCAAGAGTTTTCCAGATGTGACGCCGAACATTGGGATTCAGTCTGACCTTATGCTCTATGAGGCGATCGAGAATCTTGCTTAAGTCACCAAGATGATCTGAGCGCAAGAGAGACTTGGCTAACAAATCATCCATGTAATCTTCCAAATTTTTGTGCATGTGATCATGGAAGATATACGTCATAGCACGTTGGTATGTAGCGCCAGCATTTTTAAGGCCAAAAGGCATGACCTTATAGCAAAATGTCCACCAAGGCGTTGTGAATGCCATTTTGAGTTGGTCTTCAGGATTGATACGAATTTGATTGTATCCCGAGAAACCGTCCATTAGGGAGAGCATTTCGTGACCCGCTGTAGCGTCTACCAATGCGTCGATGCTTGGCAAGGGGAAATCATCCTTAGGACTCGCTTTGTTTAGGTCTCGAAAGTCGATGCATATGCGAATCCTCCCGTCGGGCTTCTTGACAGGAACCATGTTGGACAACCATGGTGGATAATCCATGCAGATGACAAATTGTGCATCCAACAACTTTTTGCAATTCATCTTTGACCATCAAGGCCACTGTTGGGTGCATCTTTCTTAGTTTTTTCTTTACTGTGCTTGATTTTCGGATCAAGCGTTAAGTTGTGCATGACTAGTCATGGGTCTAGTCCTGGCATATCTTTGTACGACCATGCAAAAACTTCCTTCTTTTCTTTAATAAGGGCAATGTAATAGGCTTGCTCTTCGGGGGAAAGGCTTACCCCCAGCTTGAGAATCCGTGGATTCATTGGATCTGTGCCGATGTCTACGTCCGTCGTCTCTTCGATCGACATGTGGGATCCGTCCTCCAACCGATGTGGAGTTGGGATTAAATGGATATCATCACCTGAGTTAAGATCTCGCGTTTGGGACCTCGGGTCCCTCTTCACCTTGAAAAATATCTTGAGTTGTCCTTGGGGTAAAATGAAGCATTTCACCGAAAGGCCGCACTCGATGGTGACAATGGTGAATTGACGCGATCCCAGTCAATGGCATCCATGTTTAGATGCAATGACCGAGATGGATCGGTCGGATTGCGGATGGGTGTGGTCAAATCAATGGAGATCATGTGGATGGAATGAATTTGGTCTCTAGAACCACGGGTGTGATGACTTGATTCTTTTAGTTGTTCCCTATACTCTGGATCTGGCTCTACGGGAACAGGCACGAATGGATCCTCTCTAGGTGCAAATTCATCTCTATGTGTGAAAATGAAGGTGGGGTCTTCCCTCGGTACTGCTGTCCTGATGGGATCTCGAGGTGGACGATGCTCATCTTGAATTTGGAGCCATAGGCCTAACACTTGGTCCCACCTTGTTGGGTCTACGTGCCATTCATGTCCTAACCGTATACCCATTTGTCCCATTAGATCTTCATGGGTTAGAGCGCGGTGATGTCGTTGCACATGTCTGAGATAGTCCATCTCAGTATCATCTTCTGACTCGCTTTCATAAATCCAAAATTGTTCATCCTCTTCAGCATCTGTTGCTTGCGACATTGAGGACTCTTCCCTGCTCCAGATGAATTAATCTGGTCCCATTGCGGTTGTTCCACTCTTAGTGGAGGGGTCTGATTCTTTTGAGACTGTGTTATTTCATCTGGAACCTCTAAGGGGAACAGTTTCAAAAAAATGTCTGGCAATCATTGTTGTTCTCTTTGAGGACTGCTCTCTGAACTTTCACCTCTCTCTAGTAAAGGAGAGGGATTATTGCTATTTCCAGGGGTGTTTGTAGACCATGGGAGATAATCTCCTAATGTGTATTCTGTGTTTGGATTGGCGTACGGGTCTTGTGCCAATTCCCCCCTGTTGCCTATTTCTATGCCTTGCATATTTTCAACCAAGATGTCTAACGGCAGTGGGATGGTTGAACCCTACCCCCGACTTGTCATATGGCATCTGATACCTTGGTTGGCAAAGGATCCACATCCCTTTCTCATATCTGCCTAACCCATACCCATGCCAATTGCATTGTTCGAGATATTTTAGGGTAAATTCTGGGTTCGACAGATAATTGATGTTTTCGACAAAAGGCTCTTCATCTCTGCTTCCTTTTGTTCGCATGGTTCGTAACCATGATCAAGTCCCCCATACACAAAATTCGTTTGGTTCGGTGGGTATCCTAGAGGGACGATTGTTCCAATGGGAAGGCGAGGTCTTCCCATGTCTTGTACTGACTCCAGTGTGGGGGTTTCCACAACATTTTGCACTAAGTACTCCCCCAATCCCGTACTTGCCATGTCAACAGTGATTGTTGATGATTGGGTAAGAGGAAACGGTAGTCCTTCCTGAGTCCATTCCATGTTTTGTGGTTCAGGAATCTTGGTTTCCATTGCGTTGGGCGCTGCCTCTATTGATATCGCTGAAATCGTGGGCAACCCCTCTTCTAGAGGCTTGACCTCTTCCATGATTTTATTTCCCTTGTCCTTTTTTTGGGCCACGATAGGTGGCGTTGATGATGAAGGAGTAGGTGATGAAGTCTCACCTGACTGGGATTTTGCCTTGTTGGCCACCAATGGTGCCTGCGGTATTAGACCCTATTTAGATGGATTCAATTGAAAATCCAAATGCGTTGATGGGAGGGTCGATTGTGGTATGAATTGTACCGCATTACAATACTTGAAGGGCTCTAAGTCCATTGGGACTACATGTATTTGCCCTTCATAGGCATACTTCAAGCACTGGTGTGCGATCGAGGGGACACACTTCATGTCCCTGATCCAAGGCCGCCCTAGCAGTATATTATAAGCCATTTCGCCTTCCAAAGACATGGCATAGTGTGGGTATTGACTTTTGTCCTACCTGTATAGGCAGAACAACCGTGCCGACTGTCGAGCAAATTGCATCATTAAAAGCTCGCAGTGTGTACGTGGAAGTAGTGATGTGAGAGGCTGGCAGTTTTAAATGCTTCAAGGTTGCAGTGGTTATGATGTTACTGGACGAGCCAGTATCTATCAGCACTCTCTTGTACGGGATCCCATTGACCCGTGCGATAACGTGCAGGGGTGGATCCGACATGTCATTTGATATCGTTTTGACCTCATTTTCTTTGAATGTGATGATAGGCTCCGTACATTGTTTCACATGTCCCACGAAGGCATTGAAAGAATTTTCTTCGTGGGGTTGTACTTCAATGGATTTTAAAATTTCCATAAGAGCTTCTCTATGGGGAGCTGATTGTTTAATAAGCTCGTAGATGGACAGCCTAGCCGACGTGGTCCGCAAACTCTGCATGAGTTTGGTTCATATCGTGACCTCAGGTCTAGGTGGAGGTAACTACGTTGGGCGTTGTTGAGGCTGCGATGTCGACGGAACTTCCCTCGTAGGTACCTCGGGGGCGACTGCTGGGTATTTTTTGTTCCTTGTTACAATGCTAATCATTCCCACAAATCCTTGCGCGGGAAGATCTTGTCGCACCTCGTTAATTTGGAGCGGTTTTGTCTGCGCCTCGTGGGTAGGCAAGGGGTCCTTGAATACCCCCATTTGTTGGTTGTTAGGTGCGATGGGGTTGTCCACGACCAATGTTCGGTTGTCGATCAAATCCTCGGACTAGTTCTTTGAATTTCCAGCACCCATTTAGGTCATGTCCTCTGCGTCTATGAAATTTGCAATACAATTCCTCCCTATACCCCCTAGGCTTGGGAACGTTAGGGTCAAAAATTTGGATTTCTAGCAGAGTAACTAAATTTTCCGCTGACAAGCGGTCAAATAAGGAGTCCCTAGACTCCACATACAGGGTGAATTGTCGCCTAGGGCGACGCTGCTGATACTGTTCCTCTCTCCTATTATCTCTTTCGTAAGCAGGAGGCACTTCCTGGTAGTTAGCCTTTTGAGGCTGCGTTTCTTACACAGGCGCGGGGACATTTATCGCAACTTGGTTGACTACAGCGTGTTGTGGTTGTGTTGTCCCAGTTTTAGTGGTTTTATTCCACTCTTTCTTCTTAGGCTTGGCAATTGCGCCTTCGCCTATCTTAATCTCTTCTATGACTCTGGCTTGCGCCAAAACTTCTTCTAAGCTGTCGTATTGTCGCAGCAACAATAGACCAGAGATTGATTTTAAGCAACTTTTTGCAAACATTTGCATGAGATCCGACATGGGAGGACGGTAGGGTAACTTAGAAAGCAAAGCTCTCCATCGATTCCCGTACGTTGCCATTGTTTCCTCCTCAAATTTTTTAAGGCTAGCAAGATCACTAAGTGATGCCTTCTTCCTTGTGTTGAAGGCGAAATGTTTAAGAAATGCGTCTACTAGCTGATCTAAGTTGCTTATGCTGTGTTTGGGCAGCTGTGTGAACCAATCCGAGGCAGGGCCTGCGAATGTGGTTATGAATGTTCTAAGAAATAATGCGTCATTATCTTGAATGCAGAAGCATTGGCTTAGAAATCGTGTAACATGTTCCTCGTGCGTCCTCTTCACCTTTAAAAACCGCCAATTGAGGCAACTTGAAGTGTTCAGGGTAAAGAGGTGTAGGCACTGAGGGATGCACCGGATTATTGCGAAGTAGACGTAATGTGGGTTTTTGATGCCCAACAGCTTTTGTCTCCACAGACTCCAAACGCTCCAATAGCGCTTGGTATGCATCGGAATATTTTATTTCTTCCTCTCTTGTTCGCTCTTGTTGCAAGTTACGGTAAACTGGAGGCCTATGGAGGGGTGGCCGAATGGCATCCTTCCTGCATTGATGAGGAGTTTCAACATATTCCTCTTCTGGTTCATACTCCTCGTAAAATTCTTGAGGAGTCTCAGGGCGAAACCTATGACCCTCATCAAGCTCTTGCTGAAGGTACCCATCATTTTTTCGGGGAGTTGCCTCCCTCTCGAATCTATGAGGTCTTGGGGGCAGAGCTTGATGAGGTCGTGGAGACCTGTCCTGCACCAGCAGATTACGCCTCTCATACTGTTCAGCTCTTTGGATGTGAGGGGTTGGCCCCCTCTCAGGTATTTCATAGCGTAACTCATATGCTTCGTGTTGCATGCGTTCTTTATCCAAGTGGTATTGATACTCTATCTCTTGCTGACTTTGTTTAAGCCGCATGATTTGGGCTTGATGGATGGTATATCTGGTGACAGCCGGGTCAATTTGATCTACCCTATTTTTTTCAGAAGGTTCAAATGTTCCTCCTATGGGTTTACCTTGGTTTTGATGTTCTAAAATCTCAAGGGGTCGCTTCCCTCTATCGAGGTAGGCGATGTGCACTCGAGGTTCTGGCCTCAAGGGGTGATCATGATATCCTGCTGGTGCGGAAATGCAAGGTTCCCACATTGTTTGTTGCCCTCGAGGAATGCGATGGTTTTCCTCATACTCCCTTTCACGGGTGAAATGGGATGGGCGGAATTAGGTCGCCCTATGTAAGGAGCCCTGCGCTCCGGATTTGGTCTCTCTGTTCTGATGATAGGTAAATAAGGGACGCCATATCCACGTTGTCCCTCCAAATGGACAGTGTGCCTATTTAGCGCTTCATCGCGCGGTGGCCACTCATGCCTAGCTTATCTCTATTTATGTCAAGGTCTACATGTAAGGCATCTTCCCGAAAGGGGCTGCTTTGAATAGGCATACCCCACCGAGGATTCTGAATTGGATTCTTTTGTAGGTTTGACCTATAAGGTGGTATGACCAAATCCTCAGGACTGAAGTGAAGGCGACTTGCACCTACTTTTTGTGTACCTTCCGAAGATTCTGCCCTTGATTGGGCTTGACTGCGGGTGTACACCATTGCGGTGCTTCTATGCTATCTAAATAAGTTGTTATCTTGTTTTATGATTTTCTTTTTTTTTTGTCTACACTAAGCAGAATTAAACACACACATTCACAAAACCGTGATTATCTCTTTTAAGGATTCTTGGTGTGTCCTAAACTGGTTTAGTGCATTTTGATGTTTTGTTTTGTTTTTGTAGGTTTTGTAGAACGTTTAAATGCATCATGTAGGCTCTTATAACTCCAAAAGGTCGCCCCTTCAATATACCAACCAGGCCGATATACCAACCTCTCTATATACCCGCCCTTACGAGAGGGAGACTATAGGTACGTGAGAGCAGGAGGTACGTGGTACGTAGGTGGTACGGAAGGGGGATTGTCCTGTTAATGGCACCTACCATAGAAAAATTATCCTCGCGCGCATGGGAATCACCCCAGCTACGCTCGGTCTGTCTTCATCAGGATTTACGCCTAACAACAGTTGACAATCGGGAAATGGATGCAAATCAAGCCAAGGTGGTGATTAAATCCACCAATGGTCTTGATCAAGGGCTGGGGTCTTACGACCAGCTCCTTGGTTTAAAATTGTTTTGTGATGTGTGTGGGGTTCATTTTATCCAACAAAAATGAAACATGCATGAATGACTTTTCCTAAGCAATGCAAGCTAAAATGAAAACAGTCAAAGAAACAGAAACAGAAACAGAAAATTTCAACAGAGATGATAAAATCCCTACCTCTTCTCTGCCTGCTCTAGTTGCCTCTAAATTTTTGCTCTGAAACGTTGCAGACAGAAAATCGTCCCTTGGTGAGACGATTAACAGAACATAAATCGTCCCTGGCAGAGACGATTTTAAAATCGTCTCAGGGTGAGACGATTTCCAGAACAGAAATCGTCCCTTGCAGAGACGATTAACAGTCTGCAAGAAAAATGCACCTGTAAAAAACAAAACACAAAAACCCAATTATTTTTTCTATGATATTAAAAATAGGGAACAGGTCCCACCGTGATCGCCACTGAAAGCACGATATTCCGGTCAAAGGAAACACCAAGTGCGATTGCATTCAAAATTAAGTACGCTTAAGTCCTAGAAATGTAAATTGCACGAAACGAAAAAGAGACACATTGGAAGAGACACAATCAAATAGAGAAAACACAGCCCTTTCATTAATTTCCCTTGATCTCTGTTACAATGACGTCTCCTCCCTTTTCAGGGGCTAGGAGCGCAAATAGGGTTTGATTACAATCACTGAATGATTCCTCTTTCCGCGTGCCCACGATTGCAATGGGCGGGCCAAGATGATGCCGCCACTGATGTCGATGAGTTCTTCGCCTCTCGCTGCTTCTCCCGCGAACAAAGAAATGACCAAGACGTCAGTAGCACCTGCTGCACATGAAAAGCGTTTGCTCTCTAAAACTAACGAAATATGCATGTAAATATTTGCCTGAAACAGTGAATACAGTGAATCCAAATTGCTTCAAAACTTGACAGAAGGTAAGAAAAGTTACCAAAAGGCCACTGCCACTGAGACAGTCGGCCAATCTGATTTCCACTAGAAATTTTCCCTGGGTGGGATGATTTCTGACTGTAAATCGTCCCTGGGTGGGACGATTTCTTCTATGTTGGGGAAGCCGAACTGACACGCTCCAATGTCGGATCCCGAGACCTGCAAAATGCCTAAAAACAGGGGGGTTATGTAATTGGGGCCATTTTGGGATGACCCAGATGGTCAGATTTTCCCAATTTGGCCTCCACCCTCGGGAATTTGACCTTGACACCTGCAAGTTAGCGAAACGACAAAGCAATACAAAACATCCTAGAATCTGACCAAAAGTTACAAAATTGCAGCTATGGACTACTCAGACCTAGTAACATAGAATGCAATCTAAAAAAATAATCTAAAGTGCTCAAAAACTAAAAATAGGACTTGAGAGGTGCGGGGGTGCCCAAGTGGGCCTCCCACCGTTGGCCCTCGATTTTGGAGCCAATCCACCAGGGATGGGCCCAAAACCTTTTAGGATTGAGGGGTCGGCGAATTGGTTGGTTCAGGTGTCCATGCGTTGTATTTGGGTCCGGTTCGAGCTTCCAAAGGCCACCCAACAACCTCCCTTGCAAAAGAGATTGGTGGATGTGGGAAGGTGAACCAAAAGGGATGCAAGTGGGTCTTCAATTCGGCAGCACTTCGTTGCTTGAAAACTCCTTCAACCTGTCTATTTTGGGTGAGAAAAGTCCCCCCTTTTATAGACCCAAGGGGTCTCTTTTGGGAGGGAAGCACAAATGCCATGTGTTGGCCATAGGCGCCATGTGGAAGTCTTGTCTTCCCATGATGGAGGGGAGTCCTCCACTGACTTGAGCTTTGATAAATGCTTTTTGTAACAGTCTTCTAACGACCCCTCTGTCCACTTACACATGCGTGCAAGGTAGGAGCCCTTAACTGACTGTTCTGGGCTGCCACTTGGCCTCATTTGCCTTTTTGCCCGTTAAACTTGGAAATCGTCCCACCCAGGGACGATTTCAGAAATCGTCCCTAGGTGAGACGATTTCAATTCAAAAATCGTCCCTGGGTGAGATGATTACTAGGCAAAGTGTCTAAGTGTGCCAAATTGCTTCTTGACCTCACAAAATTGCTATGAAAGTGGTTAAGACCACTATTTGACCTCTGAGGGCTGCCCTGGGGGCTGTGTTTGTCAAAGCGATCAGTGTTTGCAGTCACATAATCGGATTGGTGCTGTTTTGGTGTCTACAATAGGTTGTTGAAAATTTGAAGATAATTGATCAGAGGATTCAACATGGTGATGCTGATGAAACTACTAGGTAGGAGGAACTAGCAAAAATTCATAATATTTTGGCCTATGAGGAAATCTATTGGAGGTAAAAATCAATGGCTCTTTCGTTGAAATATGGAGATTCAAATTCCAAGTTTTTTCATGTCACCAAGTTTAGAAATAGAAGCAATAACAAGATAAAAATTTTAAAAAAGCAGATGGTTCTATTACTCAAGACTTAATAGAAATCAGAAAGGAGGCAGTAACATATTTCAATTCTATCCTTGGTCAAGAATCGCAGTGCAATGAGGAGGCCAAAGATATTCTCTTGCAATCCATTCCTAGCATAATAAATGAGGATATAAACCTTAAGCTTCTAGCTCCCTTTTTTGATGAGGAAATTAAGGAAGCCTTGTTTAGCATGGAGCCAGAAAAATCCCCGAGACCCAATGGCTTTCCCCCTCATTTTTATCAAGCTTTTTGGGACATCGTAAGTGAGGATGTAATTTTTGATGTCAGAGAATTCCAAGAAAGGAATCATATCCCAAAAGGTCTCAACTTTACTTTTATTTCTTTAATTCCTAAGAAGAAAACCCTTGAATCTATGGCTTGCTTTAGGCCAATCAATATGTGCAATTTTTCTTACAAGATCCTAACTAAATTCATTGCAAATAGAATGAGAGATGTTCTACCCCGCATCATATATCCATGCTAGGGAAGCTCTGTCCAGGGCAGGTCAATCTTGAATGGAGTTATCATAGTTCATGAAGCTCTGCACTCTACTCATAAGACTAACATGTCTATTTTTACCCTCAAGCTTGATATGAATAAAGCATTTGATAGGCTAAATTGAGACTTTTTTATTTTTGTCCTCCTTAAGTTTGGTTTTCACCACCAATGGGTTAATTTGATCAAATAATACATTTCTAATGTATGGTTCTTGATTCTGGTTAATGGAATAACTTCTGGTTACTTTCAAAGTCACAGAGGAATTCGGTAGGGGGACCTTATCAGCCCCATGTTATTCATCATTGTGGCAGAATCTTTAGGTAGAACCATAAAAAATGCTTGCAGTTCAAGGCTAATATCATGAATCAAGGCAACATCTCTCACTAGGGCTGTTTCTCACCAATAATTCATCGATGATACCCTTCTATTGACTAAGGCATCGGTGGTTGAGGCCAAAATAATTAAATACATCTTGCAACTCTACGAGGATGTTGCTGGTCGAAAGTTAATTTCAGTAAAAGCAAGTTATATTTCTTGAACACCCGCATTCATAGATAATGAAGGATTGCAAAAATTTTAGGGTGTGATATAGCAAACCTCCCCACTTCGTATCTTTGTCTTCCTATTTTCATTGGTTCTTCGAGAGAGTCAATGTGGGACAGGGTTATTGAAAGAATTCAAAAAAAACTTGTTGGATGGAAAGGTCATCTTCTATATCAAGCAAGAAAGTTGAACCTCACTAAGGCCTCTCTTCAGAGCATTCCAGTCTATTTCCTCTCCATTTTCAAAGCCCCTCTGAAGGTTTTACAAAAATTTGAGAAACTCCAAAAAGAATTTTTATGGACTGGATCAGAGGTGAAAAAAAGGATATACCTTGTAGGATGGACCAAAGTGTGTAGACCTAGGGAAAATGAGGGCTTAGGTATGAGGAGAATTGCTCATATGAATTTAACTTTACTAGCTAAGCAGGAGTGGCGCCTTATTTCTAGTGAAGAAAATGAATGTAAAGCTATCATCAAACGAAAGTATATTCAAAATATGGAATTTCTAAACGACTCAGTTCCAATTAGAGGTTCTGCTTTTTGGAAAGCAATTTTCAATTGTAAGAAAATCATCAAAAAAGGTTTAAGATGGGTTTTAGGCAATGGTGAGAGGATAAATTTTTGGAATGACTGGTGGGCTAAGGATGAACCACTAACGTAATATACTAACTTAGCCCGAATCGGAGATATCACGAAAGAACTCATTGGTAGAAAAGTCTTTGATTATATGGTTGAGGAAAGAGGCAAAATGAAGTGGAAAAAAATAAGGATTCAGGGATTTAAAGCGGAATCAAATTTTTTTTGTAACATTCTCCGGCAACAGTTTATCCCCATGAGACCCAAGGAAGATCAAGTGACTTGGGCTCCTATGAAAAATGGGCAGTTCACTGTTAAATCAACTTACAAGCTTCTACTTGATGACAAGGATTTTTTCCTCCAAAAGGACTTAGTTTGGATAAAAAATTTAATTCCAAAAATTGTAGTATTTTCATGGCTGGTTATCTAAGGAAGAATTCTAACCATTGATAATATGATGCATAAAGGTATTTGTACCACTAATTGCTGTTATCCGTGCAGGGCTAATTGGGAGACCATTTGTCACGTTTCCTTGAGTGCCCTTTTTCCTTGACTGTCCTAAGTGGGGTTTTTTAGGCCTTCAATATTTCTTGGGTTAAACTAGCCATCGTACTTGATTTTTTCATCTAGTGGCCTTACCCATTTTCAAGCCAAAGACTTAGATACATGTGGAAAATTTGTCTCAATCACTATCTTTGGTAGGTGTGGTTAGAAAGGAACCATAGATTCTTTAATGAGTCTATCCATGATCATCAAAATATCATTGCCAGGATCCTATCCTCTGCCAATGAGAATGTGAACCTTATCCCTTTTGATAGTCATAAACCTCATCTGCAGGAGACCACGATTGCTCAATATTTAAGATTAACCTTGTTAGATGAGTCTATGCCTAGGGTAGTCAACCCCAAAGCCAATGTTAAGTGGTCCCCACCTCCTATGGGTTGGTTTAATCTTAATTTTGATGGAGCGACTAAGGAAAATCCTGGCAGAGTAGGCACTAGTGGTATTGTGCAATATCATAATGGGAATATGATGCTTGCATTTTTTGAATATTTGGGAACAAGGACGAACAACAAAGTTGAAGCTAGAGCTATGTGGAGAGGCCTTCAAATGACTCAAGACTTAGAAGGCAATTTGATCATATAAGGAGACTCTATGCATGTTATAAATCTCCTCAATAATTGGAAAACACCTCCTTGGAGGATTAAAAAAATTGTTGAAGAGGCTAGGATCCTTTTACAGGGAAGAAAAGACAGAAAAGCCCAACATGTCTTTTGAGAATCTAACAAAGTTGTTGATAAGATGGCCAATTTGGGTGTCGATGGTGACGGAATTTTAAAATGGGAACACGGTGTCCCGAGCAAAGTAGAGGAGTTTATTAAAAAAGAATGCCAAGAATGATAGTCAAATTTACCAATAGGGAAGGCACTGTAAGTTCGAAGGCTATGAGTATTCATGTTTCTTTTTTGAAATGGACTCACAATAAAAATTATCCGAGTTGTCAGTGTTGGTGGATGTTGCTTGGAAATACCACAAAGACTAATGGGGATAGTCATATGTCATATAACATGGCTCCTAGTCATCTTAGTAATTTGAGGTTGGTTGATAATCACAGGGTAAGAAAGAAACGACAATATAAGACTTCAAACTAGAGCCATGTGGACCACCAGATAGCCACCGCCATAAATCTAGCCAGCAGGTTCACTTCTCCAAGGCTGATTTGCCAAGACGGGATGTGGTCCCAAAGCATGTCATATATGGAAGAAAGTAATTACCAAAGAATTATTAAGAGTAACTGTCAATACAGAGCTTGTGAGAGTTTTTTTCAGTACTCTACTATGTGTGTCTGCAGCTTTTTGTTTCTCCACTGTTTCAAGGAAGGGATCTGTGTCTGTTTCTTTTTTTTGTAATTATTATGCAAGTGTGTTTTCTCGGGGTATACCCAAAATATTGTATGGGAAGTTTCTTTTTTATAACAGGTTATGTGCCTTACCGGATGTAATGGCTTTGGCGGCATGTAGATTTTACATATATAGGATCCTTAGTAAGGACATGTTCATCAACAACCCTGGGCTAATTTTTGTAAAAGGTTTTGGGTCAACCTGTAAAACCTGGTATTAATGCTATAGTATTTTATCTACCAAAAAAATTAAACCACACCTAATCCCTATCATTCCTCCCCACCGTAGAAGCATTGGCCTCCAATGCTTTCAAAAGGGAAGGAAGATGGTGTGACTCCCGAGGGCTGTGGAGATGCTCCAAAATGAGGCTCCATGTGAATGCAATGTGGACTGCCAAGATGAAGACGATGAGTGTGTATGAATTACCATTTTGAATATACAACCAAACACTAAAATTTTTGCAATATGATGAACACAGGATGCAAAGTTGTAGGAATCAAATGAAGAACTGGAGGAGGAACTACAATTGGAGTAGGAGCAACATGAAGAGATGTTGATGCAACAACAAAATCAGGTGTGGAAGCCATAGAAACAACTACTATAAGAATGAGAACAATATTAGGTGCAATAGGAATAGTTTGAGGTACAACATGAACAACTGCTGGTACAATAGGAACTACAGGTGCAACAAGAATAGGAACTGTAGGTGCAACAAGAATAGGAACTACAGGTGCAATAGGAATAGGAGCCCGATTTAGGTACTGTGAAGTGGATAAAACACTATACACAATAAAATATTTATTCTCATGTTGCAAAGTGTAAATATTGTGATATGCATCATAAGTGGCATGCTTATCATATTGATATGGCTTACTCAACAATAACCCACAACAATCCATGGTTGTCATGTCATAAGTGACCCTATCTTGGAACTTAAAGCCAAAAGCAAATGCAGCTGAGCACATGTGTGTGATTTGTGAAGTGTTGTTATCATCCTTCCATCCAAGAGTGTATGGATAAGGATGAGGTTTTATAGAAAGTTTAAGCCTATCAATAATAGACTACGCAATCAAATTTTTTTATGAGCCATTTTAAATGATATAGTCTATAGTAAAATTAGGCAACAAATATGTATGAGTGACAAATAAATTGTCATGATCACGGGTTGTGGAATGGTGATGCATCAAGGTTACATCATTCAATTTTCCCCTCAATTCCTCATAAATATCTCCCTCACTAGTAGCCTTGATGGGGTTATCACGTGTTCCCTCATCATACTTTACAAATAAATTCTTCTTGTTAGAATTATGTAACTTGGGACATGCACATTTATCGTGCCCAGGTCTTTTACAATATCGATAGAATTTTTGAGAAGTAGAAGAATAATAAAATATTTTCTTAGAATCATGGAAGTTATGAGAAAAAATATTAGAAGTAGAAGGGTAGAAAGAAGAAGAGTGCCTTGGTGCTTGCTTCTGTTGATGAGACTCATTTGTGGATCCACGAGGAGAATATCAAGGTCCACATCTTTGTGCAAGGAAATTCTCCTCTACCAACTGAGCATAGTTGAACATCTTATCAAGAGTGGTACATGGAGTATATTTTAACTCATGGTACAAGTGTGTGTGAAGCCCACTTTTAAACTTAAGAATTAGAGAATCTATAGGATTAGTAACATGCAGTAAAATATGCAAACAGATAAATTGAAACACATAATCCTTGATAAATTCATTTTGTCTCTATCAAATGTGAAGCCAATGAACCTGCAAGTCAGCATCATAATGATATGGATAAAATGTTACCTTTAAATTTGTGACCAATTTGTTTCATGTGTGAATTCGGATTTGTGTTCCATGGCGTTTGATTATCATAACCTTAGCCATACCAGAAAGCTTCAGCCTAGAAAATGGAACTTTTTCATCCTCCATAGTTTAACTATAGTCAAACCAAGTCTCCATATCGAGGATACAAGTATTCAGAATATTAGGATCTCAAGAACCTTCATAGATACAAACCTCACTTTTAGCATGGGAAGAAGAAGGTGCTAAGGAGTTGAGTGTGAGATCCATAAGTTTGTCAGCCAAAATATTGACTTGGATTGTGACTACGACTAATGTGGTAGACTATTGGGTAGAAACTTGTAAAATTTTGGCCAAATTTTTGGCTAAGGCCATGTTGTTGGCCATATTTCTGGTGAGATCTAGGAATAAAACCAAAATTTGATAAAATAGCAGTCAGAATGCAAAGATGAAAGACCAATAAATAAGGAATTATTTGGGACACAATTCGGGAGACAAAATAGAGGTAACTGGAAAAAATACCATGGTATATGGGTAGAAATCAAAATAACATTTCCATTGAGTATATGCAAGGGTATATGTGGATAAAGGATGGCCCTGTAAATGCAAGAATTGCAAAAGCTCTCTCAGAAGGTAAAAATATCAACAATTTGTTTATTTGAGGGCAATTGGAATATCCAAGGAGGGACCAGTGCAATGCACAATATCTAGTCAAGTTGCAACAACCAACATTGAATTGGATTCAGTAGATGCATTGAATGATTGCCAAGAATTGGAGGATTGCAACCACATTAAAAATTAATTAATGGTAATGGCCCATAGTAGCTATCAATATTATTAATGGTGGCAACAACCTATAGAATTGAATGAAGAGTTTCCAACAGCTAGAGGGAAACCAAAATATATGACATCATAATTACGGTGATCGAGATACATTGTCAGCAAAGGAATAACAGAGGTTAGACGTAGTGGACCCGATAACAACAAACAAACCTAGGTGTGATGATAAGGAAACAATGGCTTGTGGTGATAATATCAACTGTACGACAAGGTGGTCGTGATAGACGTAGCGTGAGACCATTCACCTGAGAATGTGGAGACAAAACTAGGGTGACATGGATACCAAATACACTAATTGACCCGACATAGAGGGGGTATGGATACGAACTTGATGTAGGCTAGCAGCAGGGTGATGTCAATGTTGATGTTGAAGGGGAAAAGCAAGTGGGCTAACTACGATGTAAATGATAGGTCAAGAGCTGACTAAATCTGACAACATACAAAACAGACCAATAGTGGATACAACAAGATGGTTACTAGGATGGTATTCGGGAATTGGTGTCGAACACAGGTCAACAATAGTCGAAGATAGATAGGGTGGTGGTTGAGCATTTTGAAGGATCATGATACTGACACTATCAACGGGGGACATACGGGGTGGTGGGAAGGAATAATGACGAACAAAACTATAGTGGCAAAAATGGTGTACATGGAAGGCTAATGCAGAGGATAATGGGATGTTAGCGTACAGTGGGCGAATAGCTTGAAAAGAGGACACGTTGACTGATGATAGATAGGATAACCAAGGAGGACACACTAGTGGGAGCATGAACGACTAGGAGCAGGTCAAATAGGAATGCATCTAACGATGATGATGAATGCACAAAATCACAAGACATGGAAGGTATAGCAAAATGGGACTCATGGAAGGTATGAGGACACGGGGCAACACGTAGGAAAGGTGGAAAATGATACAGGAGCAGTTACAATAGATAAAATAAGATGCAAAGATAATATAAAATTTATTTTCCACTGACAACAAAATCCTATAAATAGGCATTACAAACACATGCAACAAATAAGGTTACATTAAAATATTATGGTGCACCTTATCCCAACTAACAATCGATAATTAAAAATAAATGGCCATCAATGATTAATGGCTTATTACATTTATTAAACCATACTTAATATCTATCAACAACACACCTAATACCTATCAATGGTGGTTGTGCTTGTTGAGACATCAAATATTCTATCACTATCATTGCTCTAGAGCTCTCTTTTTACCCTCTCTATATTAAAAATAATTTTATTTTTACCCTCTCTATGCCAGAAAAGGCCAGTTGGAACTGGTTGGCTACACAGATAACAATTGGGTTGGTAGCACTAATGATCAAAAGAGTACTTTCAGCTATGCTTTCCATCTTGGATCAGGAGCAGTTTCATGGTCATCCAAGAAGCAACCGATAGTTGTGTTGTCCACTGTAGAGGCAGAGTATGTTATCGCCACATCAACCGCATGCCAAGCAGTATGGCTGCGAAGAATATTGGGTGAGTTGAATCATCCATTGGAAGGGGTGACAACCATTTTATGTGACAACAATTTCGCCATAGCACTATCGAAGGATCCAGTGTTCCATGGCAGGATGAAGCATATTGATATCCGCTACCACTTCATCAAAGAGCTGGTGAAAACTGATGGAATTGTGTTATTGTTATGCAGGTTAAAAGAATAGGTAGCTGATATTTTTACAAAACCTTTGAAGGAGGAAGACTTCAACAGGATCCGGGAAATTTTGGGCATCAAAGTCTTTGTGAAATTTGGTTTAAAGGAGGGTGTTAGAAAATTAAACCAGATTTGACACCCTGACAAATCGGATAACCGTAAATCCGATCATCGTATTCTATAAGTGTGTGCAGTTATTGTCAGTAGTTGTAGTTTGGTGAGTGGGCAAAAACCCTAATGTGGCACATGTGAGAGGATAAGCATGTTAGAGGATAAGCCTTATCCTCCCTTCCGCCCGGCTATAAAAGGTGGAGTGGTCTTTCAGAAAAGATATCAAGGAATCAGGAAAATAGCTAAGTAGAGTGAAGAAGTTGGAGTTGTAGTCTCCTAGAAAAATCCTCTTGTGTTAATCCTGCAACTGTGTTGCAGATGTCTGTGTAAAGTTCAATCTTGCATTGTAATACTGCATTGGCAGTCTGTTTATCATGAGTGAATAAAATCTCTGTTTTGTTCAAAAAAAAAAAATGTTCAAGGCTCTGGTTGAATGTTTGGCATAAAATTTTCTTGTGCCAAGGGTCTGGCACACTTTTAGTCTACACCAAAGGTTGGGCGCAAGACTTGACTGCGCCAAAGGTCGGGCGCAGGCTAGGCTTGCACCAAATGCTTGGCACAAGACTCGAGTGTGCCTTATGCTTGGTGCACTTGATGACTGCGCCCGAGGTTGGGTGCAAGTCTTGAGTGTGCCTTGTCCTTGGTGCACTTGGGGATTACACCCAAGATTAGGTGTAAGTATGAAGTACAACTCCTTTTTGGTGCACAGGTGAGATGCGCCTCACTTGGACACACGAAGAATAAAGCACATAGATCTGGCGCAAACCTAAACTGAGAAAGATAAGACGAAATAAGACTTGCACTAAAAAGACTGATTTTATTGATAAAAAAGAACAGACTGCAAGATGCAGTTTTACAATGCAAGTTCAGATTTTATAGACATCTACAACACAGTTGTAGGATAAACAATGGAGGAGTTTCCAGGAGACTGCAGCTTCGACTCCTTCACTCTGCTCAGCTATTTCCTTGATTCCTCGATATCTTTTCTGAAATACCACTCCACCTTTTATAGCCGGGTGGAAGGGAGGATAAGGCTTATCCTTTGACATGTGCCGAATTAGGTTTTTTTCCCACTCGTCAAACTACAGCTAACGGTAATAACTACGCATACTTGTAGAATACGGCGATCGGATTTGCGATTATCCGATCTATCAGGGCATCAAATCTGGTTTAATTAATCGAATTAAGGTGAAAATTTTGCGAAAACGAATGCACCTTTTCACAACCTTAGTGAAAAGTTTTATGTGGTGGAGAGATGCATAGAAGTCATAGAGGTCATCCATGATAGTAATAAGGATGGCGGCCTTTGTGTAGGTGATTCTCCATGCAGCATATTGTGGTTGGAATATAACCACTACAGACGAAAAATATATGACCACTTCCTGACGCCTAGAAAATGCTAGCTGCAATAGGCCGGAGTACTTGTACCTTCTTCAAGACATGCAATAACAACATAACATTTACATTTTTATACACATAAAACTTTACACCAAAAGGCTCAGAAGGCTCACTCCTAATGAACATACCTTGTAATTTTTGAAAGTTATGATCTGTATAAATCTTGCAGACTGTTGAAGTTGAGTTTGACCAACTCTAAATACTTGCCGTTTCCCACATATGGCATACTGAAGGAAATATATTGAATTCATTTGGATTAGCACTACAACTACTCTATAAATAATATTCTTTGAAATTGAGTGTGATGATTGTATTTAAATAAAACCACATATTCAAAAAATTTATCATACTGATATAGTGTCTTCCCCAGCCACATATCATTGGATCTAAATAGTTCCACATTATTTCTCGTCATCAATCTGGGAAGATTTTTATTCCAGGGATGATCCAGGGCGTATTCAATCTGGATGAAGACGAAGACGAATAAACTTAAACGTTATATACTATGTGTATCAGCTTAATAACAAATTACTAGAGACATCAAGGTCAGCACCTCTTCTCGCAGGTTTTCTCTGATGGCCTGCATCTGAGGCAAGTCTTTGTTTTCTAGAGATTTCGCCAAATGAGCCTTTGACAGAGCATTTATCTCTTCCATGACCTTTTCACCCGGAAAGTTGATCTGTGAACATCTATACGAACTTAGTATATCCAATAATCCTCCTATGTGTTGATCACCAAAGAGGTTGGCCTTTGCTTTGATATTTTCCAGGGCGTCTGCCACAATTAAAATGTAAAGACTAAGATCAACTTGATCTAAAATTCGAAAACCTCACGTTTTGGTTTGTATACCAGTTGAAACATGAAATCTAAATAAAAGTATACCTGCAGATACATTGTACCCGTTCATCCTCAGGAGTCTAATCCCAGTAGCAGTCATACCAATATCGGGAACCAGATTCTCCCTTCCAAATCCAATGCCCTAAGGGTATGAAGCAGGGACAGTAATTGCTTAAGTTTTTCTTTTCCATTGTGTATGGGCTAGAATTTAAATGTTGTTTTTTATCAAAAGCTCTCACGTGTCTATATAACGATGCTGTTTTTTGAAATTCTGCTTTAAGATCCATACCAATGTACACAAAAACTTATTTTGTTATTACTGTTCAGGTTTCTCTTATTAGGGGTTGGATTTAATCCCCACTTCGAGTTCTGTAATCTATGTGTGAGCAGAGTGTCTTTTTTGGATAGCTTTCGCTTCATAATAAAATAAAATTGTTGAAAGGTAAATTTTAATTAATTTATTATTTTTTTATGTTTATGTATATACCTTCAAAGGTTAGGTGGATTGGTAAGTGCAAGTGTGGCGGGTATTTACTGGGAAGAGACCTAGGTTTAAACTTTAGGGGAAGCCAACCCTTTGCAAAGGTAGTTGTCTGATCTCAATACTCTGAGTGCTTGCCAAAATCAATCCCAAGCATTTGTTGGTCTATTTCACATTTGTAACAACCCAAAACCATCATCAAATTTGGCTATCCAAAAAAAAGGGTGGGAATAGAAAGTAATTTTTTTTAAAAACAGTTAAACTTTCTAAGCACACCTAATAGTTGAGGAATTAAACTTGACTAACTTGTTTTTTAATCATCCAAGCAAATTTAAATCGTACATAACACATACATAACTACCACGTTTGATTTCAAGACTACTGCAACCAGTCACACAAGTGGACGAGATTGGCCTTATCCCATTGAATAGCCATTATGTGAATTCGATCGTCCTCATTTATCGTCCACATTTTCCGGCATGAGGTTCAAGCCACGACTAGGGTTATCCTCTAGGGCTATTCATTTTAGTAGTAGAAGCCTTTGGTTATATTTTGGCTAATTGTGCTTCTCTTGAGATGCTTCGAGATATTTTCCTTCTTGGGAATGTTGGTCAACTCATTAACAACCACTTTGATGATGATTCCTTCCTTACTCTGAATGAGGATGAGCAATCATTTTCTGAAGCTCTGTCTTGTCTTGATATTTTTTGCAAAGCCTTCGGGTCTAATATCCAATGGAGGAAAACCTCCTATTATAGGTAATCTTTGTAGTCTCTTCCCCACTAGCTTCAGCATGTGTAGTGGAGTTGGATTCATCCTGATGAAGTTTTCAAATTCTTGGGCATTCCTTTTGCCTTTCAAGGCTCTCCATCCTAAATATGGTCTTATGTCGTCAAAAAAATGGAAAGTAGGCTGGAATATTGGAATGCTAAGAAGTTGTCTTTTATTGGCAAATTTCAAATTTGCTTGAAAGTGTTCGCTTCCATGCATGTTTATTACTCTTCTTGTTGGGTCCCTTCCTAGGCTTGTTATAAACGACTTGAAAAATTACTGCAAGATTTTCTATGGTCTAGTGGGTCTAAGCGGAAGGGCTTTCATAGAGTGGCTTGGGATATTTTTTGTCTCCCACGACAAGTAGGGGTTATGGGTTTTCTGGACTGTAAGCGTCAATTGTTAGCCTTATGTGCTAAATGGATTGTGCGGGCTCTCAAAGGACCTGAAGCATAGAAAGTTCTTATTAGACATTGCATCTTGGCTGGGCATTGTCACCATTGTTGATTTCTACTCTAGGGAAAACAAAGATTGCATTCCTTGGAATGATTTTAAAAGGTTGTTTCATTTATCCAATGTTGACAAGACTACGTATGATGTTGTTATGGACCATAAACCTTTCTCCTTATGGCATAAATTAGGTGTGAGATCCCAAAAATCATGGTGGAAATATTGGGCCTAGTATAAGAGCACTTCCTTGCTCAGCTACAAAGCTAGGTAGGGATATGACTGGCTTACACCAACTGGCTTACACCAATATTGGCCTTCTCTCATCACCCTCTAGGTGGAAAACCAGATTTCATTCAGCTTGGACATCTTATCTGGAGCCAAAAAAAGCTTTTTTTGCTTAGAGCTACTGTGTTAGGATTTACCCCTTGGCTGTAGAATTTCTTATATGAGGGTTCCTGAGACTCGATGCTCATTTTATCAAGAACCAGAGTCTTGTATGCATATCTACTAGGCCTATAGATGGGCCAGTCTCACTTGGATTTGGGTGGGTTCTTTCTTTGCTCCATTTATGTCCCTGCAAATTTCATGGCATCATGTCCTTCTAGGTGATCCCATTCAGTTTTTTCTCCCGTTGAGGGAAGTTTGGAAAATATTCAAAGTCAACCTCTTGTTTCACATTTAGAAATCTAAAAATAAAATTATTTTCAAGTAGGTTAATTTGTCTTAAGAATTTTTATTTTTTGACAAGCTCAAAGTTTTTCATGATGTGTGGTTTCAGATTTGTGACCAGGCTAAAAAGGTGGCTATGGAGCTGGACCATTTGTAAGATTTTCTAAAATATTGGGGTGATGTCCTTTGAGCCGTCATTAGGGAGGCCCCTAATCGTTCGCCTCCTCACCTAGCCAGATATCATTCACACCGATGCCCTGATCGTGCATGACATCAGCCTCCTCGAAGTAGATCTTGTGACTATGGAGGGCCACTATAGCAGGTGGATCTATCTACATCCCAATATTCTGCACCTATGATCACACCGTAATTTACACCTGTACCTAATGATGGTTGGGGGCTTCAGGCAGCTACGGGTATATTTTTGGCTGGTCTTGTCCTTATCTAATTACTCATGCTTCAGGCTGGGGTGAGGAGCATTGTGATGGATGGGGGGAACCACCTAATTCAAATGGATAAAGCTTTATCTATCATGGGCCCCCTTCCTTAAAGTCTTTCTGGTTGTAGATGTTTCTCGTTTGATGTTGATGACCATGGTGCCTATGTGGTGCAGTTTGTTTTTCTTTATCCACTATTAGAATAAGTTAGTGGCTTTCAGGGTGTGATTTTTTCTCCACCCACACTTTTTTTACTATAAAGGACTTATTTTTTTAATTAAATGACCTTTCATAAAAAAAAACTTTAAAAAAAAATAATTATATAATTCAAAAATGTAAAATTGTAATAAATTTAATTTTAAAGTTATAAACTATAAATTTAGTTAAATTATAATTTAATATTTTAATTTTTTATTTTTTAAAATATTATTATTATTATTATTAAAATCTAATAAAATTTGAGAGGTGTGTGTCTACAAAAACAAATTAATTAAATTAAACTTGACTACTTTTAATTAGTTATATATAATCAATCTAAATTATAGATCCTTTGTACCCAGATTTTAGGATCTATATTGAGTGTTTCATATTTATAATTAATATACTCTTATAGTTATATACACAAATAATATTTTTCTAAACTAATCTAATAACATAACTTGTACTTAAGAATAATTCCTATTCATTTTAAACAAGTATAAAAGCCTAATATCTTATAATGGTGAGAGATTATCCTAACCATATTGTAAATTAAAATCAATCTATAGATAGTTAAGGAAAAATAAAAAAAAAAATATTTAAAATATTACTTAATAGTAGTATTATTGAAATTATTTAAATTTTTACATACACTAAAATTGGTAACTTCTTGTCATCATCATTATATTCAGTTGGATTATAATTTAACTTTAATTACTACCACTATAACTCCTACCTATTCTTATTTAATACCTATTTTTTTTTAAGTATGTGATGACCATGACATCTAATACTTTAATAAATATACAACTTTCCATGGGTACATATTGAGTAACAATATCATTTCCAATTGGTTGGGTTTACTCTCTTGGGATTCTTTCTTTGAGTCATTATACTTCCAAATCAAGACATGGTCTAGTTAAGTATGTCAAGTTACAAGACCTCACATTGAATTAACTATACATCATTATATATCCAAATAAAAATTATGCTAAGTATATCCATTTATATCAAATCACATTAAATTTATTGTGCAACATGTTTTAATCGATTACAAACACTTCATAATTTTATTGAGTTTATTGTATGTCATACACCCATTTAGTAACACAAGAAAGGTATTGATTTGAAATTAAATTCTAATATATAAATATTCCAATTAGAAAGTAAGAGGGCCAACTACATGTACATGTTAGAAAGAAAGAGGGGGACAACTACAATCATAGGTTAGAAAGTGAAATAAATTCCATCATAATAACATGCCTATTAGAAAGTGAGAGGGCTAACTACTCCCATAGGTTAGAATATGAGATAGATTAACTACCCTCATTGGTTGGAAAGTGAGAGATTCCATCATAGATATATGTTAGTTAGAAAGCAAGAGGGCCAACTAGCCCCGTAAGTTAGAAAGCAAAAGAGGGCCGACTACCTTCACAAATTATAAAGCAGGAGAGTCTTATACACCTAACATGACTCCTTGTTAATAGGTGTCAAAATACCATGAATGTTCTAGTTAAGTATATCAACTTAGAAGACCTCATATTAAATTCATTATATGCTATTATACATTTAAATAAAAAGTGTACTAATAGAGTATATCGATTTATGTCACATCATCTTGAATTCATTGTGCATCACATTTTAATTTATTACAAACACTTCATATTTTTATTAAATTTATTATTTTTTGGACATTCATTTTAAAAAAGTAGAAGATGTATTAATGTGGAATGAAAATCTATCATATGAATATACTAATTAGAAAGATAAAAGGTCAGCTATACCCATAGGTTAGAAAGCAAGAAATATTTCATTATAGGAATATGTGAATTAGAATGTGGGAGGACCAACTACCCCATAGATCAGAAAGTAAGAGAGGCCAATGGCCCCCATAGGTTAGAAAGTGATAGAGCCCAACACACATGCCACGACTCAAGGTTAATAGGAGTGAGAAATCCCATGCATATTTAAGTATATTAACTTACAAGACCTCACATAAATTCATCGCACATCATTGTATGTCCAAATAAAATATTTATTAATTGCCTATATCAATTTATATCACATCATATTGAATTTATTATGCATCATGTTTCAATGCATCATATTTGAATTCATTATAAATCATACACCTATTTATAAACACAAAAGAGATAATAATATGAAATAAAAACCCATCATAGGAATATGCTAATTAGAAAGTGAGAGGGAAAATTACTCCCATAGGTAAAAAAGTTAGAGAGGACCAACTACCCTATAGGTTAGAAAGTGAGGTATTCCATCATAGGAATATATCAGTTAGAAAGTGAGACAATCAATTACCCCCATAAGTTAGAAATTATAAGAGGTTCCATCATAGAAAGTTATTAGTTAGAAAGTGAGAGAGCCAACTAAACCCATTGGTTATAAAGTGATAGAGGTCCAACTATGTAGACAACAAATCCACCTCCTAGAAGAAGAAGAAATGATTTTTGGATTTGCATAATTTTCAGTTTTGTCAATTTTGATTAAAATATACAAGTGGTCAAAATGTATAAGTAGGTGTAAATGTATAAGGTTTCAAATGTACAATTTGAAATTTCAATAAATTAGGTGAAATGTGCATTTGGGATGAATTTGATAAAAATAAAATTAGACTTAGTAAAACCTTGTAACTAATTATTTTGAGATAATTTGGTATGGCAGTTGTAAGTAATGTGATGTCTCAAGAACCACCTTGTAATAGCCTGGGCATGCATTATATAGCCATCCATTCAATTTTTTATGTTGTTTATTCATTGATAATTCTAGGTTGTTCATGGTAGGAATTCATTGTTGTTCATTGTTGATATCCATTGTTGAGTCTATGGCTATTGTGATCAGTATAAGAGTATCTATAATATGAATATATGAGCAAAACTCTTTGACTCTAGGCTGTTGTGAATTCCATTGTGTGTTGTTATTATTGCATGCTATAAATTTTGTGTTGAATGACTAAATTGCTATGTTAGATTGGTGGAATTACAATGGAAATGGCTTCTGATGTTCCTATAACTCTGATGTGAGAGTGAAGAATGATTGCATGATGAATTATATCTGTATAGATAAATCATAGGTTAGTTTTATAATTTCTATAAATGTTGGTGATGATCATAATTCAATGCTATTAAATTAGTGTTTGCATGTTGGAAGGAAAGTTAACAATTGCAATAGAAAATCATCCCAAAGCTTGTCATAAAGATATATGTGGTGTAAATTGCCAAATCAGTGAATGAAGTATTTAGTAGGTATTTATGCAAATCGTACAATCATACCTCTATATCGTACAAATGATTTTTTACCTAATTTAGAAGAAAACTTGCATGATAAAACTTTCCATTTATGGAAATTTTGGTGTTTCGGAGAAATCGATTACAAAACTGATTGATTTGGGGTTAAAAACTATTTTTGGTGAATTTACTAAGTGGAAAATCGTACAAGATGTAGTGTTGTATGATTTTATCACCATACAAGTTGTTTTACAAGAGTGACAAGTTGTACAAGGTAAACCGTACACCTTGTATGATTTGGGTAAGATTATTCCAAGACCTTGGGAATCATTTCCACACCTTATAAATCACATCCCCCCTCTAGAAATACTATACCCATATGCTACATTTGGTACCATTGCCTTATCAAACTTTGACATTTTTGTTAAAAATAGGTTAAAATTGTTGCAGTTGAGAAGATCTTGCAAAGTGATAAATTGTGAGTAGTACTAAATTGAAGATGAATGATAGACACAAGTGTGCAAAGACTTAGGAGATGATATCAAAGAGAATATATACAAGTTATGAGGAGCATGAGAATTGCTCAAAGAGTGAACGTGAACAATTATAAACACAATACGCATGAACTAGTGATAGAATAATTATGGACATCTGATGAAGGAGATATTGAGAGATTGGATACATTGCTGATCGAGATGGAAGAAGAGGAGAAAGAATCACCTACATTCAAAGAGAATATTGGTGTAAGTGAAGATATTAACGAGGAAACTATGAAATTTTGAGGTGAGTGGATGGTGACACTTAATAAAGTGGTAGATAGGTTGTAAAGGAATGAGATGGATGAGAGTCAGGCACCAGAGCAACATCGTGTAAGGTCTCAGGAGGAAAGAACAGGGCCACAACCTACACACAAATGAAGGAGGTCATAGAGTGAAGATGCATAGGATATTGGTAGATGATTGTTTGGTGAATATAACATACCTCAAGTAGACACTTTCGATGAGGACCAGCATAGTGAGTCACCTACAAGAAGGAATCAGTCAAGGATTCTAGGAGATACTTCATCAAGTGAAGAAGAAGGACCACTAGTAATGGCTAACTTAGTCAATCGAGCAGGAAAGCAAAGATACCCATCCTTTATGGGTGAAGGAAAGGAAGACTCTATGAGACACATCAGGATATGCATAACCATTTGGAAAGCAAATGGTGTGGACCAACCAGATGAATGATTAGGATTATTTCCTACTACATTACAAGGACTCACCATAGATTGGTATTTAAAACAATAAAATACACCAAATTTTTAGACCTAGAACATAATTAAGTATGAATTCATTGAGGAGTTTCACCCTTTGAAGCATGATGGAGATATTGTAGTTGAATTGAGTACCACTAAGCAAAGACCTGATGAATATGTAAAGTCATATAATCATTGACTAAAGTAATTGGTTGACAAGATGCAAATACCTCTAGCAGATGTATTGGTAAAATGATGGTTTATAGACAGGTTGCTACCCAGATATAAGAAGAATATGAAGGTAATTCCATCTTATACATATGAAGAAGTTATGGATAATGCAAATAATTTTGAAAGCGAGTCCAAACAAAAAATCATAGGAATTGTAGACACCAAAACAACACCAATCCGATTAAGTGACTACAAACACTGATCGCATTGACATACACAGCTTTCATGGCAGCCCTCAGAGGTCAAACAGTGGTCCTAGCCACTTACATAGCAGTTTAGAAGGTCGGAAAGTAAACAAAGCCTTTATCAAAACAAAGCCTTCATCAAAGCAAGCCTTTATCAAAACAAAGCCTTCATCAAAGCAAGCCTTTATCAAAACAAAGCCTTCATCAAAACAAAGCCTTCATCAAAGCAAGCCTTCATCAAGACAAAGTCTTAATCAAAAGAAGGGCCTCGGCCGAAGTGTCGCGATATCGCGACACTTCGGCACCCAAAGCAAAGCTTTGCCTGAAGTGTCGCGATATCGCGACGCCGTGATATCGCGACACTTCGGCGCCCAAGGCCTTGCCTTGGCCGAAGTGTCACGATATCGTGACACTTCGGTGCCCAAGGCCTTGCCTTGGCCGAAGTGTCGCGATTTCGTGACACTTCGACGCCCAAGGCTTTGCCTTGGCCGAAGTGTCACGATTTCGTGACACTTCGGCGCCCAAGGCTTTGCCTTGGCCGAAGTGTCGTGATATCACGACGTCGTGATATCGTGAAACTTTAGAACTCAAGGAAAGGCCTTGGCCGAAGTGTCGTGATATCGCGACGTCGCGATATCGTGACACTTCGGCATTTGCACTGGGCGAATCTCTAAACATTCAAAGGCAACACATTAGCATTCAAAGGCGACACGTCAGCATTCAAAGGCGGAGTTCAAACAATTAAAGGCAAACATTAAAACATTTAAAAAATGATTTAAGGTGGGCTTTAGACAATTGGCAAGTGACACCACAGTCAGTTACGTGGGCCGTTGAAGGACTGTCACAATGGCATTAACGGAAGCCCGAGTCGTGGAGGACTTTCCTCTCTCGAGGAGACACGACCGCCACATGGCACCTTTGACCAATGCGTGGCGCTTATGCACGACATTCAAGGAGACCCCCTGGGTCTATAAAATGGTGGATTTTTCCACCCAAATGGAGGTTGGCAGGGATTCGAACGCAACGAAGTGCTACAGAACCAGAGGCCCGATTGCTTCCTTTCGATTCATTTCTTCTACACTCTTGATCTCTTTCGCACCAGAGGTTAGTGAGTGGTGTCTAGAAGCGTGGATCCGAACCTTAGAACCCGAAAGTGGACAACAGTATTCTATCCATTCGACGACAACGCAACCTGAAAGATTTTGGGCCCTTCCTTAGTGGATTGGCGCCGAAATCAAGTTTTAATGGGGTGGCCCGCTTGGGCACCCTGCACCTTTTCGTTAGTTTTAGTTTAGTCTATTCGATTATTATCTATCTATTCTGCATTACACATTATGCTGTTGAAGCAACTCATGCTTTACGGTAGAATATATTTTGTATTACGCTGCATGTATCCTGCATTAGTGTTCGTTCTGCATTGTGTGTTCAATACATATATCGAATATTATTATGCTCTCGTGGTTTTTGATATCTCATTAACTTGCAGGTAGCAACGTCTCATATGAATGCAAATCGGCCTGCTGTTTTAATGGCAGCGGCCTTCTAAGTAAAGTTTCTGTTTTACGTAAAAATTGCAGGTTATGTAGAGTTATTTTATTCACACATTTAATCAATCGTTTGCATGCATTTTTCATTGCTTCCTAAAGAAATATTTTGACCTCTTGTTGCAGGTGCTACTAAATAGTTTATTGTTTTCTTGAATGCAGGAAGAATAGCAGCAAGTAAGGATCCATCAGGCATAAACGGCGGCAACACTTTGGCCCGCCTGATTCAAATGTGGGCATGCGGAAGAAGATCACTATTCATTGATTGTAACTGAGAATTTGTAACTGAGGAAACGTATTGTAACCGAGTCAGAATCTTATTAATGAAAAGGGTTGTGCTCCTGCTTTTTGATTTGATTATATCCGTGTTATTTCATGCATAAATCTAGTTTTGTTTTCATTGCATCTTAGTATTTCTTCCTTCTAAAATCTCATGCTTTCAATGGCGATCACGGTGGGACCGTTCCCTGATTTTTAAATCACAGAAACTAATCTGATTTGCTATGTTTTGTGCTTAGCAGGTACCTTTTTTAGCCAAAGATCAGAAACAACAAGTTTGGGCAGAGAAAGGTAAGGGTTTTAAAACTGTTCTCGTTGTTTTTTTTGTTCATTTTTTTGTTCCTGCTTCCTGTTAATTTTACCTTCTTAGGGAAAGCTTAAAAAAAAAAAAAATCAAGGAAAATGAATTTTTTTTAATTGTTTAAAGGGTAGGAAAAGATTCCGTCAATTTTCTTACTTTATTTAGTTGTTTAAAAAAAAAAAAAATATATATCAGATTTCTATTTTTTTTTGTATGGCTTAGGGAAAGTTTTATTTATTTTTTGCTGCTTGTTTCATTTTTTTAAATAAAAAGAACCACACACACTTCACGTGGTAAAATTAAACCAAGGAGCTGGTCGTAAAACCCCAGCCCTTGATCAAGACCATCGGTGGATTTCATCACCACCTTGGCTTGATTTGCATCCATTACCCCGATTGTCACTATTGTTAGGCGTAAATCCTGACGAAAGTTGACCGAGTGTTGCTGGGGTGATTCCCATGCGCGTGAGGATAAGTCTTCTATGGTAGGTGCCATTAACAGGACAATCCCCCTTTCGTACCGCCTATGTACCATGTACCATCTGCTCTCACGTACCTATAGTCTCCCTCTCGTAAGGGCGGGTATATAGAGAGGTTGGTATATCGGCCTGGTTGGTATATTGAAGGGGCGACCATTTTGGGAGTTATATGAGCCTACATTATGCATTTAAATGTTCTTCAAAACTTGCAAAAACAAAACAAAACATCAAAATGCACTAAACCAGTTTAGGACACACTATTAATCCTTAAAAGAGATAATCACGGTTTGTGTATGTGTGTGTTCATTTCTGCTTAGTGTAGACAAAAAGAAAAATCATCATAAACGAGATAAAAATCTGCTTAGATAGTAGAGAAGCACCGCAATGGTGTACACCCATAGCCAAGCCCAATCAAGGGCGGAAGCTCCGGAAGGTACACAAGAAGCAGACACAAGTCGCCTTCGCTTTAGTCCGAAGGACTTAGTCATACCCCCTTGGCGGTCTGGCCCACAAGAAGGTCCACGTCAGACCACATCAAAGAAGAATTATTGGGATCCCCCTCTGTGGGGTATGCCCATTCAACACAGCCCCTTTCGGGAAGACGCTTTACATGTAGACCTTGACGTAAATAGGCAACTGCCTCTTGAGGCCAGGTCTGAGTGGCCGCAGCGCGATGAAGTGCTAGAGAGGCACACTATCCATTTGGAGAGACAACGTGGATATGGCGTCTCTTCTTTACCTCCCATCAGAATAGAAAGACAAAATCCAGAGCGCAGGGCTCTTCACATAGGGCAAGCTCACTCCGCTCGCCCCTTTCACACCCATGAAAGGGAATACGAGGAATATCATTTCATTCCTCGAGAACAACATACGACGTGGGAACCTTGCATTTCCGCACCAGCTAGGTATCATGATCACACATCGAGGCCAGAGCCTCAAGTACATGCCGCCTACCTCGACAGAGGGAAGCAACCCATTGAAATTTTAGGTCATCAAGATCAAGGCAAACACATAGGAAAAACATTTAAGCCTCCTGAGAAAAATAGGGTAGACCAGGTTGACCCGGCAGTCGCCAGACATGCCGCTCACCAAGCCCGAATCTCGCAGCTTGAGCAAGGTCATTAGGAGTTAGAGTACTTATGCCGCCTGAATAAAGAGCGCATGCAACGCGAAGTGGATGAGCTACACTATAAACTACCTGAGAAGGTGCCAACCCCTCGCACCCAAAGATCCGAACAATATGAGAGGCATAATCCGTTGGTGCAGGACAAGTCTCCACGACCTCGTCAAGCTTTGCCTCCGAGACCTTATAGACCCGAGAGGGAGGCCACTCCCCGAAACAATGATGGGTACCCTCAGCAGGGACTCAATCAGGGTCATAGGTCTCGCCCAGAGACTCCTCAAGAAGTTTATGAGGAGTACGAACCAGAAATAGAATGGGCCGAAACGCCCCATCAAGGCGGGAGGGCTGCCACTCGGCCACCCCTCCATAGGCCTCCAGTCTCCCATAACTCACAACGGGAGCAAACAAAAGAGGAAGAAATAAAATCTTCCGATGCATACAAAGCGCTATTAGAGCGTTTGGAGTCCAGTGGAGAAAAAGATGCTAGGCATCAAAAACCCACATTACGTCAACTCCACAGTCATCCAGTGCATCCCTCAGTGCCCACACCTCTTTACCTCGAACATTTCAAGTTGCCTCAATTGGCGGTCTTTAAAGGTGAAGAGGACGCACAAGAACATGTCACAAGGTTCCTAAGTCAATGCTTCAACATCCAAGATAATGATGCATTGTTGCTTAGGACATTCATAACCACATTCGTAGGCCCTGCCTCGGATTGGTTCACACAATTACCAAAACACAACATAAACAACCTAGATCAATTAGTAGATGCATTTCTTGAACGCTTTTCTTTCAACACAAGGAAGAAGGCATCATTGAGTGATCTGGCCAGCCTCAAGCAATATGAGGAAGAAACAATGGCAGCATACGGGAATCGATGGAGGGATTTGCTTTCTAAGCTACCCTACCATCCCCCTATGTCTGATCTCACACAGATGTTCACAAAAAGTTGCTTGAAATCGATCTCTGGGCTATTGCAGCTATAGCAATACGCCAGCTTAGAAGAATCTTTGGCGCAAGCCAGAGTTATAGAAGAGATCAAAATAGGTGAAGGCACAATCGCCAAGCCTAAAAAGAAAGAGTGGAATAAAACCACTAAGACCGGGACTACGCAATCACAACCCGCTGCGGTTAACCAAGTTGCGATAAATGTCCCCAAGCCTGTGCAAGAAATGCAGCCCCAAAAGGCTAATTACCAGGCAGTGCCTCCTAGTTATGAAAGAGAAAATACAAGACAGGAGCAGAATCAACAGCGTCGCCCTAGGCGACAATTCACCCCTTATACGGAGTCCAGGGACTCCCTATTTGACCGCTTGTCAGTGGCAAATTTAGTCACCCTGTCGGAGATCCAAACTATAGACCCTAACGCTCCTAAGCCTAAGGGATACAGAGAGGAATTATATTGTAGATTCCATAGGCGAAGGGGACATGACTTAAATGGATGCTGGAAATTCAAAGGATTAATCCAAGATTTGATCGACAATAAAACATTGGCCGTGGACAACCCCATAGCGCCAAACAATCAACAAATGGGGGTATTCAAGGACCCTTTGCCTGCCCACGAGGCACAGGAAAAACCTCTCCAGGTTAATGAGGTGCGACAGAATCTTCCCATGCAAGGATTTGTGGGAATGATTAGCATAGTGACCAGGAACAAAAATTACCCAACAGTTGCCCCCGAGGTAGCTACAAGGGAAGTTCCAACAACATCGTAGCCTCAACAACGCCCTATGCAGTCGCCTCCGCCTAGACCCGAGGTCACGATACGGACCAAACTCACGTAGAGTTTGCGGACCACATCGGCTAGGCTTTCCATTTACGAGCTTATTCAACAGTCAGCACCTCATAGGGAAGCTCTTATGGAAATTTTAAAAGCCATCGAATTACAGCCTCACGAAGCAAATTCTTTCAACAACTTCGTGGGACATGTGAAACGATGTATGGAGCCTATCATTACCTTTAGAGAAGATGAAGTCAAAACAATATCGAATGACATGGCAGATCCACCCCTGCATGTTATCGCACGGGTCAACGGGATCCCGTACAAGAGAGTGTTGGTAGATACTGGCTCGTCCAGTAACATCATTACCACTGTAGCCTTAAAAAATCTAAAGATGCCAGCCTCTCATATCACAGCCTCAACATACACACTGCGAGCTTTCAACGACGCAATATGCTCGACAGTCGACATAGTTGTTCTGCCTATCCAGGTAGGACAAAAGACAATACCAACATTGTGCCATGTGTTAGAAGGTGAGATGGCTTACAACATACTGCTAGGGCGGCCATGGATCAGGGACATGAAGTGTGTCCCTTCGATCGCTCACCAATGCCTAAAATATGCATTTGAAGGAGAAATACATGTAGTCCCAATGGACTTAGAACCCTTCAAGTATTGCAATGCGATGCAATTAATGCCTCAATCGACCCTCCCTTCAACGCATTTGGATTTTCAGCTAAATCCATCTAAACAGGGTCCAATACCGCAGGCACCACTGGTGACCAAAACATCAAAATCCCAGCCAGGTGAGTCTTCATCATCTGCTCCTTCACTACCAATGCCACCTGTCATGGCTAAACAGAAGGACAAGGAAAACAAATCCTGGAAGAGGCTCTGCCCCTAGAAAAAGGGTTGCCAACAATATCAAGAATCACTCCTAACCCACTAAACATGGAATGGACTCAGGAAGGACTACCGTTCCCTCCCTCCCAAGCATCAACAATCACTGTTGAAATGGCCAGTATGGGCCTAGGGGAGTATTTAGTGCAGAATGTTGTGGCAACGCCCGCATTGGAATCAGTACAGGACATGGGGAGACCCCGCCTTCCCATAGGAACAGTTGTTCCTCTAGGCTACCCACCAAACCAAAAAAATTTTGTGTATGGGGGCCTTGATCATGGTCTTGAACCATGCAAGCAAAAGGACGAAGACGAAGAACCTTTTTCTGAAAACATCAACTATTTGTCAAACCCGGACTTCGCTCTAAGATATCTCAGCCAATGCAATTGGCATGGATACGGGCTAGGCAGATATGAGCAAGGGATACGTGTCCTTTGCCAACCAAGATATCAGATGCCATATGATAAGTCAGGAGTAGGGTTCAACCACCCCCTGCCCTTAGACATCTTGGTAGAAAATATGCAAGGCCTAGAAATAGGCAACAAGGGGGGATTGGCACCAGATCTTTATGCCAACCCAAATACAGAATATACATTGGGAGATTACCTCCCATGGTCAACAAACACCCTTGGAAATAGTAGTAATCCCTCTCCTTTGCTAGAGAGAGGTGAAAGTTCGGACATTAATCCCCAAAGAGAACATCAACGGTGTCCGGACATCTTTATGAAGTTGTTCCCCTTAGAGGTTCCGAGTTGAATCAACACAGTGTCAAGAGAATCAGGTCCCTCCACCAAGAGTGGAACAACCGCAATGGGACCAGATTAACTTGCTAGAATAAGGAGAACCTTCAATGTCGCAAGTAACAATTGCTAAAGAGAATGAACATTTTTGGATCTCCGAAAGTGATTCAGAAGATGAGACTGAGATGATCTATCTCAGACATGCGCGACGGAACAATCGCCCTTTAACTCATGAAGATCTAATGGGATAGATGGGCATAAGGTTAGGGCATGAATGGTGGGTAGACCCAGCAAGGTGGGACCAAGTGTTGGATCCATGGCTCCAAATTCAAGATGAGCACCGTCCACCACGAGACCCTATCATGACATCAATGCCGAGAGAAGACCCTGTCTTCCTACCAACACATAGGGCCGATCCGTTCATACCCGTCCCTACAGAACCAGATCCAGAGCATAGGGAGCATCCAGAATGTTTGAGTTATAACACCCGCGGTAATGGAGACCAAACTCATTTCATCCACATGATCTCCATTGACTTGACCACACCCATTCGCAATCCGGCCGATCCAGCAAGGTCATTGCATCTAGACATAGATGCCATCGACTAGGATCGCGTCAATTCACCTTTATCACCATCAGAGTACTGGCCTTTCGGTGAAATGCCTCATTTTACCCTAGGGACAACTCAAGATATTTTTCAAGCTGAAGAGGGACCCGAGGTTCCAAACGCAGATCTAAATTCAGCTAATGATATCCATTTGATCCCGACTCCACATCAGTTGGAAGATGGATCCCACATGTCAGTCGAGGAGACGACTGACGTAGACATCGGCTTAGACTCAATGAATCCACAGATTATCAAGTTGGGGGTAAGTTTATCCCCCGAAGAGCAAGCCGACTACATTGCCCTTCTCAAAGAGAAGAAGGAGGTTTTTGCATGGTCGTACAAGGATATGCCAGGACTAGACCCGCAGCTAGTCACGCATAATTTAACGCTTGATCCGACAATCAAGCCTGTAAAGCAAAAACTACGTAAGATGCACCCAACAGTGGCCTTGATGGTCAAAGATGAATTACAAAAGCTGTTGGATGCACAGTTTGTCATCTGCGTGGATTATCCGCCATGGTTGTCCAACATGGTTCCCATCAAGAAGCCCGACGGGAGGATTCGCATATGCACTGATTTTCGAGATCTAAACAAAGCGAGTCCTAAGGATGATTTCCCCTTGCCGAGCATCGACGCATTGGTAGACACTACAGAAGGTCACGAAATGCTATCCCTCATGGATGGTTTCTCGGGATACAATCAAATTCGTATCAATCCTGAGGATCAACTCAAAACGGCGTTCACAACGCCTTGGGGGACATTTTGTTATAAGGTCATGCCTTTTGGCCTTAAAAATGCTGGTGCCACCTACCAACGTGCCATGACATACATCTTCCATGATTACATGCATAAAACTTTGGAAGATTACATGGATGATTTGTTAGCCAAGTCTCTTTTGCGCTCAGATCATCTCGGTGACTTAAGCAAGATTCTCGATCGCCTCATAGAGCATAAGGTCAGACTGAATCCCAAGAAGTGCGTATTCGGCATCACATCTAGAAAACTCTTGGGTTTTATAGTCTCAAAGTGAGGCATCGAAGTGGACCCAAAGAAAGTCAAGGCAATCCTTGAAATGGCTCCCCCAACCACTATCAAGCAGCTCAGAAGTCTGCAAGGAAAGGTCACGTCGATTAAACGCTTCATAGCGCAATTATCTGACAAATGCCGACCCATGAACAAATTATTGCACAAGGGGGTTACATTTCATTGGGATGACGAGTGCCAGTCAGCCTTTGACGAAATCAAACAATACTTGGCTTCGCCGCCGGTGTTGGCACCACCTAGACCAGGAGTGCCGTTCTACTTATACATCTCAGCTCATCGAGGTGGCACTGGGCGCCATGCTAGCCCAGAAGAATGAACTTCACAAAGAACAGGCTACTTACTATCTTAGCCGCACCCCGGTCGAGTTACGAACTTAACTATGCATACGTTGAGAAACTCGCTTGGCAGTGGTGTTTGCTACCAAAAAGCTACGCCACTACATGCTGAGCAACACTACGTATGTTGTGTCTAAGGAGAATCCATTGCGATACATGATGAGTCGTACTTATCATAGTAGTCGCACGACAAAATGGATCATGTTGTTGACGGAGTTTGACATTGAGTTCATTGGACAAAAATCTATCAAAGGACAAGTCATAGCCGATCAACTAGCAGAGGCTCCTCTTGAAGATGATCAACCTCTAGTCATAGAACTACCCGATGATGGGGTCTTCCATGTCTCAGAATCGCCGATTCTGATGAGCCTGAGTCACAGGCCGACATAACCCTATTCTTCGATGGTTCTAAATGTGAGCAAGGTGGTGGCACGAGAATTGTATTCTTCACACCACAGGGTGCTCCAATGCCCCTATCATTTAAATTAAACTTCCAGTGCACCAACAATAATGCAGAATATGAAGCCTTGCTCCTAGGTCTTCAGACAACAATCGCCATGAACATCAAACGACTAAACATCTTTGGTGATTCGTTGTTAATAGTCAATCAAGTCAAAGGGGTATATAAATGCAAATGCCCAGTTTTGTAGGCTTATAAAGCCCTTGTGGACAAATTCTTGGCAAAACTTGAGTGGTATGACATCGAGGCACTCCCTCGATCATCGAATCATTTTGCGGACACAATGGCCTCCTTGGGGTCACTAATTCCGCAAGACCTTTTCGGTGATATGACAACCATTCAAGTCAAAACCTTATCGCAATCCGTGATGGAGCGTGCAAGTTTAGACTTGACGCCAGGAATCCACATGATCCAGATCGAACCATCCTCGGATAAGTTCTTTCGAATCCGAGAACGTCTAAAACATGCCAACTAGGGGTCCTTGTTTTCCCCTACTCCCATTAATAGCAACACAATGCTATTCTTGCAAGTTCTATCCCATTCAGCGTTTGTTAGGGAAGAACTTCAAAAGGGATTGGCTGTTCATACTATCGAGGTTTCCGATCAACAGGACTGGTATTTACCCATCAGAGACTACCTCAAGTTAGGTACTCTTCCCCTTGGATTGACGCATGCCGCAAAATGAACATTCAAGCAGAAAGCGGCTAAATATGTCTTAATAGGAGACATTTTGTATCGTCGCAGCTATGAAGGGATCCTCCTTCGTTGCTTGGACCAACAAGAGTCCACTTGGGCAGTCGCCCAAGCGCACGATGGTACATGTGGTGGCCATTTTAGTGGTATGGCCATTGCAAAGCGCATTCTTCGCATGGGTTATTATTGGCCATCTTTAGAGCGAGATTGTTGCGCATATGTCAAGAAGTGCATGAAGTGTCAACATCATGCCAATTTGATGCACGTACCTTCCCAGGCCTTGCAGACAGTCCAATCTGCTTGGCCATTTTTGCAGTGGGGCTTCGATCTAATTGGAAAGATCTCCCCTGCATCGTTAGGCCGTCACACGTTTATCATAACGGCCACAGAGTATTTTACCAAGTGGGTGGAAGCAATTCCGCTAACCTCTACGACAGGACCCCGCATTGTGGAGTTCATTTTGCATAACATCATATGTCATTTTGGTATTCCATCCAAAATAATCTCGGATAATGGGCCATCATTCAAGAACAAAGACGTGCGTGCTTTGACCACAAAGTACAAAATTCAGCACAGTTTTTTGACACCCTATTATCCATAGGCAAATGGGCAAGCAGAGGCGTCAAACAAAATGCTAGTTGCCATCCTTAAAAAGATGGTCGCAGACAGTCATAAGGATTGGCACATTCAAATCCCACTTGCCCTATGGGCCTATCGCACTAGCATTTGGACACCCACTAGGGCCACTCCGTTTTCGCTTGTGTATGGCTCCGAGGCAGTCATGCCTCTAGAGTTGGAGATTCCTTCCCTACGCATATCAATGCAGGAGTTCATCGATGATGACGCTGCACGGCAGAGCCCGGTTAGACCAACTTACGTTGCTTGACGAACGACGCGTTAATGCTCTCGAGCACTTACGTATATATCAAGAGCGGCTTAAGAAAGCTTACAACATGAAAGTTCACCTAAGGGACTTTCGGGTTGGTGATTTGGTTTTGAAGGAAAACCAACAGAACTCTAATTTGTCGTCCCACCTAAGGGACAAGTTCGTAGCAAATTGGTTAGGTCCATATGTCATTGATAGCAAAATAGGACCCGGGACGTACCGGCTAGCTTCTCTCGACGGTATTAAGGAAACAGAACCCTTGAATATCAGTCATTTACGACCATTTCATATCTAAGAGAGCCATATCCCAAAAATGCTCCAAGGATTATCGCAATCACTTGGTCACCCCAAAATGCTCCAAGGATTATCGCAATCACTTGGTCACCCCAAAATGCTCCAAGGATTATCGCAATCACTTGGTCACCCCAAAATGCTCCAAGGATTATCGCAATCGCTTGGTCACCCCAAAATGCTCCAAGGATTATCGCAATCGCTTGGTCACCCCAAAATGCTCCAAGGATTATCGCAATCACTTGGTCACCCCAAAAATGCTCCAAGGATTATCGCAATCACTTGGTCACCCCAAAAATGCTCCAAGGATTATCGCAATCACTTGGTCACCCCAAATGCTCCAAGGATTATCACAATCACTTGGTCACCCCAAAATGCTCCAAGGATTATCGCAATCACTTGGTCAAAAATCAAGAAATTTCAAAAACAACAAAAATCATCAAAAACAACAAAAATTTGCATTTTTAGGCATACTTAAATTCATCAATAGAGAGATCTTCTCGCACCTCATCTTCATATTCACCAAAATCAATCCATCAAAAATACAAAAATATGTAGTTGCATTAAGCATTGCATCCATACATTGCATATTTGTGGTCATACAGGTCAAAGGCACCATAGGCTGTAATTGCTTTGCTAGTCCATATTGTTCCCCACTGTTCCATTTTACAAGAACAACAAAAACACCATGCATTGCCTTTTACCACACTAGAGTCAGTGGTCTTTTAATGTATCAAGAGTTTTCGTGATTCAGTCATCATTTTGCTCTTTAGCCATGAAATGTATCAAGTCAAACAGATTTTACGAAGGTAGAGTTACACTTGAAATACACCTTGTTACGTAACATCCCAACACAAATTAAAACACATAAAAATTCCCAAGTTGTCTGAACGAAAGATGAAACCTGCACAGTAATCCAGGTCACCATAAGCGAAACGGTTATCTTGCTCATCCCCCCGTGCGAATGGTTCTAGAATGCTGAGAATTGACAAAAGGACGAGCTCTTTCATATCCATTCACCTCCACATACAGTGGTTTTCACCACTACCAAATCCCAATCATTGTTGATTCCCAAAGTTGTAAGGATTTGTACTACACGTCCCTGCCAAGGATGGGTAGTCATCCCCAAAACCTAAAGGGATCAACACCATTCAAAAACAAAATTCCAACAAATCATCATCCTAACACTTTCCATTCACCTTTGGTCTCCAAGTTGTAAGGATTCGTACTATCCGCCCCTAACCAGGATGGGTAGTCATCCCCAAGACCTAACAGATCAATACCCTTACTCCATAATCTCCATCATCCCCTTGGTCCCTAACGTCGTAAGGATTCGTACTATCCGCCCCTAACCAGGATGGGTAGTCATCCCCAAGGCCACAAGGATCAAAGCCATTCACAAACCCAAATTCACAAATACCCAAAACACAAAATCAAATAACAGTGGTTATCACCACTATTCAAAATCCTTGCTCAAAAAGAATTAATAGAAAATAAACAGTGATTTTCATCACTATATAGACGAGCAACTTTCTAAATCATTCAGCCAACAAATATCCCGAACTTGAATCCCTGGAATTCTCAGCATTCGAAAACCATCTAGGTGATCCTCATTACAGTTTTGGTTGATAGCCTATCTGGCAATGGTGGTATCCTACCCGCATGACGATATGTCTGTCACATTCGCTTTGCATATGTGCGGACCAATGTTTGCATAAGGATGAGCTAGCTTATGGTATCCTGGATAACATCGTAGATTAATCTAACTAAATACAACAAAGGAGTTAGTGGAGCTAATTAGGTGATCCTCGATACGAGTTCGGTTGAAAGCCCATATGGCACTGGCGGTATCCTGACAAATACCACAAAAAATGAACTCAATTGCACACACAGGGATGTGAAATAACTTGGTCAAAAACAAGTCCGATTCATACCTTGTCCAAAAGTCTTGTAAGATAAAGTATAGTCATGGCTAGTAAGTTAAAACCGTCTGAGTCTCGGAAAACCTTAGCTACATTTCTAAACCAATTGCACTACTTTTCATCCTTACAATACCATCAAAAAATACAAAAAAAGAAAAACCACATGTATACATACAAAGTCATCCACTACAGCAATCGCCTAAAAGACAAAATAACAAAGTCATAAACAGTCTATGGTGCCATAGCCAAACATCACAAATTCTATTCATCCATTTCATTTCCGCATATCACATATAAATCAAAAACATTTGCATTCATCACAAATGCATCCATCAAAAATCAACATACAACAATCGCATTTATCATATCATATGCATCCATCAATATAAAGTAACATGCATCCATATTCATCAACCATCATGCATAAGATCAAAGAAAATCAAAACAACAAAACAACAAAAAAATGCAACACAAACAAAAAGCAATAAACATTGCCAGACACAAGTGCTCTTGCACTTAACCTCTTGGCATAGAAAAACTAATGTCGGGGTTTACATTGTCACTATCCTACTCTCTAAGAAGGCTACCATAGCCGGACTGCTCCACGGGAAGACATATTTTCGACAATTTCACCCCCAAACGACATCACAAATGGGTCAAAGCCCACTAAAAAACAACAAGAAAATCAAAACAACAAAAACATCACAAAAATGCAACACAAAAACATAGCAATAAGTTGTCGGACACAAGTGCTCTTGCACTTAACCTCTTGGCATAGAAAATCGATGTCGGGGCTCAAATTCTCATTCTCCTACTTCCCCAAGAAGGCTACCATAGCTGGACCGCTCCACGAGAAGATGGGTTTTTGACGATTTCACCCCATTATGGCATCACCAAAAGGGTTAACACCCACCAAAAATAGGTCCAAATGTCGGGAAATTGCACGTGCTTAAACGGTAAAACATCCAAAGGCACCCTAACCTAAGTCATCTTGGGTCAAGCGACTCGTCGCTTTTCTCATGAAGGTCATTCCCTCATCGATTCGTCGCTTGAGGGGGTAGTCACACTTAGTCACCAATCAACAAGCACACACCCAATCAAGGCAATGGCATGCATTCAAAGAATCATTGACAAAGACAATCACGCTCCTGCTTGGGGCAGTAAACAAGCAATCATCAAATTGATCAAACACTTGGCATTCGTGAATCATGAACACAAGGTTCCCCTATGGATAAAAGGTTGTGCCCTTTGCCTAATCATGACTGATCAATGTCCAAGCTCAAGTCACACCTCACCAAAACAGGTTAACACTTGAAATCAAATTCCTTAGCTCGTCAGAAGCAAGGATTCAAGAATGCATGCCCCTTTCCATACTTGGGGCATCAAAAGTTGGTTAGGTTACCAAGAAACCCTAATCATTAGTGCTTTGGTTATCTATTTTTTCTCAGCACTGCATCACCCGCAGCGCTTCCCAAAAAGGGGCATCTATAGACACCAAAACAACACCAATCTGATTATGTGACTACAAACACTGATCGCATTGACATACACAGCTTTCAAGGCAGCCCTCGGAGGTCAAACAGTGGTCCTAGCCACTTACATAGCAGTTCAGAAGGTCAAAAAGTAAACAAAGCCTTGATCAAAACAAAGTCTCAATCAAAGTCAAAAGCAAGCCTTCATCAAAGCAAGCCTTTATCAAAACAAAGCCTTTATCAAAACAAAGCCTTCATCAAAACAAAGCCTTCATCAAGACAAAGTCTTAATCAAAAGAAGGGCCTCGGCCGAAGTGTCGCGATATCGTGATGTCACGATATCGCGACACTTTGGCACCCAAAGCAAAGCTTTGCCTGAAGTGTCGCGATATTGCGACGTCGCGATATCGTGACACCGAGATATTGCGACACTTCAACGCCCAAGGCCTTGCCTTGGCCGAAGTGTCATGATTTCGCGACACTTCGACGCCCAAGGCTTTGCCTTGGCCGAAGTGTCACGATTTCGCGACACTTCGACGCCCAAGGCTTTGCCTTGGCCGAAGTGTCGCGATATTGCGACGTCGTGATATCGCGACACTTCGGCACCCAAGGCAAGGCCTTGGCCGAAGTGTCGCGATATCGCAACACTTTGGAACACAAGGAAAGGCCTTGGTCGAAGTGTCGCGATATCGCGACGTCGCGATATCGTGACGTCGTGATATCGCGACACTTTGGCATTTGCGCTGGGTGGATTTTTAAACATTCAAAGGCGACACGTCAGCATTCAAAGACGACACGCCAACATTCAAAGGCGGAGTTCAAACAATTAAAGGCAAACATTAAAACATTTAAAAAATGATTTAAGGTGGGCTTTAGACAACTGGCAGTGACACCATAGTCAGTTGCGTGGGCCGTTGAAGGACTATCACAGTGGCATTAACGGAAGCCCGAGTCGTGGAGGACTTTCCTCTCTCGAGGAGACACGACCACCACATGGCACCTTTGACCAACGCGTGGTGCTTATGCATGAAATTCAAGGAGACGCGATATCGCGACACTTCAGCATTTGCGCTGGGCGGATTTTTAAACATTCAAAGGCGACACGTCAGCATTTAAAGGTGACACGTCAGCATTCAAAGGCGGAGTTCAAACAATTAAAGGCAAACATTAAAACATTTAAAAAATGATTTAAGGTGGGCTTTAGACAACTGGCAGTGACACCACAGTCAGTTGCGTGGGCCGTTGAAGGACTATCACAGTGGCATTAATGGAAGACCGAGTCGTGGAGGACTTTCCTCTCTCGAGGAGACAAGACCGCCACATGGCACCTTTGACCAACGCGTGGTGCTTATGCATGACATTCAAGGAGACCCCCTGGGTCTATAAAATGGTGGATTTTTCCACCCAAACGGAGGTTGGCAGGGATTCGAACGCAACGAAGTGCTGCAGAACCAGAGGCCCGATTGCTTCCTTTCGATTCATTTCTTCTACACTCTTGATCTCTTTAGCACCAGAGGTTAGTGAGTGGTTTCTAGAAGCGTGGATCCAAACCTTAGAACCCGACAGTGGACAACAGTATCCATTCGACAACAACGCAACCTGAAATATTTTGGGCCCTTCCTTAGTGGATTGGCGCCGAAATCAAGTTTTAACGGGGTGGCCCGCTTGGGCACCTTGCAACTTTTTGTTAGTTTCAGTTTAGTCTATTCGATTATTATCTGTCTATTCTGCATTACGCGTTATGTTGTTGAAGCAACTCACGCTTTACGATAGAATATATTTTGTATTACGCTGCATGTATCCTGCATTAGTGTTCGTTCTGCATTGTGTGTTCAATACATATATCGAATATTATTATGCTCTCATGGTTTTCGATATCTCATTAACTTGCAGGTAGCAACGTCTCATATGAATGCAAATCGGCCTGCTGTTTTAATGGCAGCGGCCTTCTAAGTAAAGTTTTTGTTTTACGTAAAAATTGCAGGTTACGTAGAGTTATTTTATTCACGCATTTAATCAATCGTTTGCATGCATTTTTCATTGCTTCCTAAAGACAAACATTTTGACCTCTTGCTGCAGGTGCTACTAAACAGTTTATTGTTTTCTTGAATGCAGGAAGAATAGCAGCAAGTAAGGATCCATCAGGCATAAATGGCGGCAACACTTTGGCCCGCCTAATTCAAATGTGGGCATGCGGAAGAAGATCACTATTCATTGATTGTAACTGAGAATTTGTAACTGAGGAAATGTATTGTAACCGAGTCAGAATCTTATTAATGAAAAGGGCTATGCTCCTGCTTTTTGATTTGATTATATCCATGTTATTTCATGCATAAATCTAGTTCTGTTTTCATTGCATCTTAGTATTTCTTCCTTCCGGACAAAAGGTTACGCCCTTTGCCTAATCATGACTGATCAATTTCCAAGCTCAAGTCACACCTCACCAAAATAGGTTAATACTTGAAATAAAATTCCTTAGCTCGTTAGAAGCAAGGATTCAAGAATGCATGCCCTTTCCATACTTGGGGCATCAAAAGTTGGTTAGGTTACCAAGAAAACCTAATCATTAGTGCTTTGGTCATCTATTTTTGCTCAGCACTGCGTCACCCATAGCGCTTCCCAAAAGGGGCATCTCAGAGACACCAAAACAACACCAATCTAATTAAGTGACTACAAACACTGATCGCATTGACATACACAACTTTCAGGGTAGCCCTCAGAGGTCAAACAGTGGTCCTAGCCACTTACATAGCAGTTCAGAAGGTCGGAAAGTAAACAAAGCCTTGATCAAAACAAAGTCTCAATCAAAGTCAAAAGCAAGCCTTCATCAAAGCAAGCCTTTATCAAAACAAAGCCTTCATCAAAACAAAGCCTTCATCAAGACAAAGTCTTAATCAAAAGAAGGGCCTCGGCCGAAGTGTCACGATATCGCGACACTTCGACGCCCAAAGCAAAGCTTTGCCTGAAGTGTCGCGATATCGCGACGTCACGATATCGCAAAACTTCGATGCCCAAGGCATTGCCTTGGCCGAAGTGTCGTGATATCGTGACACTTCGACGCCCAAGGCCTTGCCTTGGCGGAAGTGTCGCGATTTCGTGACACTTTGGCGCCCAAGGCTTTGCCTTGGCCAAAGTGTCGCGATATCATGATGTTGCGATATCGTGACACTTCGACGCCCAAGGCAAGGCCTTGGCCGAAGTGTCGCGATATCGCGACATTGCGATATCGCGACGTCGCGATATCGCGACACTTCGGCGCCCAAGGCAAGGCCTTGGCCGAAGTGTCACGATATCGCTACGTCGCGATATCGCGACACTTCGGCGCCCAAGGCAGGCCTTGGCCGAAGTGTCGCGATATCGCGACACTTCGACATTTGCGCTGGGCGGATTTTTAAACATTCAAAGGCGACACGTTAGCATTCAAATGCGACACGTCAGAATTCAAAGGCAAAGTTCAAACAATTAAATGCAAACATTAAAACATTTAAAAAACTATTTAAGGTGGGCTTTAGACAACTGGCAGTGACACCACAGTCAGTTGTGTGGGCCGTTGAAGGACTGTCACAGTGGCATTAACGAAAGCCCGAGTCGTGGAGGACTTTCCTCTCTCGAGGAGACACGACCACCACATGGCACCTTTGACCAACGTGTGGCGCTTATGCATGAAATTCAAGGAGACCCCCTGGGTCTATAAAATGGTGGATTTTTCCACCCAAACGGAGGTTGGCAGGGATTCAAACGCAACGAAGTGCTGCAGAACCAGAGGCCCGATTGCTTCCTTTCAATTCATTTCTTCTACACTCTTGATCTCTTTCGCACCAGAGGTTAGTGAGTGGTGTCTAGAAGCGTGGATCCGAACCTTAGAACCCGACAGTGGACAACAGTATTCTATCCATTCGACGACAACGCAACCTAAAATATTCTGGGCCCTTAGTGGATTGGCGCCAAAATCAAGTTTTAACGGGGCGGCCCGCTTGGGCACCCCGCACCTTTTCGTCAGCTCTTAATTTTCAATTTAATTCATTCTATTAGCATGCATTTATTTCACTGTTAAATAAACAGGAAAACATAAATTTAAATCGAGTTAATTCACAGCCGATTTATCGATGTGAAAACAACCGATTTAACTGTGAAATAAACAGTCGATTTAACGTGTTTCGGGTTTATACTCTGGTTTATTTATGTTTCAGTTCTGTTTTTATTAATCTATTTCTTTTGCTTTGCAAAATACCAACATGCATGTTTTATGTCATTTTACTCTCACGAATGTTTCATTTTAACGCAGGTGCTACTAAACAGTTTTATGTTTCTTTGAATGCAGGAAGAACAGCAAGCAGCAAGGATTCATCAGGCATAAACGGCGGCAACACTTTGGCCCGCCCGTTTCAAATGTGGGCATGCGGAAGAAGATCACTATTCATTTATTGTGATGGAAACATGCTAACTCTCCCAGCCCCTTGAAAAGGGAGGAGACGTATTGTAACCGAGTTGGAACTACATGAATAAAGAGGGTTGTGCTCATACTTTTGATGTGATTACATTCGTGTTATTTCATGCATCAAGCTAGTTGTTTTCATTGTAATTAGTGTTTCTTTTGCCGGAATCTCATGCTTTTAGGAATAATATCATATTCTAAGTGTGATGAATCAGATAGTGGTGATGATGATACAATACAACAGATAGTACAATCATTCTGAAATAAATTTGATAATCTAATAAAAGTGTTGAAAGGTAAATTCAAGCAAGACAGGAAAGATATCTGGTGTACAAAATGTAAGTATGAGATCTACACGAACATGACTTATCCTTGGAATGACTATTGGACATGAAGTGGTACAATACCCATTTAACACAAAGGTGTGTCCATAGGTTATCTCAATCCAGGAGTAGGAGGAGAAAACAAAACCTCAAGGAAGTGGCTAGCAAGCTGCCATTGATGGTTATAGGAATAACCAAAGAGGAGGAAGACAATACCAAGGCAATCGGCAAGGAGGACAAAGCCACTTGTAGTATGATTTGTAAGTAAGACCAATCATACAGTGCTACAATTACCAATAGTGGGGGCATTTTGTGAAGAACTATCCTTCACCCCAAAAACAAGAAACACAATAGACCAATGCTACACACACGTGTAGGTGGTGTGGTCCAGGGAACCACAAATAAATACATTTTCCAAATCAAGCAAGTTCTAGTAACTTGTAGAATGTGAAATTTTTGGATATTGATGTACCTATAGTTAAATAATAAATCAAAGAAGTACTAGCCATGACAAGGAATCGGGATAATAAATATAAGTATCCCAAACCTGCCAAATAAAAGAAGCAATGGTAAGTGGTGAAAAAGGTACTTTAGGAAGAAGCATAAAAAGCAAAGTAGTTGAGAGTTGTAGGAGAAAAAGAGTTAAAGAAGCCATAAGAAGATAAAAAAGTTGTGAAAAATCTGGTAGCACAAGTCCTAAATACAACTATCAATATTAAGGTGGCCATTTTGTTAGAAGCCATCCCATCATTACATAAAGAAATGGAGGAAGAGATACAACCTCATAAGGTGATGGAATTCCAGAGTCAATCAATAAAGAAAGTATAACAAAAAGACTATTTTATGGATCCAATCATATTAATGATTGATATTGGGAAGAAACCCACATTAGTCCATATGGAAATCCTAGGGCACAAGTTGATACAAGTCATTGTGGATGGAGTATCTAGTGTTAATGTGTTACCCAAGAAGACTTGGCAAGAAATTGGTGCTTTGTCAGTATAGGCACCTAGCTTCTGATTGTATGGTGCATACGAGTATGATATTGGGAAAAAGGGTGTCTTGAAAACACAAGTTATAATAGTTGACCAAGAATTCATCTTGGATTTCATTGTTATTACCATACGATGCAAAAGTCGAGATATGATGCTTTGTTAGGAGGAGGATGGACATGAATAGCCAAAGTTAATCACAATTGGGGAAAGGATCAGATTACCTTCAATAAAAGACAATATAAATACATGATAAACTTGAATAGTCAGAGGATTAGTGAGGATGTGGCCATGACCGATGAGTCAGGCAGTTCTTCTGGTGAAGAGGATTATGAGCCTAATGAAGAAGGGATGATGTACCTAGAGTACTATAGTGAATATGAAGCTTGATATGATAGTGAAATCCTTCATTGAAATATGGAGGTGTACGAGGTTTTCCAACCCACTTACCTCTGTATTAATACATAGGAGACCACAAAAAAATAATATGAAATAAATGTCAGCTCTAAATCGAAGAAAGAAGGAGAGGAAAAATGGACATTACCTAAATGTTTTGCAGAATATACGATGGGATATGCTGAAATCGATGTAAGACTAGCCCATCCAATTAATGTGGAAAATGTGGTAATATATCCTAGGAAAATTAAGTACGAAGAACCTTGGATAGTGGACGTAAATCTAGGAATAAAGGAAGAACCTAAAATGATCAACTATGGCAATGATTGGGACCCAGTATTGAAAGTAGTAGCCTTCAAGATATTCTTGAAGTACAAGGATATATTTTCTTGGATGTATAAGGACCTAAAAGGTATACCACCAGAGTTATGTTTCCACAAGATCATGCTAATTATTGGGGCACATCCAGTGAGAAGAAGACCTTATAGTATGAACCCCAAGTATGCCGCATTGGTGAATAAAAAAATAGAAAATATGCTAGATGCAGGTCAGAGTCATTACCAGTGACTGAGTTTCTTCTATTGTAGTCACCCTAAAGAAGAATGTGGATAATATATGAATATGCATAGATTTTAAGAGTTTGAATGCAGTGATGATCAAAGATCCCTTTCCAATTCCTTTCATAGACTCCATTTTGGAAGAGATCGCATGACATGAAATTTATTCATTCCTATATGGGTTTTCTAAGTACAATAAAATAAGTATAGCCAAGGAAGATAAGCTAAATACCACATTCATTGTGGAAAATGACATATATGCATACAACTATATACCATTTGGGCTATGTAACATCCCAGCCACATTTTAGTGCATTATTCTATACATCTTTGATCAATTGGCAACAGGGAATTTCAAGGCATTTATGGATGATTGGTCCATTTATGGAAAGATAAAGGACCATTTACCTGGTCTCAGTGAATGTATGAGCTGGTGTAGGAATACACAAATATTCCTAAATTTAGAAAAATGTTTTCTGATGGTACCTTATGGGAAACTTTTAGGACATATAGTGTGTAGTGAAGGGTTGAAGACTGGTCTTGATAAATTTTGTGTTATATTATACATGGAGAAGCCATATTATGTGAGCTCGCTAAAAACATTCCTTTGATCCATGAGATACTATCGAAGATTTATCAGGAACTATGCACATGTGTCCTACCCATTGGATTCTTTGACTAAGAGGAATATTCCTTTTAGATGGATGGAAGAGCACCACGAAGATTTTGAAGAATTGACGGCTATACTTATCATTAGTCTCATTTTGGTGTTCCCTAATTTGTATAAGGAATTCCATGTCCATATTGATGCCTCAAACTTTACAATTGGATGTACATTAGCTCAAGAATGATAGTTTAGGCTTGATCAGTTTATCTTCTTTGCAAGTCACCTATTGTCACAGGTGGAGAGGAATTAAAGTACAATGAAGCAAGAAGTATTAGGGATGGTTTATGCCATGCAAAAATTTAGGAATTATCTATTGGTGAACCATTTTTCTTTCTATGTAGATCATCAGGATTTGTTGTACTTGATAAATAAGCCAGTCATACAAGGATGGGTTAGTAGGTGGCTCATCACTTTATAAGAATTTGTATTTTTAGTAGTAGTTTGAATTAGTAAGAAGCATGTGATTGTAGATTAGTTATATTTAATATTATCAAGAGAGCCTATAGGGATGGGGATTCTAGATGAATTCCCTGATGCATAGTTATTTGTAATTAACGTTGTTCCATCTTGGTACAATTTTATTGGTGAATACTTATCCATAGGTGAGTTACCACAAGAACTAACAACAAGAGAAAAGAATAAGATAATCATGAAGTCAACACCTTTTTAGTTGATAGTTGGATTTTTGTATAAAATACGTGTTTATGGTATCCTACGAAGATACGTGATGGATGAGGAAGTTAAAGTAACATTGAGAGAAGCTCATGAAGGCTTAGTAGGAGGACACATGGGTCTAGATGCCACTACTCAAAAAGTATTATTAGCAGGATTATGGTGGCCCATATTGTACAATGATATAAAAGAATATGTACGAGCATGTGATACTTGCCAAAGAGCAAGGAAACCAGTACGACAAGACTTTCTACCCTTACATCCATTGCAACTCTAGGAGTTATTTAAAATATGGGGGTTGGACTTTGTCGAACCATTGAAAACTACCCATAGGTAGAAATTTCAATACTTCGTGGTAGCTACTGAATACCTAAAAAAATGGATAGAAGAATGAGTACTACCAGATAACACAAAAAAGAGTACAACTCAATTCTTGTATGAACAAGTGATTACAAGATTCGGTATTCCACTACAAATCACAAGTGATCGGGGAGGAATTTTTGTGAATGAGATTATTAGAAAGTGGATGACAAATTTTAGGATTTTACATTCTTTATATAGTCCATATTACCCTAGAGCCAATGGGTAGGCATAGGAAACTAACAAAATCCTAGTGTCAACCTTGTACAAAACATGTGGGATAGGAGCAGATTGGGAGGATAGGTTACCATCCTATTTTTTGGGTGTACCAAACTACCTTTAAACCAATGATAGATCATACACCATTTCAACTAATGTATGGTTAGGAGTTAATAGTGCTAGTGGAGTTATTGGTACCACGTTTGTGGGTGGTTGTGGAGCATCGCTTAGGTGACCAAGAAAGTCTAGAGGAAATACTAGTTGCACTAATCAAGTTGGATGAGAGAAGAGTCATGGAAAATGGGTGATTGAAGTGGTCCATAAGAGAAGGGAGTTATGCCATGATAAGCACCTTTAAAAATTAGAACTTAAGCAAGGAGATTTAGTTCTAAAATTTAATGGGAAATGGAAAATCAAGCTAGGGAAGTTGAAGGCTCTATGGCTTGGTCCCTTTTGAGTTGTGGACGTAATGTAATGGGGTAGTCAAACTATAAAATATGAATGAATTGATGTGATTAAAACTATGAATGGCTCTATGTTGAAGCCTTATAAAGTGTAGTGTCTATTTATTTACTCAAAGGAAATTAAAAGAAGACAAAGGAAGCAAGCTCAGTCTAATGAAACACAAAGAAGAATTCAAGGTCCATCAAGGGAAGACCCTGGCATAGGACTTGCACATCTATTTTAGAAGGGAATGAGGTAAAGATAATTATCAAACAACAAGAATTGGTACCTCAACCTGGTGAGATAAGAAAAATGCGAGTGCATGTAAGGTTTGCAAATAAGACTAAATGAATTAAAGAAGAAGACAAATAATGGATTCCTTCAAATGAGAGAACAAACCAAGAAGTAGTATATTTAGCAACTCAATTAGATCAAGGAATCATGTACCCATAGTTGAAGTGTAGAGAACTTCCTCAACCATCATAAGGTAGGTGAAGTGTATGACTAATAGTACAATATAAATATAATATGGATATATTTGATATGGAAGTTCCAGAGAGGAACATAAATGAAATCGTGGATGAAATCTCATTGGACTTACTCTCTTAGCTTAGATAGGACTATTACATCAAAGGATGCGATATCAGATCCAAAAATTGCAAGAGGAGTATGAAATATTTTAAGGTCGTACTACAAGACTCCATGAACAAACTATCCAATATTTGGATGTGACGATGCAAAGGTTGGATGAGTAAAGGATAGGTTATGAGAATTAGAAGTCAAAGGAAATGACCATGAGGTAACACCATAAGGAAGTGGTACACACCATAAGGGTGTGAGCACTAGTGAGGTAAGTAGATAGTAGACAATACCACATGGTAGGATTAATGACCCACCAATAACAGAAGAAGATGCAGAGATAGTTGGGTAAAAAATTGTAGAAGATATTACATCACCTAAACCACAAGGTAATGTACGTGAGGATTCAAGTGAATCCAATGATGGAAGTATGCCTTGATTAGTAAGAGATGATAGTCTAGATAGTAGTGATGATTACTTCTTAAGGCAACCACAAAAATCTCATGCTTATCTTGAACCTGAGACATATGTAATAGCCTATCGATAGATGATATGACAAAGATGGGAAGTGAGAAGACTTCAAAGGATAATGAATTTACCAGCGGATTGGTCAAAACAAAGGGATGATGACCATAATGATTCTAATTTTGAGTCTAAATTTTCAAAAGCATATAGAGAAACCCTGGCAACCTTATCTTCATAATGACACTTAAAGTAAAAATGATGGACACATCGGTTATCACAAGAAGATCACTGCATACGATCACTACGGTAGTTTTCACGTAGAGTGCAAAGAAATGAAGGCCACATGAAAAACATAGAATTGGTGGATATAACTCCTAATACTCAAGAAATGTAAGGAATGAACCAACAAGGACCCCCAAGGCACCAACAAGGTCATGGAGAACGAGTACGTCCACTAGATATTGGAAGCAGCAATTGAGATTTCTCACCTAGAGGAGGTAGAGAACGAGGGAGGATCCAAAATCCTACTCCTAGATGATAGGATATACACCATTGGTCTTCTTAAATTGGACAAGGAATCTACAAGGTATCCCTTGGTTGAGAATGTATGTACCAAATCCTACAGGAAGATACCCACTTGGATGACCACCATTGATATGACAAGGACCAAGAAGAATTGAAGTAGGAAGAGGATTTCTTCAAGGAAGAGAAGTCCCATTTAATGATCAAAGAGGTTCTATGTGGAGAGGACGAGGTCATAGAAGACATATGCAAGGAAGAGGACTTGCTAGCAGGGGAAGAGTGTGCTTTGTAGATGAAGGTAATCAAGGACAACAAAGGATTTGTTCACCAATATTGGAAGGTAATTTTATTCAAGGAGATAGGTGAAGGAGTTGCTAAAATGATAGTAGAACAATAAGAGCACCCCTACCTCATGATCAATCACCTGAATGATGGCATGAAGTGTTGCCAATATGAAGTCCTGCACCTTGTAATTATACAATTTTAAATTGTACACATGGCAATGAAAGGATAGCAAATTGTACAACCTCGCAAACATGTATGAATCATTCAAATGATTTATTGGAATCTAATGACATGATTACTTGCAATGTAGAAGTGATACCCAAAACTGACGAGTCAACTGAAGGGATCATACAAGTGAATGTCAATGTACAATTTCTATGATGGTAAGTTCATAGGATATATATATATATATATATAATTATATTAATTGTGAAAATACCTCAAGACACAATTAGGATGGAATATGGTTGAAAACTGGAAAGGATGACCCCTTTTTAAAAGAAAAAGAAAAAGAAAAGAAAAAAATTAAAAAGGGCAAAGAAAGGACAAAAGTGAGAAAAAGACAAAATCACATGCACAAAGGAAGATGAGTTGTCAATAATCCATATAAAAGGACAAATTTACATATAAATGAGGTTAAGGTGGTGAAATTTTGTGCAATGAGATGTTAGGGTTTCAAACATTATAAAAAACAAGGCACCATGTAGAATTTTGTTTTCCCATTTACAAATCATACACATGCAACACTGAAATTTGGAGAATTCAAAGGCAAAAAGGGTATAACTGAAGAAATTTTTCAATATGGATATTTTAAATTCATCACTTGCTGCAATATTGCATGACCCATTTTATATTTAACCATGAAAAGTTTTGTTTTCGAAAAAGTAAACCAGATTGGGAAAAAGCAGCCAACACAAGGTTTACTTCAGAAAAGCTGAGTAAATTTCAAAGAGCGTGTTGTAGGTGGAGAAAATTTGTTGTAAAAAACAATTTTTTTAAGTAGGTAGGTACTAAAGGAAACTCTTATTTTAGAAAAATCATGGCTAGGGTTTGATTTTCCAAAAATAGCAGAAGTGAGGGAATTGTTGGAAACAAAGAAGGTAAAACGATAAATCCTAGTGTAGGAAATCCACCATAAAAGTGAAGGGATATTTTTTGTGACTCTACATGTATGGAAAATTATAAAATTATGACCCTAAAACATTGGTATATTATCCAAAAAAAAAAATTGGAAACAAATTGCACCATTTGAAGGAATAATTGCACAACTGCATCAGAATTGCACCAAAAAGAGAGATTGCACACTTTTGGCAAATGGGTATTTCAAAAATCATACCAGTTTGACAATAAAATGTGTTTTCAAACAAGTTAAGTTTTCTATGGCTTTTTTTATAATTTTGAGGTGTGATTGTATGATTTTGGCATAGATTGTACAATTTTAGGGTTTTCAGGGACCCTATTTGTGCAATTTAAATGTAGTCATACAAATTGTTTTACAGTTGTACGAATTCTAATGTAGTTATGCAAAATGGATATGACCTTGTATAATTTTTGGGTTGCTTGTAAAATTTCCAGGTGATATTGTATGATTTAGAGCTCCAATTGTACGATTTGGTGATTTTTTATGGAATTGGGTTGCAATTGAATGATTTTGGGTAGAGTTGTACAAATTGGTAGTTGATTATACGATTTCAAAATATACATGTATGATTGGTAGAGGTATTTTATGGTTTATAGAAGCCTCTATACATTTTGGAAGTAGTTATATAGATTTAGGAGTTGTTTGTGCTAAGTTATCCTAAAATTACCAAGTTGATCGAAGATTGTGTGAAAGTGGTTTCAACTCGATTATGGTAGAAGCATGAGCTCCATGTGAGAGTTACAATATCATTTTGACTGCATTGTAGAAAATAGGGTTGAAATATCACCAGTACAATTACACCAATAATATTCACGGGCCAATAAATATAACACAGTTCACCCCATTCAAGACCAAGGGTGACAATTTTTAGTCACATAGGAGGCGTGGTAATCATCCTTGGAGATGGAAAGGGTATATGCCATGGATATGTTAGAGATATTGGCATGGTTGTAGAGGTAGAGCACTATTGTAATTTCAAAGAGAGGATATGGAGCCACCAAGGGCACACCGATGGGAGCTTCATAGTAAAATTCATTGGGAAGCTATCCCATAAAAATAGGATGAGTTGCTTAGTGAAGCAAAATAAGAGCAAGTAGATATCAATGATATCACTTTTGGACAACTAACAGTAGATTTTTGTTAGAAATAGTGGGACAAGAATGAGGATAAGCATTCATTGAAGCTTAAAATGAAGAAGGCTAGAGTAAGAATCATCGTGCAAATCCTATCACAGGATAAAATATTCTTCAATGAATACTTGTTATAAATTGTTCAGTCATATGAACCCATTGATAATCGCACATTTGTGAGAGTAGGTAATCGACACATTGAGATGGAGATTTTGGTGAATGTATTTTGAAGAATATTTGGATTTCCCAAGGAGGGAATTTTTATTGTAAAGAAGATGATGGATCAAATAGAGGCTCACAGGTTGATTACGACACTCACAAATGTGAAGTAACATAGTGTAGCTAAGATTTTAGATTTTTGAGGTTGTGGAATCAAGTAGAGTTTGTTGAAAAATTATTAATTGGCATGTGCAATGAATATTGTCATGGGTTGCTTGTCAGGATAATCATAGGCTTATAAGATACCAATTTGGATGAAATAGTATGTGGAAGGTATCTCTAAGGGGGTGAAGTATGATTGGGGAACCTATTTGGAGTAATGAATCCAAAATTTATTAACAATCAGGAGAAAGACCTTTACCATGAATTTTTATGCCATGGATATTTTGTTAGATGTAGTATCTAGAATGGGTCTTTCTTTTCCTGGTAGGACAATACCTTGGGAATTATTGTTAGACCAACCTACCATACTGTGATGGGCAAATAATTTACCTCTACTGAAGGTGATTCTACATAAATCTTAGGTGAAGAAAGCTGCAAAGTAGATAATACCCTCAATGTAGGAAGAGGTTGAGACTGCATCTGGCAAGGATGTTCATCCTAGGAGGAAAATATGAAGATAGTTGGAACCTACTTTGGAGCAATAGGCACTGGAAAAATAGTTGTAGGAGCAACCACCATCTTGTGAAGAGGAGGAGATAGTAGAACGACAATCCAATCCTGTACAAATTTGAACACATAGGCAACATGAGAGATAGATGAATGTGAAGAATCCCATGCATAAAGAGTAACCTAAGCCTATGCCAGTTAATCTAGTGGAAGAGAAATCAGAATTGAAAGGGTTGTATTTGCTAAATTATAGTATACATGATATGGAATATATGGGAGCATGGGATACCTGATATTGCTTCAATCCACATATTTCAATTTTTTAGATTCATCCAAATATTTGATAGGAAGAAAAATGGTACCACTAAATATAAAAGCAAAAGTAGTGGTGGATATTCCATTTGATGAATCCAAGAAGAAGAAGCCTCAGATAAATATTTTGAGGTGAGGGGAAAACAATCAATAAGAACAGGTAAGCATGCAGTTGCCACTAGGAGAGTTTGATCCAAACCTAACAGTGATAGTGCTAAGGGGAGTGCAACCAAACCCACAAGATGAAGGGTTGGCCAAAATATAATAGGGGGACTTACCTAACCCAAAAGAGGAAGTCCAAGCACCGGTAATAGATAAAAAATCTCTACAAAAGATAATTAATGTGGAGGAGATCAGACCACTTGAAGAAGAAGTGATGAATAAGATAGTAGCACACATTTCGCTACAACAAGAGAATGCATCTAGTACAACAAAGGATATTGGTGGAATTTTGAATCCACAAGAAGATGAAGATAAAAATCCATCATAGGAGAAGGATGTGAGGCTTCATACAAGCTTATTTTTTAAAGTGCCCCAGTTTGATACTCTGGTAGATAATGGAGATGACACGGATGGACAAGTGGAGCACTTCTTCCAACAAGCTAGTGAAATGTTCACTAGTGCTAGGTTGTAATCTAGTATTGGTAGCATTGGGAATTTGAAACTGTGGAGTGAAAAAACCTTCACTTAATTGGAGAAAATTGTCGAGTGGGTGTGCAATAAAGATCGTACCAAGAAAATAGCGTAGAATCATGCACAAAACCCATGGTTGTTACCTAGGGGAGAAGTACTTATGATGTTAGAAAGAGATGATTTACCGAAGGGAGTGAAGACAAATTACCATGAGTATCCACACATGTACTTAGATAGGGAACATGTCATACTTATCCGTTGAAAATACCGAGTATAGAATTTTGAAGAGTACCTTTAGAATTGGCCTTCACCCTATGAAAATTAAACTTCTTGACACATTGGATCAATTTTTTTAGCTTGGATATTGAATAGATTTATCAAGTCAAGGAAGCACAGAGGGAATAAGTAGAGGCTACTCAAAAAGAAATGGTTGCAATAGAATAAGAATTAGTACATAGTAAGATCGAGGTTGAGGAAATATTGAATAAGGCAGAAGTAGAATGGAATAACATCAAGCGGGCTTAATAATACAATCTACGCTCATAGGACAAGGAAATATAGCATGTAATTTAGCAATCAAAAGAGCACGTGAAGAAGTTAGAAGCACAAATAGTAGTGCAAAATCAAAAATTGGCCAAACAAGCAGACCAATTGAAGGAGGTTGTAGAGCAACTACAAGTGAAAGACTACAAGATCATAGATATGGACACAAATACCAAGAATTATAATAAGATGATCATGGATCAGAAGGTACAATTACGAGTTAAGGATGAAAACATTTTTGCTTGTGAAGTTGATATTCACTAGAATCTATACGTTATTGCAAAAAAATGATTTAATCATAGCAACTAGAACAAAATAATTATGGAATGAGAAGCTATGCAAGAGATCTTCCAAGTTAGAGAAGCATCTAGCTAAACTTTTGGCTACTACAAAAGAGAAGACCAATGCATATGGGTTGAAAGACCTGGAAGTCGATAACTATGCAACCCGATTGAAGGATAAGCATGTTGTTCTTCATATTCAACATGATGAGTTCTAACAGGATTCATAAACCAATACCAAGAATACCAAGTCAATGGAGACACTGAATTTTTTAAAGGGAGGGTAGATGTAGGTAGCAAATCCACCTCCCAGAAGAAGAAGAAATATTTTTTGGATTTGCATAATCTTATTTAGTTTTGTCAATTTTGATTAAAATGTACAAGTGGTCAAAATTTACAAGTAGGTGTAAATGTATAGGGTTGCAAATGTACAATTCAAAATGTCAATGAAATTAGGTGAATTATGCATTTGGGATGAATTTGATAAAAATTAAATTAGACTTAGTAAAACGTTGTAATTAATTATTTTAAAATAATTTTGGATGGCAGTTGTAAGTAATGTGATGTCTCAGGAACCACTTTTTAATGGTCTGGGTATGCTTATTTAGGCCCCCATTCATTTTTCTAGGTTTTTTGTTCTTTTATAATTCTAGATTGTTTATGGTAGGAATTCATTATTGTTCATTATTGATGTCCATTGTTGAGTCTATGGCTATTGTGATTAGTAATAATGGATATGTTGTACATGAGTATCTATAATATGGATATATCAATAAACCTCTTTAATTCTAGGCTATTGTGAATTCCATTGTGTTGTTATTATTACATATTGTAGATTTTGTGATGAATAACTAAATTGCTATGTTAGATTGGTGGAATTACAATAGAAATGGTTTTTTATGTTCTTATGACCCTGACATGAGAGTGGAGAATGATTGCATGATTAATTATGGTTGTAAATATATGTCATATGTTAGTTGTACAATTTCTAGAAATGTTGGTGATGATCATAATTCAATGCTATTAAATTAGGGTTTGCATGTAGGAAGGAAAGTTAACAATTGTAATAGGAAATCATCCCAAAACTTGTCCTGAAGAGATCTATGGTGTAAATTTCCAAATCAGTGAATGAAGTATTCAGTAGGTGTTTATGTAAATTGTACATCCTGACCCCCAGATCGTACAAATTATTGTTTGCCTAATTTAGAAATAAATTTGCATGATAAAAATTACCATTTATGGAAATTTTGGTGTTTCAGATAAATTGATTACAAAACTGATCGATTTGGGTTGCAAAACCATTGGTGAATTGACTAGATGGATAATTTTACAAGCTACAATTTTTTATAATTTGGATCATACAACTATACGATTTTGTGATTGTACAAGTTGTTTTGCAAGAGTGACAAGTACAAAGCAAATCATACACCTTGTATGATTTGGGCAAGATTGTTCCAAGACCTTGGGAATAATTTCCACACCTTCTAAATCACTTGTACCCTCTAGGAATACTGTACCCCTATGCTACAAACTATCCCCACATGTTAGATAGAAGAGAACCCCACACACTTGCCACAACTTGATGATAATACTAGTAAGAATTCCCACATATGTTCTAGTATAGTATGTTGACTTACAAGACCTTACATTGAATTCTCTTTACATAATTGTACATCCAAATAAAAATATACTTATTAAGTATATCAATTTATACAACATCATTTTAAATTCATTGTGCATCATGTTTTAACCGATTACAAACACTTCATAATTTTATGGAAGTTATTGTATATTATACACCCATTTAGAAATATAGAAGAGGTATTAATGTGGAAAAAATTATATCATAGGTATATGGAAGATAGAAAGTGAGAGGTACAACCAACCCCATAGGTTAGAAATCAAGAGAATACCCCCATAGGTTAGAAAATGAGAGATAACAAACTACCTCCATAGGATATAAAGCAAGAGGATCAAATAACCCCATAGGTAAGAAATTAATCAATTACAAACAATACATAAATTTATTGAATTCATTATCCATTTTATACCCATATAGAAACAAAAAAAATGTAATAATGTGGAACAAAATTCCATCATAAGAGTAAGCTAGTTAAAAAGCAAGAACACCAATTACCCCAACAAGTTAGGTCCCAAATGTTAGAAAGTGAGAGAGGGCCAACTACCCCCTACAATTAGAAATTTAGAGATCTAACTATGCCCATAGCTTAGAAAGTGAGATAGGGCCCACCCATTTTGAAACATAAAAGAGGTACTATGTGGAACAAAATTTTATTATAGGAATATGCTAGTTATAAAGCAAGAGTTCCAAATACTTCCACAAGTTAGAAACTAGGAGGGTACCCCCATAGGTTAGAAATCAAGATATGGTCAACTACCCCCCAAAAGTTAGAAATCAAGAGTGATAGCTAACCCCACAATTTATAAAGTGAGATAGGGACAACTACCTCTACCCCCAAGAGAGCTCCACATCCAATCCATAACTCAATGTGAAGAGGATAAAAAATCCTACATTAATGAGACTAAGTGCTTGCACCTTCAATCCTACTACCCTATTGTAGACAACTTATTTTGAGTGTTGAGCTAATATTAAAGTTCTCCAATCCCTTCATCAACTAGATAGTAACAAAATCTTAAATATGGCACTTTCAAAATCTTAAATATGCTTTTGCTAAAATTTGTCTTTGATCTTTTCCACCTAAGTTTGACCTCCAATAGTCATGATGGTAACAACACCATCATGAAAGCACTACCAATGCTTTTTCCATACCATCACTTATATATATCATGATCTAAAAAATAAATAAAGACTTTTGGTACCTTACAAGTCACTCACCATTAATGGATTGTATCCCTAAGGTGTGATTCATAGCTCCTAATAGAAATCTAATATTTCATATTTTCAATATTCCTCTATTAATTGCATCTTTATCTCATTTTAAAATCTTATAATCTATAATTATATCACCCTCAATGCAATCCTTCCTCAATGGAACCATGGCTTCTTATAAAACTAGCACTTGGGATGACCAATTCAACAAGAGTTTTAGAGTAGCAAAATTCTACCAAAATCATTTTTTTTTTTTTTTTTGTGGGGGGGGGGGGGCGGCGGCGCGGCGCGGGGGGGGCGCGCTCCTTTTTTGCGGTGGCGGCGCGCGCGCGTTGTCCCCCCCCCGCGGCCCCACACAACACATCGCGGGGCGCCCCCCCCCCCCCCCCCCCCCCCCCAATTTTATAAATCTTTTGCGGGGGGGAGAGGAGGGGGGGAGAAAAAAGTGGGCTGCCCCGAGGGCCGAGATTTGAACCTTGGACCTCTACCCCCCTTATGGGGTTTGGATGAACCAATTGGTCTACACCTCGGACTTCTACCAAAATCATTTTAGAATCATAGGAATTCTTTTTGCATGGCAAGGTTATTCCAAAATATTATCATAATCTTGTGAATATCATCCTTCAAGCATCCAAGCTCTCTTGCAAGTGATCAAGGCACTCAATCTTCAAGCACCTAGGCTCTTTCAAGTATCCAAATTCTCTCTCAAACATTAAATCATCTAAGCTCAAGCATCTAGGTATGCACAAGCAAGCTAGCAATATTTCAACAAGTTTCTACAAATAAGGTAAAAATAACTTGTGCTCTTTCCCCTTATTTGTTCTCAACACTATTTTTTGGCTTGTAGCTTTAAGCTTTAATATTTTTGCATGTTAAATAGTTTTGCATATTGTAGTTGCATCTAGTTAGAATATCATTTTATTATTTTAATCTTTAGTTTAAAAAGTATTTTTTTGTCTTTTGTCACTTAATAGAGTCTCCATACTCCCTATCCAAATACCTTCATCTATTAAATCATTAAGTTGGCTTATATTGCATCTAATATTTCTTTGTTGTTGTCTAAATAAAAAAATGTTATTGGATTATAGGTTTGGTGGTACTATCACTCTCTATTTTATATAAATCAAGAGCACCATTTACTAGAAAAATTTCCATCAACACTATCACTCTCTAGTTTATATAGAGCAAAAAAACCATTTACTAGCAAAAGAGCCATTAGCACTATTCCAATCCTATGGCACTATTGCTATGGAATATTTATTTCATGTATTTATTATTCTTGTCATTTTTACATATATCTAAACACGGGACTAATTATTGATCAAGTAAGTTCAACATTATCTTCTAGCTCATATAGGTCCCTTTGTTGCTAATCCAATCTTTTCAATTTATTTTTTAGGAAAACAAAAGTGCTATCGATAGATGAAAGCAATGATAACACTTCTATGGACTAGAAGCACTTTTTCCTGTATGGAAAATAGAGGTTTTTATATTTTAGTTTCCTATTTATTAAAGCATATAAGAATTAATGTTGTTTTTTGTGTAATTAGATTAACTTCTACTTCTATTTATTTGAAAAAACAAGCAAAATGGAAAGAAATAACTATTTTAGCTTTAATTGTTTAGGGGACCAATTAAATCTTCAAGCTTTAGCATTAAATCAAAATTGCATGTAGCCAAACATAGAATTTTTTTATTACATTCTCTTTCACCGTTGACTTCAAAATAAAATTACTATTTACTTCATTATCAAATATCAAAAGCATTTTAAATTTAGGCCTTGTTATATTTGTATGTTGCATTATACCTAAATTAGTGTTAAGCTCAGTTAAAATCCATCAAATATAATCTCTAAGCTAATTAACTACTCCTATCCTCAAGGTGAGAGAGGGAGAAAAAAAAATAAATCCCCCAAGAGGCCCTTCACAATCTCTTTGTTCATCTCATATTTTGGTAAACCCATTATTTACAACACTACAGGTCCCAAGATCTTCTTTGACCAAGCTAAGCTTTAATAAAGCTAAAACTTATCAAATATTAATCAAGATCACTTAATATTGCTTGTTTAGATTGTATCATATTAAATCTAGATAACAATAATATAATCAATTTCTAGTCCTAGTAAGGGTCTTTATGGTCCTTTAAGAAATTATTAGACAAGATACTAGGCTATATTAGGTATTTAATGAGCTTAGGCCTCTAGCCTTGAACATAGGGTCTCATCCATACTTACACCTAGTAAGGAGTATAATATAGTCGGCTAGTGGAAGTAATAAGGAGGTATACTATTACCCTCACATACCATCTTGGCCATGTATCCAAGTAGTCACTTCCATGTATCATTGGCAACCCATGTATTGGCTTTCTCTCATGTATCGATGGGTATATAGAGAGGAGTTAGGTGTATAGGAACATTTGGTATATAGAAATTTCCGTGAGGTATATAGATCAGATTTGGTATATCAAGGAAAAGAGATATAAGGTTGCTAAAACATCCTCTTTCTTATTTAATCAACTCTATAAACTTTAAAACTTAATTATTTTAACTTTCCTTCCAAACCCATAGCCAAGAGATGTTACTTAACCTATATCTCTACTCATCAATTGGCCATTAACCCTAAACCTCTGATGGAAGATTATGATGATGAAATATCCTTTGATATCCCCAAATTCAAGGAATAAGAGGAGGTTTCTACACCTTTGGATTCTCAAATCCTTATTCATGATGAATAATGAAGGGTGGTTTTCCAATCCATATATCACATGGATTAATTATTATATAAGCATAGGGATTTTATATAGTCATTTCTTAGGGAAGTTCAAGTTACTTGAGACATATCTATAAGGGAAGGTTCACTTATGGACCATCCCCAAAAACCTACCTCAAACACTTTACCTTTAAATAAATTGGATCCATCCTTGGGGTTTTTAAGTACAAACCTTAATGCATCAAATTCTAATTTCATTGATTCAAATCCTTCTATCATCACTACTTCTATGGAGTCTATAAGAAAAACCATTGCCTTGTTTAGGGCATCACTCATTTTTTCTTGCTATTAAAAAACTATTATAGGGAAATTTAAGTTGTTCTATATCTCAACAAGTGAACACAAGTTAGAATTCTCATCAGGATGTACTATCAAGTTCCCAAAATTCTAATTCTCATATCAACAAGCTTAATTCTAGTCTCATAAGCACAAGTATAGGTTTCACTCAAAATCCCAATCTCATGATCTCTCATTCTTCATCTTCTAATCCTTTCATCTCAAATACCTTAGGGATAAATCATATGATTCCATATTCAATATCATAAACCCAAGTGTATCAACCTCCTTATATCAATTATCAAATTCCTCTTGTCTCTTAGAACATGAATTTTATTGCATCAACTCCTATTTCGTCTTAACTCCAAACTTAAAGAGTTGTTAAAACAACAAATGGCCATCATCCAAGGGTATTCATCCAATCACAAGTACTATTATAAATCGTCTTTTCCTCATCTTGAATAACCATTATAGGGCAATGTAAGTTGTGTTATATTTCAACAAGTGAATGCAAGCTACACTCCTCATCAGGATGTATTATCAAGTGCTCCAACATTTAATTCTCATGTCAACAACATTTATTCTAATATTGTAAGTATGAGTATAGGTTTCACTCAAATTTCTAATATCACAATTTCTCATACTTTCATCTAAAATACCTTGGGGAAAACTAATATAATTTTATCTTCAACATCAAACACCTAAGAGTATCAACCTTCTTGTTATATTAATTATTAAATTCCTCCTATATCTCAACAAATACCTTTTATACCATCAAATTATATTTCAAATTAAGCTCTTAACTAGAGTTATTGAAACAACAAATGGTCATCATTCAAAGGTTTTGTTGCAGTAAAAAATAATATTTTGATGATATGTGCAACCAACTCATATATCCTTTTGTAGATAGTCATAATTTCCCTCCCAATTTTAGAACTCCTAAGTTTCAAATGTATAAAGGGAAGGAAGATCTTGTCAACCACCTTAGGTCATTTAGAATTACTTGTATCAATACATTTTATAGTGAAACATTCCACTCAAAATATTTCCTAAGATACTTAGTGGTCCTACCTTGGAATGATACTACCAAATACTAAAACATTCCCTTAAAATTTTTAGATACCTTGGTGAGATTTTTGCCAAAAAAAAATTTGTCTATGTTGAGAAAAAGGTTATGATTAGTAATCTATACCAACTCAATAAATATAAATACAAGAATTTAGTCAAATTATTCACAATATGGTAAGCCCTAGTGGGGAGATTATAGTATGCCCTTCTACTTAGAGACCTTCTATACATATTTATAGGTAACCTTGATGAGCAATTGGTATTCTACCTAGAAACTGCCATTGTGTATTCTTTCAAAAATATGATTGACATGGCCAAGAGAGTAGAGACTACCCTTGTCAAAAATTATCAATTGAAAACCAAATACCATAAACCTAATTCTAACCTAAAGTTGCAAGACAAAAAATATATATTGTATACAATAGAGTTATAGAATCATGCTAGGAAAACAATATTAGTATTGTGGCAAACCTTCAAAAGCTTGTCTTAGGTAAGCTACAACAATAAAAACCTAGGAGGAAATACTATTGACTGGATGAGTCTCATTCATCCATTATAGATAAACTTTTAAAATCCAAAATGGTAGATCTTCCACCTACCAAGCCTATAGAATTTGAAATAGAAACTTTTCTTGGTTTGGTCCACATAAGCAATGTGTCTCCATTGCATTAATTATCATGCAACTAATTAATGCATGAGCCTTAGAAACCTAATTCATAACCTATTTGACAAACATCAATTTATCCTCAATAGCAATAACTCTCAATCTTCTTCTAATCAAGATATTACAATTTTTAAAAATCTATTCTCTAATCATAATTAAAGTCAAATTATAGTGAATAATGTTCACTACAAGAATGTCCCACCTCCAAACCAAAGTTTCTTGGGATTATTTATTCTTCTAATAATATCTCTCACATCTATGTTTGTAACTAGACAACACAATAATCCTTCATTTTATTAACCTTCTAGACCTCCTTTGGTCCTTTATGCAAATATAACTCTCTCTAAGAGACCTCCATTAATTATTTAATTAGGATATAAGGTTTTAAATTTGATTCATCAACTTGAAATTTAACCCAATCCCTTCTTTGGCTTCTCAAGACCTCTTTAACCCATGAAAACATGATAAATTTTTGGTGAACAAGTTGCTTCTCAAGACCTCAATCCAAATAATATTTTTTGTAGTGGGATCCATTAGGGTTTGTTAGCTTTTGATGCTATATATTTAAGAAAGTGTAACCATAAAAACTAAAATGAGCATGCAATATTAAATATATGATAATGGCAATATACTAAGTAGGAAAAACTCATAATAAACTTCTACAATAACTGATAAAACTGTCATTAATGAAAGCTCATGAAAATAGGATGTTCATACAAAATGTGGATATATCAACTGCTCCATGCTTCATACAAGTTCTACATTGTGTCTAACATGTATTATACTATCCCATATATTCTCTACTATCCTCTAAGCTCCACTCTCTCTTATCTATCAAAGGTCTATATATAATGAGATATGTCTCTTGGCCTTTCACCTACCTATGAATATTCATCTTCCTATTATATGACTCATGTACACATGGACTACATGCATATTTACATCATCAAGTACTTTGAACATTCTAACAACTCTTGTGTATTTATTATATTACATAAAGTAAATACTAATCAAACTCCTAATTTAGAGATGTACCCAGGTGGTACATTAGCATGTAACAAATAATGTAATATATTCCAACCCCCTGTATTACATTATTTTGTTATTAAAGACTTTAGTCTTCAATATGGTCTTATCTTGGTACTATAACTTGAGCTCTTTTTTTTTTTTTCTTCATTGTACTCTATGTATGTATCCTAATCAAGTAAATAATTAGTATCTTCATGTTGTTCCTTTAGTTAACTTTATTTTGTATTTAGCTTAAAAGTATTTTCTTCCATCTTCATATTATTTTTTTGTCTTGCTTCATCTTTCTTCTTCTTTTTCATTTCTACATGTTTACTAGTGATATATCCTCTTCATGGTGAGTTATTATATCATCACAATAGTATTGGATATGATTCAGTATTTCATTGCTAATATGTTCATTTTGTTTCATGTTTTGAAAGAATTCAAAAACAATTAATGATAGATATGTCATCAAACATTCTTCTGAAGTAACTATAACTATACTTTGAGTATTCCACCAAGATTTAAAAATTAATTCATGAAGATAACCAATTAAAATCATAAAATTTCCTTCTTTTGCTTCCTTGAGAAACAAATAGAATTTTTATTTTTTACCAGTAGACAAATACTTGTATCCATCAAAAGTATCTATTAAGTTTTGTGAAAAAAATTAAAATTCATGAAATAGTTCTTTATTATTGAATTCATTCCTCACTATTTCATCCATGCTTATTTTAATTTAATCTTTGAAGTGAAATTCCTTATAGCTCCCTAGTATTATGTATTGAGAATAGTTTTGATAGAATATTTTAACTTTCAAAAAACCATCGAGGTTGACTACCTTATGAATCCCTAATTTAGAGATCAAACTCAATGAATTCTTTTCAATTCTCAAATTTGTAGGATACCCCAAAAATTCTAATGTTCAATCAATTATTTTGACAAGGGTTTAATTTTTTAAATCTCTAGGTAGAATTCCTTTTAACTCCCTAGTATTTTGAGCATAAGATCAAATTTGATATACTCTTTTTAATTTTTCAAGTTTTGTAGAATACTTTGTATCTCCCAAGTGTTTTGAATATACTATGGTCTTGATAAAGTGCTTAGCTTTCTTAGTTTTTCTTTGAGTTGAATACTTTTTATCTCTCTAATTGTCAACTTCTATTCTTCATCTTATTTCTCCCTATTTATGAATAGAAAGCTAAAGATAATTTTGATGCACTTTCAATTGATAAAAAATCTATATCTTCAAGACTTTAAAGTTGGATTTCTTATGTCTCATTAATTTGAGCAAGAGACTAATTTCAAATGCAATTTTCCAACTTTTCAACAACTTTATGTAGTGCTTCAATTTGTAATAATAAGGTTTCTAAATTTGAAAAACCTAAATTGGTGTTGAAACCCTTATAACTACATAATTAGAAATTTAATAAATAATGATATTTACAAATTTAATGTTTCAATTTCAATGTAGAAAATATTATTCCTCCTAGTTAAATTTTTTGCAAATATTTCAATACTTGAATTTCAAATAATGCAATTTCAAAAGGTTCTCAATTTAAATCCTCCTTACTTGAATAGTCTTTAAAATCAATCAATAGATCATCTAAGGTTGTAATTTACCAATTTATTTCCTTATATATATATATATATATATATATATATATATATATATATATATATATATTTCATTTAATTAACTAAACTTAACCTTAGTATTGATAAACCTTATGCCTCCTTGACCTTTATGAAATGCAAATAGTATTTAAATATTAATATACCTTTTTTGGAGGTGAGGTGCTATGTATTGGTTTGCTACTCCCTTGACTAAAACTTGCGCTCTAATTAGGTGCTATTATCTCTTAGTCTTCAAAGATTACATTATGTTCTTTCATTGTATTTATTGCTCTTCCTTGTGTATGGTGCTCTATTCAACTTTGACTGTCCTAATTCTTCCTCTACATTCTATGACCTTGAATGCATATTGTTGCTAGATTGGGATCTTCAAACTTGACTATATTCTTTTTCTTACGTGCCACATGGCACTCAATGTATTCTTTGGATGTAACTTCTTATTTCTTTGCCCAGTTAGGTGGCATTATGATAATGTAGGTGTTACTTTATGACATGTGTTCTCCTTTCTCAATGAGCATTGGTTTGAAGCATTTTCAATGATTGTTTGTGCTCTTTATTTCTATGCCAAGTGGCATATGAGTGCTTTAACTAATGTGATAAGTGGTGGCTCCACTCCTCTCAATACTTGCATATAACACTTCACCTTTATTTGGTTCTCAATATTGATTTCCTTTCCTTAACGTTCTTAGTATCTTTTGCCAATGTATTTTTCTTTTAATAGATATTGTTTGGTCTTCCTTTTGCAATTGCAAGATGCTTGGTATTCGTTCTTCAATGCTTGTTGACGCTTCTTGATTTCCAAAATTTGGTGTTGGATCTTCTCCTTCAATGGATGCTCCTCTTCTACGTTGGTGGCTACTTCTTTGGTGGTGCTTCAACACGTCTTCCTTGGTGGCTATTTCACCACTTTACTCAATAACTTCTCAATTCTTTTCATTCAGATATACAAGCCTCTTTACTTAGGTAAAAACTTAACTTCTTGCTTTATTTCTCTTCCATAATACTTGCACCTTTATCCTTGCTTTGGCTCTATCCTTATATTATATTTAACTTCTTTTTTTGTTACAGGTTGTGGGCACTACCTTCTTGGAGTTTTAGTGTCTTACTTGGTGTCTTTAGACACCTTGAGTATGCTATCTTTGAGCACTTATTCAGATCTTTCCTTATATAATAATATTACCATTAGCTTAAACACTAAATTAATAGTTTCTAATATGATACTCTTATAACTTTAAAATAAACTGATTTTAGTACTTAAATAATAAAATTTTGTAGCACCGATGTGGCATACCTTTTGATCTCCTTTTTTAGCATATTTTCTTGGTGATTTGATTCACCTTTATGCTGCCCTAAAATTGTAATATTTGTATCTATTCCTTATATTCAATTTCTGCTCTAAAACCTCTTTAATTCTCCTCCAAATGAGCTCTTTTGAATTTTGAAATTTGCAGCTATTAGTGCTATCCAAATACTACCCTCTTCTATCCAAAAGCCTAAAATTTTTCAGATTATAATGCAGCCAATTCCTACTTCATTTTGCAATCTAAAAATCTCTTAAATATGCTTAGAAACTCCTCCAATTTTCTGCCTAATCTTGCTTCTCAAAAACCTTTAATTTGTTGTACAAAACTTTATAAATTTTCAGATTTCAATGATGTTCATAAATTAGCTTCTATGTTGTCTAAGAGTGCTCTCAAATTTTGCACTTTCATTTCCAATTTGCTAGCTTAAGTTGTTGCCTATGTCTCCTTCTTTCTCCTTTCAAGTTTTCTTGAGAACTATTCTCTTGGGTCTTCAAATTCTATAGCTTCTCAAATATTCAATTGGACTTTTCCTCATCCTTCTCTATCTTCGATCTTCATTATTCTATATTATAAATTTTGAAGTTCTTCAATGGGACCTCTTTCTCGGGTCTCCTCCTTCTAGAGGTGCTTTCTACTTTCTTCAATCTGGACCCTTCAATATTCTATGGGGACATCCTTCTTGGGTCTCCTTGATCTCCAATTTCCAATCTTCTATGGGGCTCTTTTGGCCTCTTTCTCTCTTCTCAATCTTCAATATGGAATCTTCAATTTTCAATGTGGACTTCTTCTCATGAGTCTATTCTTTATTCAATATAGAGTCTTCAATATTTAAGCTTCAATGGGGACATCCTTCTTGGGTCTCTTAAATATTCTACCTCTAATCTCCAATGGGGTCTTCTTTATTGGACCTCCTTAATATTCAACGTCTACTTTTTCTACAACAAAGGACTAATCCTTGTATAAGGAAAGAACATAGACTCTCAAGTAATCGAAAATGAAATTCTTCTCTATACATTGTAGGAAGATTCTCAACTTCTAAGAACTAATTTTCTACAACAAAAAATTAGATAGTAGGAAGTAAATCCATGCAAATCTCTAGATATTTATAAGTCAATAAACATCACTAGTTATCCTTCAATATTAGTGGAAAAAGAGATATTTGTTGAGTCATAGTATTAAATAGTTTTCTTCAACCCTAGGGAAAGACTCTAGCCAAATAGAAATTCTAAAACTTTTGGAAATGAAATATATCTATCCCCTCTCAATCTCTCTTGTGGCTCTCTCTATCTCCTATCAATCTACCTTGTGCTCTGATACCACTATTAGCTTTTGATGCTATATATTTAAGGAAATGCAACCACAAGAACTAAAATGAGCATGCAATATTAAATATATGATAATGGCAATATACTAAGCAGGAAAAAATCATAATAAAATTCTACAATAACTCATAAAATTTTCATTAATGAAAGCTCACAAAAATAGGATGTTCATACAAAATGTGGAGATCTCAAATATTCCATTATTCATAAAAATTCTACATTGTGTCTAACTTATATTCTATTCTCCTATATATTGTCTACTATCCTCTATGCTCCAATATTTGTTATCTATCAAAGGCATGTATATAATGAGATATGTCTCTTTGCCTTTCACCTACCTATGACTATTCATCTTCCTATTCTTTGACTCATGTACACATGGACTACATGCACATTTACATCATAAAGTACTTTGCATATTCTAACAACACTTGTGAATTCATTACATTGCATAAAGTAAATACTAATCAAACTTCTAACCTAGAGATGTACCCAAGGTGGTACACTAGCATGTACCAAATAATGTAATATATTCTAACAGGGTTAACCAATGGACTATATCATTCAATGAGGATGATTATTCTCAATCCTCTATGATTAGAGATCTCCTATTATATATCATAGGGTATATCAACAATATATTCATCAAGTCGTAGTTAAAAATATTTTTGATCTCAATATTTGTAGCCCAATATTTATTGATCATTTTAGGCTAACAAAATAATATTTAGAGAGATAATATTCTTATTAGAGATTTTGAAAATGGGAACTATGAGGCTAGTGCCACTATAAATCCTAACCCTTAGATTCAAACCTTGCATTCTCAACACTCTCTTCTATGTGATGTCTTATGACTTAACCTACACCATTATTTTTGGAAGATCATAGATCCATGAGATCTAGGTTATTTCTTCAACTCTTCATTAGTGCATTAAATATGAATATAGAGAGACTTATAAAATTCTATATAACCCTAAATCCTTTTCCTCCTACCAAGTAATCAAGGTGAAGAAGATTGAAGCTTATCTTTACCCTTCTCTCAATTCATATCTTGAATCATTTTCTTCTCATCTCCCTATCACTAATGCATTAAGGTGTTTCAACTTAAATAATTCACTTAATAATTAATCTCAAGGTCAAAATTCCAATTCAACCAATATCAACAATAATAATAAATATTATGATAAACTTGTATTGGACCTATTCAAGCTTCCTCCATATCCTTGAACCTTAGGCTTGACTTCTAGTAGTAGGGGTAAAATAGTTTAAATATGAAGTTTCTCCTTTGTTTGTGTTGGTACTACCAATGATCAAAAAATCCATGGTAACAATGATTTCCTAGTTGAACAATAGTAGACATCATAATTCTTATCAAACTCATATTCTATTTCAAAGCATATGCTTTCCAACATGGGATGTTGGGTTAAAGCATTAGACATATATGAGTAAGGAATAAAATAGCCCCGATAGACTAAAGCCTAGCTGAGACACTATGTGATAGGTTATATCCCTCGAAGTAGTCATCATTTTCCCTATTATTCTTCTAATATTGATGACGAAGATAATATTCTATCTAGGGCATCCCATGATGAAACCATTTATCTATATGGATTGGATCAAGACAAGGAGAATGACAATGGGTCATCACTCATAAATCCTAGCCTCTTTTGGTTTACACAATCTATTAGTATAAATATCATAATACTATTTTATCTCAAGCTAATTATTAATGAAGATAATTATTAGTTAGAGGACATCCTAAATTATCCTCCTCAAGATGACCCCTTATACTATCTAAGTGAAAACAACATATATTTTAGTGGATCTTTTCCTAAGTCATGAATGTTGCTATATCATAACCAATCAACAAAAATCATCCAACCTTAGATCCTATAGATCTTTGATATCCTAGGAGTTCCACCAAATTCCCTTTAGTTAGAATATGAGTCTTTATTTTCATTGAGAAAACTATAGACATTAAAGTTGGTACTAAGATCCCAAGATCCTTAAATTAGGTAGATTTGATCCCAACATAACATGAGGAATACACGAAGTTTGTGATAAAGTTTGAAGACATATTTTCTTGGTCCTACATCAACATACAATATATTGATATTTTCCTTATTGTCTATCATCTAGTTGTCACTCATCATGCAAAACTTGTAAAGAAAAAATCTTAGTAAATAAATCCAAAAGTAACTTTTCTAGTCAAAGAGAAGATTCAAAAACTCCTCAATGCAAATCCTTTAAATCCATTGACTATTTTGACTAGATATCTAATGTTGTTCTTGTTGCTAAAATATATTTAGTGTTAGAGTGTGTACCAACTTTAGTGACATAAACAAAGCATTTACCCAAAGATGACTTCCCTATGACCAACATCAATATAATCATAAATTTTATTATAGAATGTGGAATATTTTCTTTAATGGGTAGATTCACATGTTATAATTAGGTCAAAATAATTCTTGAGGACTAATCCAAAGCAAATTTGTCTACCCCTTGGGGAATCTTCTACTATCAAGTCATATCTTTTGTATTGAAGAACGTAAGAGCTACCCACAAAGAGCCATGAATACATCTTTCATGACATGATGCATGACATCATGGATGATTATATCAATGATATTATAGGTATATATTTAAACTAGTAAGACCATGTTCAAGATCTAAGAAACATATTTGAGTGACTATAGGATTATAAGGTATGTCTAAAGTCTAAAAAATATATTTTTGGGGTTACATCAAGAAAAGTATTTGAATTCATTGTATCTTGATATGACATCAAAGTTGATATTGATAAAATATTAGTTATACTTCATATGCCATTCCCTTGAACTCTGATCCAAATTAGGAGTCTCTAAGAAAATATCTAATCCATTTGTAGATTCATCTCCCAACTAGCTAACAAGTGTTAGCCTTTCACCAAGATTTTAAAGAAGAATGTAGTCATTGAATAGGACATTGAATATCAAGTGATCTTCAATGCTCTCAAAGCCTACCTTTTGTCTTCTCCGATTCTTATTCCTCTTAATCCTTCTAAACCCTTGTTTCTATATACAGTGGAAATATACCATTCCCTAGAATATATGTTGGTGTATTACAATGATCAACATAGAGAGTGATGTATTTTCTATATTAGTAAGATTTTTTTCAATTATGAAGTTTGATATACCCCTTAAGAGAAGCTTTGACTAGCCATAGTATTTTATTCTTAGAAACCTAGATACTACATGCTCAACCATAAAATTGTTATCATCACAAGGATAAACACCTTACAATATCTCATGTCTAAGCCTCACCTCTTAGGACCAACCGTTGAGTGGGTCATTATGCTTAACAAATTTGATCTTGAGTTTGTCAGCTAAAAGACTATGAAAGACCAGGTCATTGCTAATCAATTAGTAGATTCATCCTTAGAATCTAACCATATCTTACTCATATACTTTCCTAAGGAATTAGTATTTATCTTAAAATAATATCAACCTAACTCTTGGTTTTTGTACTTTGATGGTACTCGATGTGTCAAAGGATTGGGAGAAAGAATCATCTTGGTTACTCCTCAATAATAGCTTATCCCTTTATCCTTTAAGCTTAAAATTTCTTGTACCAAAAATATTGTTGAGTATGAATACCTTATCCTAGGGCTACAAAAAACATTACATCAGGTTAGAACCCTTTTTGTCTGTGGATATTCATAGCTTATAATCATCCAAGTTAATGGTGTTTAATAATTGAAAGATGAAAATTTAAAGATATACAAAGAAATTTTTGATAAACTAATAGTTGATTTGACAATATCGCCATTGAAGCCATCACCATGTCTAGTAATTACCAGTTTAATTCTATGGTCTTGGTTCCATCCCTTATCCCCTTAGATATAGATGATAAACTAGCTATAATAGTTATTCAACAAATTAGGAAACCTTCAACCTTAGAGTCTATTTTGCTTTCTCAAGGAGTGTCTTTTGTAGAAACAACTCCTTCTAATACTTCATGTAAAGATATATTTTCTTTCTATAAGGATGGCACCTTGCTTGATAGTTTGAATTATAATGAATGCAAGAAACTCAATCAATGAGCCTATAAACATGTCATCATTGAAAATATCTTATATCATTGTACCCTTGATGTCATTTTTCTTAAATGCCTACACTTAGCCAAAAATTAAATAGTAACCAAAGAAGCCCATCATGTATCATGCAATGGCCACTTTAGTAGTATCACCATCACTAGGAAACTCCTATGGATGAGTTATTATTGGCCATCCATGGTAAAGGAATATTGTAAATATATTAGGAGTTGTAATAAGTGTTAACATGACAATCTTATCCATGCTTCATCCCAAAATCTCCAACCCTTGACTTCTCCTTGTCCATTTTCTATTTAGTGTTTAGATATTATTGGGAAGATCGAACATGTACCATTTGATGGGTATAAACTCATCATCATTACTACTAAGTATTAAACTAGGGTTGAAGCCATACATTTAGCCTCAACCATTGGTGTCTAAATATCTATACTTATTCTCAATTATATCCTTAGCTATTATGGAAACCCTTTTGTACTAATATTTGATAATGGAACATCCTTAAAGAATAGGGATGTCAAAAATAATTATGTTAAATATAGGATTCAATACAAATGATCAATACCTTACTATCATTAAGGTAATGGCCAAGCTAAAGCTTGTAACAATGCTCTTATCAAGACCCTCAAGAATCTCATCAACAAAATTGGTTGATATTGGCATCTCCAGTTGTATCCTACTTTATGAGCATATCATACTATTGTATCCTTAAAGAACCAATGAATATAATGCATCTTAAAAGGTATTACATTTAATTCTACATTATCTAGCTATTTTGTTATAGCTTCCTATCACTGCTTACATGCATATGCTTGATTTCATAATTGCTTGAATGCATGTACCTATTTCTATATAGAATACCTCTTGCATCTTGAGTCAAGGATCTATGATGACATGTAAATGATTATCCTAGTTAGAATATATTATTTTTATACCCTAGGTGACTAATATGAGTAGATTCTCTCATCTCCATATTTACAAACCATATTAGGCATAACACAATATCAATTTGTCTATCTATCTCAATTTGTTTTGTTGTAAATATTATCTCTATCAATTCTTCTAAACTATCAATATACTACAAGGTTCATAGGTGATGATGGAAAAACCAATCAAACCAAATTATTCTATCTCATCAATCATTTTTTATGAATACTATAAGGTTTGTAGATGCTGATAGTAAGATCAGTTGTATCATATTTTGTCTTCCATGCACACCATATGTGATTCCAACTAGTCAACAATAAATTTATCCTTTTAACTAGAGCATCATGCATTACCACATAGATCAAATTACAAGTCCTCTATAATACTTCTCTATGAGTAAAATCAATTCAAGCAAAATCCCTTTACATATTTGTATGAAGGGAAATCTCTAAACTAAATTAAAAGTCCTATGTATGAAGCATAAGTTCTTTATCTATTTATTCAAAGGTATATCAAAACTCCTATAGGTGAATTAAAATGCCTTTACATATTTTAATAAAGGTAAATTAAATCTAAATTAAAATTCCTACGGGCAAAAAAAAAGTCCTTCAAGCATTTTTTAAAGGAAAATAGAAAGTCCTACAAGTTAAGTGTAATTCCTTTAAGCGTTCGTTTAGAGATAAATAAAAATTCTTATAGGCAAAGAAAAAGTCCTTTAGACATTTGTTTAAAGAAAAATCATTTATTATTATATTTGTACATATCTTTGTATCATAGCAACTAACTAGAAGTTCTTTAGGCAAAGCTAACTAAAGTCCCCTTGGGAAAATATGAAAGCTAACCAAAAGGCCTATGGGAAATGTAAATTAAAGTCCCCTTGGGAAAATATTTAAGAATGTATCTATGTATATAGTTATACATATTTGTATATAGTTGTACTATAATAATGCCTTCTTGGGCACATCATGTATCCCTCATCTATCATCATGTCATGCATCTTTCATCATATCCAATCACTTCATTTATTTCATTGATTATCACTGGTTAATTCACATTTAATTAATTATTAATAACTATTTTACAACACATTTCATCTTAATATTAATTCATATTAACCCATTCATGTCAAATCAACATAATATAATCTCCATTATTACTTCCATTATTGATCATCCTTTTAACATAAATTAATTCATCACAAATAAAAATATTAAATAATATTAAGCAAATAAACAACATAAAAGCAACATCAATGTAATCAAGCCATCATATCATAACTAATAACTCATAGTCTTAATATTGATGATATGTATTAATATCTTAGAGTATCTATACATCATAATCTTAATCTATTTGCATAATAAAATCATCAATAATCTACATAGTCTCCTAATAAATTTGTAGGACAATCAACTCCAATAGCTAGCTCTAAGAGCCCATATTTGACGCTCCTCCTCTCTCCCTTATAAGTGGTGGCATTTGTACATATATCTATGATAGATAAGTCCCAAACATTAAGCAAGTATATGATTGGGTCAACATTGATGATTTCAAGAACCTATCTACTAGGATGGCTACATGATATGTGGCTCTATAGTGTGTCACCCTTCCACTCTACCACCATGTATTCCTATGCCTAAGTTAGTTGGTCAAATAGTATTAATACCACCTACCCCCCTCTTGCTCCTCCTACTATCATCATGGCTCTCATTGTCACAATATCTTGCTATATAGTTAGTCTTTGGATGGTCTATTGTATCACTATGACCTATGCTACTAGTTGGACTCTCTCTATTGTCCTCCCTATTATAGCTACATGTAATCTTGCATATTGATTTGCCAAGGGATTCTCATATACCTTGATAGTCGATTGACATGACCTACTCAATCCTACCCTACCAACCATACTCATCAATATTGATAGGACAAGTAGAAAAGGTAGTACTATTATTATTGCTATTGTCACCTATCATTGTATCTCTTGTTGTATTTATACCTTGCAGTAGTGTCACATGAAACCTGGTATACCCTATTTGACCATGCTTATCCTTTGCATTTGTTCTATAGGTCATACCCCCTGAATTGTAACCCTCCTCCATAAGATGGTCTAGTACCACCTCCAATAGTTATAGGTGACCCTAGGATCATCTCAACTTGGAACTAGGATGATTAGATAATCCATATTAGCCTTTGCATAGGATTCTAAGTCTAGAGGTCCCCCAAATCCACTCTCCCTGATTAATTATTAGTACTAGAATAATTTTTCTAGTATCCCTACTATGCACCAAACTAGAATATTATCTTATCAAAATGGTGGATCTCTCATTCCCAAATGGTCCCACCAATAATATAACCTACCTACCATAATATAGATGGTAGGAATTATCATGCTAGCTATGGTGATGTCTATACAATATCTAGATAATATTCTCTATCTATAGATCATTTATCCCTATTTGTGTTACCACCAATGCACTCCTTTGGGGAATATTTTTTCCTACCTTAAAATATTGGCTCCATCTATATGTTGCTAGTGCATCCTAATCTACCACCTATCCTAGTAATATTCTTGGTATTATAATAGCTATGTGCTTTTAGACCCACACCTAGAACAATCTGCAATGAGTCTCCTCTTGCCTTTGTAGACTATTTGATGTAATGTATAATAAATTCATGCCAACACCACTGATCTCCATGCAAAGACTGTCTAATAATCTTGAATGTCTACCACTCTCTCCCAATACTAGTAGACCACCCTATTGCTTGTATCATTGACCAAAATTCTAAAAACCAAGGTACTCAAAAGTGTAATTTACCTATCAAATCAATTCTTAATATAAGTGATATTAATATCAATGCCTAATCTAAAAACTAAGAAATTTGCATATCCTATCAACCTCTCTACAACTTACCTCTAATATTGACTAATTTGAACCTCTATTATTTTTATTAGGACTCTAAGGACTCTCCAAACATCCTCTTGAGTCACTATTATCTCTCTTATATACATTTGGTAAATATTTATCTCCAAATACCAACACTCCACCAATGTTATGAGGAGTGTCTTATCAAACCCTACCTTCATCATAAGGAATATGTAGTATAGCCCTATTGCTCCTAGGAGAGTGTGATTGATAAAATTTAGCATCCCTTGAATGGTATCTAGTACATGAGGTCATCTCTTCTTACACTCTAGTGTCTAAATATAATTTTTTATCTAATCAAATCTAAGTTTTTTAACCTTGAAATGTATAATCAAATATGGTAAAATATGCAAAAAAAGTAAAAATTACATAGGTACAAAAGCATTTCCCAAGCACAAAAACGGCATTTCTTTGTGAAAATACTCTTGGGATGCGAAAGCACTACTGATGTAAAAAATCATCTCATGAAAGTGCTAGCACTACACAAAAGTGATACCCTTTTATTTGGGTATGATTTTAAAGGAAAAAAAAGATTAGTCTTTCACACTTACTAGCACTACTATTCCTCCTACTACAAGTGCCCTCATCTAGTTTGTGCATTTTGTTGGTTGTGCCTGTTGAGCCATAAATAATTCTATCATTATAATTTCTCTAAAGATCTCTTTTTTCCCTCTTTGTGGTAAAAATGATTTTATTTTTACCCCCATACCTTTTACCCCCTATTCTCCCTAGCCATTTTTCATTGTTTATCCTTAGTTTTCATCAATGCACTAGTATGGATCATGATCAAGTCAAGTTTCTTCAGTCCAACTTAATTTTTTTTTCAAAACATGAGGGGAAACACTAGGGCATGATAGCATCTAATGTTACCCAAAATAAAAATTTCTACATCACCATTAAGAAAATAATTAAAGCATGAGTCATCTTGCACAACTAACCATAAGCAATAGTAAATATCCTTGTCTAAAAATTGGGGCATCTATTTTAGTCTTTTATACATTTTTTATGCAATGTTTGCATTAAAATGAGGTAAATATAGACACCCGATTTTGAGCATCGGGATAATATTTAATTTTTCCAATCCCTTCATCAATTAGCTAATCAATTACCCAAATTTAGAGTATTTATTACTCCATAATAAAAAGTACCAAGACATTAGAAAAAGCATCGATGACGCTTTCACAACCTTGGTAACACTTTTGCAAAATTTTGACTTTGAAATTTCTTACCCAAATTTGAACTCCAACGATCATGATGGTAAAAGTGCCAATACGCCATGCTAATATTTTTTACTATCATACACAAAAATAATAAAAAATTAAACTTTTGGTACCTTCCAATTCATCCACCATTAATAGATCATATCTTTGACAATTCACAGCTCCCAAAAGAAATCTTAAATCCAAGATTTTTAATTTTTAATCTTCACCCATTAATGGCATCATGATCTCAGTTTAAATTTTTACCATCTCCAATTCTATCATCTTTAACACAATCCTTGTGCCATGGACCCATGGCTTCCTATAAAACTAGCACTTGAGGTGACCAATTCATCAAGAGTTTTATAGTAGCATTTTTTTATCAAAATATCTCTAGAATTATAGGAATTCATATTTTTATATGGCAAGGTTATGTTGGAATATTACCACAATCTTGTGAAGATCATCATTAAGCATCCAAGATCTTTTGGAAGTCATCAAGACACACAATATTCAAGCACCAAAGCTCTCTCTCAAGCATCCAAGCTCTCTGTCAAGCATCAAACATCTAAGCCTCCAAGCTTAAGCCTCTATATGTCTACAAGCAAGCTAGTAAGATATCAATAAGCTTCTATAAACAAGGGGAAAATATCCTTAGCATCATAGGTTGTGCTCCTTCTTATTATTTATTTTTGGCACTCTTTTTGTCTTGTAGCTTTAAGCTTTAATCTTGTTGCATGTTAACTATTTTTGCATAATACACTTACATCTAATTAACATGTCATTTAATAATTGTGATCCGTATTTAAACAAGCAAATATTTTTTCTCTCATTTGATAGTCTTCATACTCCCAAGCTAAAGACCTTCATCATTTCAATAAATAAGTTGGATTATCTTGTATCTAATCTTACTTTAATATTCTTTGAATTAAACCTACAATTAGATTATAGGTTCAATGGTGCTATCACTCTCTAGTTTACACAAAGTAAAAGCACTAACTACTAGCAAAAGCATCAACGATGCTATTGTCACCCTATGGTGTCTTTTCCATAAAATATTTTATTTATGTATTTACTATTCATGTAATTTTTACATCTATCTGAACAAGGGCTTGAGTGCTGATCAAAGGAGTTCAATATTCTTTACTAGCTCAAACAGACCCCTCTACTACTAATCTAATATTTTTCTATCTATTTTATAGGAACGTGAAACCGCCATTAGCAGGTGAGAGCATCATGATGCTTCTATCTTTATGGTAGAAATATATATATATATATATATATAGTTTCCTTTTCATTAAAGCATTTAAGACATAATATTATTTGTTGTTTGATTAGATTAACTTCTTTGGTAAAATAAGCAAAAGGGAAAGAAACATCTAGTTTAGCCTTAACCATTTAGGGGACTAACTAAATCTTCAAGCTTTAGAGTTAAATCAAAATTGTATGTATATGCAATAAGGACTTGTTTTTTGTATTCTCTTACACCCTTACCTTCAAAAGAAAATCATCATTTACTTCATCCTCAAAAAGCAAAAGCATTTTAGTTTTAGGTCTTATTATGGCCTTTTTATGTTGTATTAGAATCATAATAAGGTTAAACATAGTCAAATAAGTATCTTAGATGAAATGTATGTGTTCTTTAGTCAATTTATTAAATGCTATACTTTAAACTAACAAGCAATCCATATCCTCAAGGTGAGAGGAGGAAAAGACATGATAGATTCCCCAAGAATCCCTTCATGATATCTTTCCCCATCCCACACCTATTAGCAAAAAGTTTGGCAAGTAGTGGGGCTCATAAACCACTCAAGTCCCACAATCAAATCAACGTGGGATTATTCACACATGCACTCACTACACTAGCTAAGTAGAAAAGAAAGAGCATCACAATGAATCAGTTAGAAAGTGAGAGAGGGCCAACTACCCCATAGATTAGAAAGTGAGAGAGAGCCAACTATCCCTACCTCCATAGGTTAGAAAATGAGACAATCCATAATTTGATCTAACTCGATAGATTAAAAAGCGAGAGAGGACCAACTACCCTTAACCCCAAAAGTTAGAAAGTGAGAAAGCTCCTACACAAGCCATAATTTGATGTTAATAAGGGTGAAAAATCCTATATGATTAAGACGAAAGGCTTGCACGCTATTAACAAAGAGTTTAGTAGGTAGTGTAACTCATAAACTACTCAATTCTTATAACCAAATCAATGTACAATGATTCATGCATACACATAATATATTAACTAAGCATAAGAGATATTAATGTGAAGCTAAATTATATTAAAAATATATGGCAATCGAAATAAAAAACTTATATAAAAAAATCAAAATGACTCTATTAGAAAATAAGAGTGCTTGAATAGTATTTAGATAAGAAAATACAGGGAAAGGAATATCGCAAAATAAAACAACCGAAATAAACAAGGAACCGAATATTAAAGAACATAACAGGTGACTTGGTTTAAGATTCCCAACAGTTATTATACGGGTTCTAAGAGAATCTTTCTCACGTGTTCTTTCAGCTCCTCAGCGGAATTCCCAAAGCCATCTGTATTCCTGTAAAACAATTGCGTAACCCTTGCTGAGTTGAAAATAAGTGTTCTGTAACACTTTGGTATCGGCCCAGGCTTTAGGAACTCGTAATGTAATTTAGCGAGGACTTCTTCATTCAGATGGTACATATAATCCAGAGCTTCTTCTTCTGTGCATCCAGGACGATCATTCATGTAGCATCGAACGCACGAAACCAATTCACCTCGATCTCTCTCCATCTTCGTAATTGAAAAGAGGAAACAACAGGATATTAGAGAGATCTATGAGAGGCCATGTGTGCAACTACTGCAAGGTAAAAACCATAGAAAGTGCTTAATACTGACCTTGTAAGTTCTGAGATCATTTATTAAACGTTCTGTCAAACCGACAAGACATTGGAAATCGGATCGAAAGTCAAGATGCTCTAGCATGTCTTTAGGAAGGAGGTCTCCCCCGCTTAACACTGTACTGAGGGTGATTGCTCCAATGCCAATGGAGACTCTGCCATTACTCCAATATTGTTTTAACGATTTTAACGATGGAACATAATTCTCTTGCGACCATTCCTTTTCTTTAGTGAAAGCAGCAAGCAAGTACGAATACTGAAGCAAACAAGTAAAATATTTTTAGTGAAAGTAGCAGAGCAGAGCAAACAAGTAATCAATCTTCGATTATTGGACTAAAAGTCCACAATTTCTTTGATTAAATATTTATAAGCGGCAAAATCAATTGCGGAGATTTGCAGGCAATTACGTACTATTGAACGAAGATAAGGAAGCACGTCATCTTTCTGCCCTTGTTCCCTTCTATCGTTTAAAAAGTTATAAAGGCTCATAAAACATATTTTTATTTCATCTGGTAGACATTCTAGAAACGATGGATCCCATCTGCACCAGCATAAAAGAAAAATGGAATTTCATATGGAGGATACACCTAATCTAACAAAAGAATGAAAGTTAATATGGAGGATTAACCTCATATAACTTGCGATCGAATTAAGGTGACAAATTTGCGAAAACTAATGCACCTTTTCACGGCCTTATTGAAAAGTTTTATCTGGTGGAGAGATGCATAGAAGTCATAAAGGTCGTCCAGGATAATAATAAGGATGGCGGCCTTTGAGTAGGCGATTCTCCATGCAGCGTATTGTGGTTCGAATATCACCACTGCAGACGCAAAATATAGGGCCACTTCCCGATGCCTAGCAAACGCTAGCTGAATTAGGCCGGAGTCCTCGTACCATCTTCAAGACACGCAACAACAACGTTACATTTACATTTTCATACACACAAAACTTTACACCAAAAGACTCAGAAGGCTCACTCCTAACGAAGTTACCTTCTAATTTCTGAAAGTTCTGATCTATATAAAGCTTGCAGACAGTTGAAGTCGAGTTTGGCGAACTCTAAATACTTGTCGTTGCCCACATATGGCATACTGAAGGAAATATATTGAATTTATTTGGATCAGCGCTACGAAAACTCTACAAATAATATTCTTCGAAATTGAGTGTGATCTGATTGTATTTATTTAAAATCACATATTCAAATTTTTTATCATACTGATATAGTGTCTTCCCCAGCCACATATCTTCGGATCTAAACAGTTCCACATTATTTCTCGTCATCAATCTGGGAAGATTTTTATTCCAGGGATGATCCAAGGCGTATTCAATCTGGATGAAGACGAAGACGAAGAAACTTACACGTTATATACTATGTGCATCAGCTTAATAACAAATTACTAGAGAAATCAAGGTCTGCACCTCTTCTCGCAGGTTTTCTCTGAAAGCCTGCGTCTGAGACAAGTCTTTGTATTCTAGAGATTTGGCCAAATGAACCTTCGAGAGAGCATTTATCTCTTCCATGACCTTTTCACCTGGAAAGTTGATCTGTGAACATCTATACAAGCTTAGCATATCCAATAATCCTCCTATGTGTTGATTACCAGAGAGTTTGTCCTCTGCTTTGATATTTTCCAGGGCGTCTGCCACAATTAACATGTAAAGACTAAGATCAACTTGATCTAAAACTTGAAAACCTCAAGTTTTGGTTTGTATACCAGTTGAAACATGAAATCTAAATAAAAGCATACCTGTAGATACATCGTACCCGTTCATCCTCAGGAGTCTAAACCCAGTTACCAGTCATATCAATATCGGAAAAGAGACTCTCCCTTCCAAATCCAATGCCCTTTTCGTCCCAGTGACTGAAAAAATCATTTATAAGAGTAATTTTGTTTCCAGTGGCATATTCCTATGGTGGAATTTCATTCCCCTGTTAAAACAGAGAATCGACTCGAGATTCACGACTCAGGACTCGAGAGAGACTCACCTGTACACGTAGTCCAGGGCTCGTTTGATTTCCATTTGAAAATGTCGTTCGAGCCCCAGTCGCTCAAGGGTATCCACGGCCCTCAAACGTTCGCAGATATCCAGTGGATACATGCATGGCACTGAAAACACAGACGTTTTATTTTAAGCATTGGATAGTAAACTGAATATCTAATGCTTTAATAATGGTTGGAGATGAGAAAATTTACCATGATCTTCAAATTTTGTAAGGAGGTCGGACAAGAATCGTAGGCACTTGTTATCACCGGTATGCAAGTATACACAAGCGGTAGATGCTGGCGAGCCTAGGAACGAACCATCTTTGGATTGAATTTTAAGGATCTTTTGCCAATCGACTACCTCTTGAATGCCCTCCAGGTAGTACAACATAGCCGTAGGAACTGTTTGCAAGTGTTCGACAGAAATCCTGAGGCGCAACCAACTTGTTCAATTAGATAGATCCATTGGTTTCGAAATTCGCTTAGAATTAAGGATATCATAGTAACAATAGAATCGCAGATTGGGTGGAACTTCACTTCTTAAGGTGGACGTCCCGCTTTTGGTTGATTTGCTTTATAAAAGATGACTCAAAATCAGGAAGGTCCAAGCTCAGCACTTTGGCTTCATTCAGCATTGTAGGAAAGACCATCTGAAATCCTTTAAGAAAGCCGTGATTGCCTATTGCTTCGCTTCCCACTGATTCTGCATGGCTTCTTATAAAATCGAGACCTGGAACAAGCCGAATGTAAAAGCATCCAACGAAGATGGAGGATGAGGATATCCAAGTTGTAAGAGTAAGGTTTAGTGATAATCATATTACCTCTTTGCACTTGAATGTGGCCAGTGTTCCATTGGGTGAGTGCAGTTAGGCAGGCGAGAGTATTGAGGATTCTATCAGAGGGCAAGAAGCGACGGGGTTCTCCCCAGGAACCATCAGGTAGCTGATTGTGAAGAATCCACTCAAGTGTTTGGGGAAATTGGGGTTGACCACAGCCATCGATGGCCGGAATTCTTGCCACCCATGCGGTATCATATGCAGAGGGGCTTATCTCTCCATCTTCCATGGATTTGAACATTTCCTTGATCTCTGCAATCAATTTGTCCATACGCGCTCCCTTGTCATCCGAGGATTCCTGAAAAAGCCACAGTGAAGAAATGAGTCATCCACAACGATACAATTTTGAGGATTAATAATAACGAAATAGAGCAATTTTTGTTGTACTGGAATTCAAATAGAATAGAATTGAATTCCAACCTCAAATGTTGCAAGAGAAAGGTTGGAATGTCGATTAGTATATGATTTTGACACCGGCAGCGTTGCCGATAGAGCTGTGAGAACATTCATGCCCGTAAATATCATGACCCGATTATGGGATGAAAGAATACGCACAGTTATAGGCATAATGTAGTACTGACCATTATGGCTTTTCTGATGCGCATCGCCATGAAGAGATTTCGCGTCCCGATCAGCAGCCATTGATCGGATGCAGCTATGCCAATCTGGATACAATCAATACATTACATAATCCATTACAATCATATTCTGTTTCCAAATGCAGGAAATGAACAAGGCAAAGTAGGAAGGCAAAAATACCTAATCTGTTTGCATGGGGATGCCTTCTGTATAGCTGAAGACCATCGACTTTCTTTACCTTGCATGAAAACCATCCCGAAGACTTAGTATTGCAAACTAAACGTAATGGCGAGCAGAAAGCTTGGGCCATTTTCACAGAATAGATATGAAATAAAGACAATTTACGAGCCTGATTTTCATCTGCTCTGACTCTATTTATTAAAAAAAAACCTGCCCCATAGCTATCAAAATACCTGCCCCACAGCTATCAAAAACCTACCTCGCAATACCTGCCCCACAGCTATCAAAAACCTACCTCGCAGATACTACTTATTAGAAAAATAGACTACACCCTCAACCATAAGGTAAGATAACTTTCTCTTTCGTAAATTTAATTGCTTTACTTAACCACCATATTATCTGGTTCCCTCGTTTAAAATTTATTAACATGCAATATACGATGGAATAAACCGCACCGACGGTCCAAATCCTTTTTGGCTCGTCGGGAGAATAAAACATACGCTTATAGAATGGAAGTTTGAAAGGACAGAAATTACAAGATCTTTTAAAACTTTACATAAAACTTAAAATGTTATTGAATTACAATATATTGGTTATAGGAGACTTGGCTGACAGGGTTGGCCGACAAGCATAGGATTAAAATGTTATTGAATTAATATTATTAAGAATATTTATTTAATTTAAACTAAGGTTGTTCCAATTAAAAACGTAGGGGTTCATGTGTTTGAATTTTAATGGTCAAATGTTTGTTTGAATTTTAATCGTCAAAAATGTTTGGTTATATGTTTGTTATGTTTTAATTATAGTTTGTTGTGTTTGAATTGTCCAGAATTTTTGGTTCATTTGTTTGAATTCTAATGGTCAAGAATGTTTGGTTATACGTTTGTTAAGTTTCAATTGTAGTTTGTTGTGTTTGAATTTTAATAGTCAAGAATATTTGGTTTAAACGTTTGTTAAGATTCAATCGTAGTTTGTTGTAAGACCATCTAATATATTAAATAAAATATTGGTATCCTATTATTTTCTGTTTTAGAGTATTTAAAATTATATTTTAGAAGAATATTTTTAGATTGCATGTCATCCCTACCCATAGATTAATTTATCTTATAATGAATTTGATTTTATGTTTAAAGCTGAATTATTTTAAAAGTATTTGTTTACTTTTATAATAATTTAAATATTTTTTATTTTAAATTGTTTATTAATATAATATTATAAAGGAATAAATAAATTTTACACTATTTAATTTATAATATTAATATATATTTTTAAAATATTATAATATTAATTTAAGTGGGATTATATAATTTATAATTTTTTCTCTTTTAATTTTTTGAATTTAACGAAAAACCTTTCCCCTGTCCATAAATTAATTTATGTTATTATAAATTTGGTTTTATGTTTATATTTGAATTATTTTAAAAATATATTTTTACTTTTCATAATAATTTAAAGATTATTTATTTTACATAATTTATTATATAATATTATAGAGGAATAAATAAGTTTTACAATATTTAACACTATAATATTAATATATTTTTTAAAACACTATAATAATAATATAAGTGGGACCATATTATTTATAATTGTTTCTCTTTTAAATTTTTTAATTTAGCTTGAAAAAAAAAAGTTCACCTTGGTCTGAGTTATGTCAAAATGAAAGTCGCACCTGGTCTTGACTGCACCAACATTATCAACTAGATTTTGGGTATCTAATGCGAGTTTGGTTGGGTGAAGATTCAAACCAAATACCTTCTCCCTTGGAGGATTGCCCTACCCTCTCCAACTCACCTACAATAGGTAGGTTGCAAAAATTGTATTTTTTCTCTTTTAATTAACTATTAAAAAATAATTTTTTTAAAATACATGACATTCCTACCCATGGACTAATCTATGTTATTGTGAATCTCATTGTTATATTAGTTTTATGTTTGTATTTAGAATATTTTAAAAATATATGTTTGTTTTTTATAATAATTCAATAAATTTTGTATCTTGCATAATTTACTAATATTAAGGGATAGACAAGTTTATATCAAGTGTCTTGGTTGAAAATTCTATGATTTTATTTTTGTTTGAATATCTCTATGTTACCACTTATACTTATTCTCCATGGTTTCTTTCTTCTTATTATAATTGTGTTCTTTCATATAAAGATAGTAGCTTTAAAAATAGCCTTGGCCTTTTGATTCTAATGATTTATACCTTAGAAATGCTTACACTTATTTTCCATGCTCTTATTATTCTCATGACAATTGTGTTCTTGTGTATAAAGATAATAGCTCTGAAAATAATTCCATCGGACCTTATAGATTCTTCTACAACATTCCTTGTGTTATTTTTTACCTCTTTTATATATATATATATATATATATATATATATATATATATATATATATATATATATATATATATATATTTTTTTTTTTTTTTTTTATTTCCAACCTTTTATTGTATTTTACCTATATTGAATAAATTAAAAAGTGTATCTTTCTAAGGCTCCTAAATTGAAAATTTTTATTTCTTTTTAACATATATACATATTTAATTTATCTATTATATGTATTTAAAAAATTATAATATTATGTAGCTAAGATTTTTATTATAAATCTAATTAAATTTTGGTTAGGTTTTTTATTCATATTTCATGTTAATAAGCAATCAATATACATCCTCCAAGAACACTTAAGAATTTTTGGTGACTTTATATTAGAAAAACATAAATTTTTAGTAAAATTTAAAAAACAAATAGTATATGACAATGATCTTATTTCTAATTAAAAAAGTTGAATAATATTTAATAATTTATTATATTATTAATTAGGATATCAATATAAATTAATTACACTTTAATATTTATATTAAAACCAAAAAGTGTGAGGGTGGAATATAAATGAGTGCAAGCAAGGAGTAGTCCTTACCTTAGATTTTTTATGCCATAATTTCAAAGAATGGAAGGCTTATCATAAAAAATAGGTAACAATAAAAAGATATTTTAAACAAGCTTTAGTTTGAAATATAAATGCATCGATGTTTTAAAAAAAAAGGAAGAATGAATCTATGGAAAATCCTATTTAGGTGACTAGTGATTTACCAAAAGCTAATATCAAAGATAAGATGATTGAGCATGATATATTTATTCTTAAAATTAAAGGAATAATTTAAGTTCATTAAATTTTGACAAAAATACTTAGAGATTCAAATGTGGATTGAGAGGAGAGAAAGCATAGATTATTTTCATGTTATTTAATGGATTTTTATTTTTTTTTAAATTTCATCATATTCTCTACCTTAGAATTAAATGATAAAAGGATGAGTGATAACCAATAATTTGTGGAGAAAATTGACTTGTATTTAAGACTATAAGTGATTTTTTTATAAAACAAAAAATATTGAAATGATTCTAATAATATTAATAGTAAGGAGGTTTTAAAAAATATTAATAAGAAGGTTTAAATTTTTTTTAATAATACCCTAGAGTAGTTCATCCATGAGGTGCAAAATTGTAGGGAATAAAAACTATATATTTATACAGATATATCTATTAACATGTATATTTTAAAACTTCTACCTAGATCCTTCATGCTTTCATTCCCCTCTTAATATAAAAAAAACATTAGTATATACAAAACACGTGCTAAAGTTTATAGTGTTCAAATTTGCAACAATTTTTAAAAATATTCCAAAATATGCATTCACCGCAATCATATGTTAAAAAGAAGAAAAGAAAATTAAAACATACCAATAGTAAGTGAAGTGAAGAAACTGAGAAAGATGAAAAGAAGAAGAATAAGGTGGGTGCCCATGGGAACCTTAATATATCATATTTTATTCACATTTATCGTGTAAATGAATCTTCATTAAGGGGTATTTATAGTGATATAAAACATTCAATAAGAGGTTCAACTAAGGCCAACATAAACTTAATGTTCAGGCTAACCTTAGAATAAAATAATAATAAATTATCCTTGTAAAGAAGGTTATTCATAAATATGGATTAACCAATATAACTAAGGTTGAAATATGAAATGAGCCTTTAGCCTTAGATAAAAATGCTCATAGGATTACATAAATGATGAATCCCATAGGATGACATAAATAAATGCATGTGGGATACATTAATAGTGCTCATAAGTACTTCACACTTTTGACCTGGAATCCAATGCTTCTTGAGTAGGGAGGTATGATGAGGGCATCTTATTACATTACTTAGGCTTAGATTACTATTAAGTTAGTATCTGGGTTTAGTATTATTCATGCTAATAACCTATGTGAGTCTTCACCTCACGTATAATTCTAGAAACTAATTCTAGAATTTATTCGATGGTAACTTAAGTTAGTAATTAGCTTAAGTTAGCCTAGTTATTAGGATTAAATTATTGTTAATTAGTTTAAGATAGCTTATTCTATCTTGCCTCCCTACTTGACATATTCGTGTAAGATTTAGGAGTATAGTTATCTTGTATTTTTGGCATTTTTATGCCTATTTAAACTTACAGAATAAATGGAATTACAAGTTGGATTTGATCCTTAATATTTTTATTGGACCTAAATCTTCTAAACCATATATCTCCAATAGTTGTTCAAATTAACTAAACACTAAATTTGTTCATCTGTATGATTGTATTACTAAACAATCCCTTCTCTATCAAAAACAAATCTTGGCGACTTGACTCAACTCAGCTCCAACATTCAAGGATAGCAACTACGATGAGCATGACAGCAACGTGAAGCTGCACTGATAGCAAACGATTTTTTTTGGAAAATGCTTCAAATAAAAAGATTACACTAAAGTAAAACGAAAAGAACTAGCGGTCCTAGACTATCCCTATGATTTTAGATTGTCAGAAAACCAGAGGTGTCCAATAAAACTTTCAGATGTATTCCTTTATGCTGTTGTGCTTGTTTGCTGTAATGGATCCCACCTTCCTATATATATCCCCTTGAGGCCTTCAACATCTTACTTCTGTATCCTTGTGTAGACGTGGAATCTTTTTCTTTTGTCTCTAGTGATTTGTAACAACTAATCTGCACTTCTTGTGCGATTTTGTTTGTCTTTAAGGGTGCGTGGAAAAACAAGGAGTGAAAAGACATTGGAAGTGAAGGAGGAAGGTGAGGCGTTTGAAGGACGAGGGGTTACTAATTATTTAACCTTGAAAATTTGACTTGCAAACCATGCATGAATTAATTATGTAAACAAATAATTGGAAACCACAATTGCGGCGGAGAATGTCCCAGGGCCACCATTGCAGCCCACCTCCATAAAATGTGAATTGGTCATGCCTATAAATAGCCCACGAATAATAGCCCAGCGTATACTTTGGGATTGTTCATCTGAAGTCAACGTTGTTAGTTGTTAGAGATGACAGGATCTCTTAAGTTAAATTTAATTTGAAATCCTCCTTTGGGAAGGAGAAGCAGGGTATATGTCAACGAGGGGTTATTAATTAATTAACGTTGAAAGCATGCACGAGGACAATGTTCCATCGCCACCATTGCATCCCACCTCCACAAAAGGTGAATTGTTAGCACGTTATAAATAGCCCGCCAATAAAGGTTTCGTTGGTTGCCAACCACCCCATTTCTAATAGAGGCCGACACAGATGAATACATCTCTCCACCATTCCATTAGGGTAAAGATGCCGCTTTTTTAAAGGGGCAGGTGCCGAATAAATAAATAAATAAAGAGGTTTCGTTGGTTCGGCAGCGCTGGTCTCTAACAACGTTAAACTTTATAAGAACAATTACAGATGGTAGGCGGCTTTTATTCGAGAGCTATTTATAGGCATGACCTGGTCACAATTCACCTTTTACGGAGGTGGGCTGCAATGGTGGCGATGGACATTCTCCCCAGCAATTCCAATTATTTGTTTCCATAATTAATTCATGAATGCTTTTGCAAGTCAAATTTTCCAATTATTTGTTTCCATAATTAATTCATGCATGCTTTTGCAAGTCAAATTTTCAACGTTAAATAATTATTAACTCCTCGTCCGTCAAACGCTTCTCCTTCCTGCTTCACTTCCAATGTCTTTTCACTCCTTGTTTTTCCACGCACGCTTGATTTCTTAAAAGACAAGCAAAATCGCACAAGAATAGAATATGAGTTGTCACAAATCACTAGAGACAGAAGAAAAATACTCAACGTCTAATACAGAAGTAAGATGTTGAAGGCCTCAATGGAATATGCATATAGGAAGGTAGGAAGGTGTGATCCATTACAGCAAACAAGCACAACCACATAAAGGATACATCTAGCTCGCAAATAACTCATTGTAAGATCACTTTGTCCAACATAAGCGCATATTTTTAATTAGAAATAGGTCAAAAGACTTAAAACGACTTAAAACGACCACAGCCCTGAAAGTTTTATTGAATACCTCTGGTTTCCTGACAATGTGAAGTCATAGGGATAGCCGAGGACCGCTAGTTCTTTTGGTTTTATTTGAAGCATTTTTCCAAAAAAAAAAAAAAAAAAACCGTTTGCTATAGGTGCAACTTCACGCTGCTGTCATGCTCATCGCAGTTGCGAAGATTAGGGAAGAGGTAGTGGATTTATTTGGTTCATTATTATGTTCTCTGTCGGATCATTATAGAGTTATAGAAAATAGAATGCTGGATGTCATTCCATGCTTGGTCTCTGATGAGATGAATACTGCTCTCCTTGCTCCCTTTTCTGATGAAGATATCTTGTCTACTCACCATTACCAGAGTTCTTTGGTATTCCCTAGAGCTTTGAATTTGACCTTCCTTGCTCTCATCCCTAAGAAGGACTTTGTATCTTAATTCAGTGACTTCATGCTAATTAACTTATGTAATATAGTCTATAAATTTTTTTCAAAAGCTATGGCCAATATATTAAAGTTCATTCTCCCTATCCTTATTGACTCTGATTTCAGAGGTTTTGTGCTTGGGAGACAAATTTTGGATGGTGCCATCGTTATTTATGAAATTCTACATTCGATGCAGAAGAGTTGTAGGGCGACATTCAAGGATAGCAACTACGATGAGCATGACAGCAACGTGAAGCTACACCGATAGTAAACGATTTTTTTTGGAAAATGCTTCAAATAAAAAGATTACACTAAAGTAAAACGAAAAGATCTAGCGGTCCTAGACTATCCCTATGATTTTAGATTGTCAGGAAACCAGAGGTGTCCAATAAAACTTTCAGATGTATTCCTTTATGCTGTTGTGCTTGTTTGCTGTAATGGATCCCACCTCCTATATATATCCCCTTGAGGCCTTCAACATCTTACTTCTGTATCCTTGTGTAGACGTGGAATCTTTTTCTTTTGTCTCTAGTGATTTGTAACAACTAATCTTCACTCATCTTACTTCAGTATCCTTGCGTAGACGTGGAATCTTTTTCTTCTGTCTCTAGTCATCTGTGACAACTCATCTGCACTTCTTGTTCGATTTTGTTTGTCTTTAAGGGTGCGTGGAAAAACAAGGAGTGAAAAGACATTGGAAGTGAAGGACGAAGGTGAGGCGTTTGAAGAACGAGGGGTTACTAATTATTTAACGTTGAAAATTTGACTTGCAAACCATGCATGAATTAATTATGTAAACAAAAATTTGGAAACCACAATTGCGGCGGACAATGTCCCATGGCCACCATTGCAGCCCACCTCCATAAAATGTGAATTGGTCATGCCTATAAATAGCCCACGAACAATAGCCCACCTCCAAGACCAGCGTATACTTTGGGATTGTTCATCTGAAGTTAACGTTGTTAGTTGTTAGAGATGACAGGATCTCTTAAGTTAAATTTAATTTGAAATCCTCCTTTGGCAAGGAGAAGCAGGGTATATGTCAACGAGGGGTTATTAATTAATTAACGTTTGCAAAGCATGCATGAGGACAATGTTCCATCGCCACCATTGCATCCCACCTCCACAAAAGGTGAATTGTTAGCAGATTATAAATAGCCCGCCAATAAAGGTTTCGTTGGTTGCCAACCACCCCATTTCTAATAGAGGCCGCCACTTGCTGAATACATCCAATGACTCGGTTTTGTTCCCTGTCTCTCCACCATTCCATTAGGGTAAAGATGCCGCTTTTTTAAAGGGGCAGGTGCCGAATAAATAAATAAATAAAAAGGTTTCGTTGGTTCGGCAGCGCTGGTCTCTAACAACGTTAAACTTTATAAGAACAATTACAGATGGTAGGCGGCTTTTATTCGCGGGCTATTTATAGGCATGACCTGCTCACAATTCACCTTTCACGGAGGTAGGCTGCAATGGTGGCGATGGACATTCTCCCCAGCAATTCCAATTATTTGTTTCCATAATTAATTCATGAATGCTTTTGCAAGTCAAATTTTCCAATTATTTGTTTCCATAATTAATTCATGCATGCTTTTGCAAGTCAGATTTTCAACGTTAAATAATTAATAACCCCTCGTCCGTCAAACGCCTCTCCTTCGTCCTTCACTTCCAATGTCTTTTCCCTCCTTGTTTTTCCACGCACGCTTGATTTCTTAAAAGACAAGCAAAATCGCACAAGAATAGAATATGAGTTGTCACAAATCACTAGAGACAGAAGAAAAAGACTTAACTTCTAATACAGAAGTAAGATGTTGAAGGCCTCAATGGAATATGCATATAGGAAGGTAGGAAGGTGGGATCCATTACAGCAAACAAGCACAACCACATAAAAGATACATCTAGCTCGCAAATAACTCGTTGTAAGATCACTTTGTCCAACATAAGCGCATATTTTTAATTAGAAATAGGTCAAAAGACTTAAAACGACCACAGCCCTGAAAGTTTTATTGAATACCTCTGGTTTCCTGACAATGTGAATTCATAGGGATAGCCGAGGACCGCTAGTTCTTTTGGTTTTATTTGAAGCACTTTTTCGAAAAAAAAAAATCGTTTGCTGTAGTTGCAACTTCACGCTGCTGTCATGGTCATCGCAGTTGCGAAGATCTCCAGGCCCTATATACATGTTTAGTGTCTGCTTGTATTATTACACCATAAGGTTTACTTATGATGAAGAAAGCTTAAATATACGCCGCATCTAGGTATACCTATATTGTTGCCTATACAAATGAAAATTTAGATAGAACCTACTATGCATAACAGGACTTAATATATATCATTAGGTATTGTGGAGGTTGTTTCTATGATATAATATTCTACCAGTGGAAAGTTATTATACTTGAATCCGGAGTATCAATTATGACTCAGGGCCCTGGTGATGCAATCTCACGATCACCTCTCTAATTCTTTTCCGAGAAATTAATATTATTATCGGTTTAATTTTCAAATTTTGATACATGTTGACACTTGCAAAATCGATACTGAAAAATAGACGCAAAATAGAGACGTACATAAATTTACATGAATGTTAAATAGATACAGACTTATATGTTTAAAACAATGAGCATCAATACAAAGAATTCATTATTGATATTTTTATTGATATTTTTCTTTGGAGAAAGTTTAGAAGAAAAAAATGATATTTAATTTAAAATTTTATAAAATATATTTACTTAATTGTTAATGATGGTTATTTATATTGTGAATTTGTTATTACACCGAGAGTAGTTCTTACAATGGCAGACAGGGGGTGGGAGGCAAAGAGGTCATACATTCACATCGTAAACAATTTTTTTTTAATTAAAAAACCACATTAACAAAAATATTTAAAATATTTAAACTAAAACAACCAACTAATCAACTGTTGCAAACATTTAAAATATTTAAACTAAAACAACCGAGTGCAACTGTTTAATAAACTAGTTTAGATATAAAGGATATATATCTAAAAATGCCGAGAGTTATCAATCTCGAGGCGCCTATCTCATCTCCAAGACTCGAGATTTATCAATCTCGGCATTTTTAGATATATATCCTTTATATCTAAGATAGTTAAATTTTTATTGGATGTTAACTATCAAATCTTAAACTTATTTCAAATATTTAGTTAGAGGATAATTTATTCAATTATTTTTTATGACTTGTTCTTGTTGGGATACCAAATTGGTATATCTTTAGGCATTTATCTAGGAGACCCAAGTTCAAATTATAGGAAGGGTGGTCCTTGATGTCCTCTTCTTAAGAAAAGGTATGCGTCCTTTAAAAAATCCTTGTATTTACCTTAATTTGAAAAATAATTTATAAGACTTATTCATGGAAAGGAAAAACTAAAAATAATTTTATATCATTATCATCAAATATGATTAGTCACTTTGATATTTTTGGTCTTTCACTGTTTGGTTTGTTTTTTTATTCTAGCTTGATTATACCTCTTAGCCTATCAAGATTTACCATGATAAATTCAAGTAAAAGATAAAGCAATCCATATTCCCTCTCCTATAAATTAGTTATCTTAGGACTAAAGGAGATATCAACTAATTATCTTAATAGTGCAAGCTATATTTTGCAAAATCTTACCTAAAAACAAAAAGTCACTTCTAAAGGGATAAATTCAAGCAAAGTTAATGGGCATCTTCCAGTTTGGTTTTACAACCATATTTGGTTGTAGATGATATTTTAAATCACCTCAAAGGCGATTATTGGTAAGTTCATGGTAATACACATCATCATAGAAAATCTTAAAGATTCAACAAGAAAAATGACATATCTATATATGGATATAAAAATTGCTCTTGGAGAAAATGACTATTTACAATAATCGACTATAAGCACATTGTTGAAGGTGACCCCTAATTTTACAAGTATGTAAGACTTTTCATGAAGCCATGACATTTATAATTTATTCCCACAAAGGAATTCTCCTTAAAATTACCAATTTGGATCATAAGTTTTTCTCCCTTCTATTGAAGTTTTGGAAAGAAATGATATTGGAGATGCTATGGAATTCCTTGGATACTTACCTTGGTACCTATAATATTACAAAAAAAGGAAGGATCACTACTTATGCTATGGCCATTTATACAAAAAGTATCTTCTACTTGTCTAAGAAAGTGTGGTGACACCTCTTGTGAACACCTAGAATGATATCAATATTTATCAACTAAATATTGTAGCTAATATAAAAGGATGCATTTCACCTAGTAGAGTCCCTCGAGATGGAGAGAACTATGGGTCCATGTGGAAAAAACCCAAATAGTAAGACAAATTATGTAGATAATCCAACAAAAACATAATAAATGATGGATTTATCAATATTCATCATACAAATTATGAAGAGAATTTAGGACAAGAAAGAGAAGGGTATGAACCTAAATTACCTATAAATTGATTTAAAATATTAGGAGAAACCTCGGAGAAACTAACAAATATTATATATTTGAATACATATCCTCCAAAATTAATGTGAAAACCAAAGCCTTCCTAAGATAAATATTTAATATTAGTTTCTTCCTTAATAGACTCTAAGCAAGGTGAATTAAAAATGATTTTAGTAAGTTATAGATGCTAAAACTAAAAGTACTCACTCTTTTTAGTTTTTTTCCTAGGTTATATTTTAGGATTTGGAGACTTTAAATGATTATTAATTCTTTCACACAATGGTAAATATGGCCTTGTTATGGTGGCAACTAAATTGAGTAATGGATACCAACTAAAAGATGTTGATATAAACTAAGCATTATAACATCCCAAAAGGATACATACAAGTCTAAAGTTAAAAATAAATGAGCAAGTAGATATAACATTAAACATCATGAAATATGAGCTCAAAATTCCAATAATATTTGATGTAAGAGCTCAAAATTCCAATAATTATTAATATAATAGTCAAACAATGTAGGAAATATGACAAAAAAGATAGGCTTGTTTGAAAGCAACATTGAGAGGTAAGGTAATCAAGAAGCTATACTTCCACTATTCTACTATCCCTAATTCCTGATAATATCCTTAGATACGAGAGGTAAGGTAGCAAGACCTAACAAAATATTATTAAGAGATTAATTAAGGATCATCCAATTATTTTACTAAAGGGAAACAATTAATATATCTAATATAAAATAGAAATAATATCAATGCTTTACATTATTTTTCTAAGGGTGGTTGGGAGGTAGCATGAATCTTTTGAATTTAACATTCTTTCAAATAAAAAGTAGTCTAGGATTTAAAGGATATCTCTTCTTGATGGATACTTAAGAGGTTTCAACAAGGATATCATGATATTCAATTATTATGCCCCTACTACATTTATTTAAAAGTTGGCTCTCTATCAGGTCACATGGATGTATGGTTAGAAAAGAGAATATAACTCTTTATGGGCTATGTAATGGGATTTTGGTACTATCCTGTCATTGGAATAAAAGAAGAGAGGAATAAAAATATGAAACCATTTTGTCAACTTAATATATAGGGATATCTAATTCTACAAACTTTAATCCCTTTGGATAAGGTTTTCATAGGATATATTGCTAAAAATTAGATCACTTTATTCACAACAACTTATGGGAAGATTGATAAACTTTCTCTTACATCACTGTTTTAGATTAAATTAGATTTAACCATTCAACAATTCTCTTAGAACTACAACAATTTAAAAATCTTTATAATACTTCTTTTAATTTAAAATGTGCCTAAAATATTTAGGTTTAGAAGATTTTATGAAGTAATGATGCGCTAAAGGTACATGATGCCATGGTTGTACCTAGTAAGTCTTCTTCTACAAGATTAGATTCATAAAATTTCAATTTAAAGAATGGAGCTAGACATGATTTAGAAATATTTTTCACCAAAAGGGAGAGGTTCTTCAAGAAATAGCAAATAGACAATAGTATATTAAGGATTCAGATCTAATCCATAAAAAATATTTCTATGTATAACTTCATACTAAATTATATAGAAGAATTAGAAGTAAAAGAATATAAATATTGGATTAAACAATCAAGGGATAAGTGGTTAAAGGATAGAGACAAAAACTAAACCCTATTTCACAAGTTTGTATAGCCATTAAAACTAGTAATTTCTAAGATGTATTACTAAAGCTAATGGATGTAAACCTTGCTCTATGATAGATATTCAATAGGAAGAAATATTATGCTTTCTATAATTTTTTCTAGAAAATCAAGGAGAATAATTATGCCCAACATGAGAAAATCCTTGGTTGTAACCCCACTATAGTATTTCTAGATAAAAATACCAAAATATTACATGCAATATTAGTTTAAAATCTAAAAATATATAGTTATAAGAATGAATAGATTCATATTGCAGATAGATTCATTAGAAAAAATTATATAATAGAAAGACAAGATAGATTCTTGTTATCCAATAAATGGTTGCAAATAGAGTATACAATATCTTTAGATATTTTATTACGATTAGGATCAAATAACAAATCCATTGTTTTGACTTGTTAATTACCTAACAATGGTAATCCAAAGCCAATTTGTTTCCAATGTATGTGGCTCCAAGACCCTGATTTTTTCTAGATGGTTATGTTATGGTGGGATTTTTCAAAATTTGAAGGATTATGTATGTATAAGTTTGTTCAAAAGTTGAATTACTTAAAGGAGCAAATGAAGATATGGAATTTCAAATATTTTGATAACATTTTTAAAGAAAATAATGAAATTGAATCCAAGCTCAAAAATTTACAAGAGATAGTAGAAATTAATGGAATGGATTAGGATTCTTATGTGAAAGAAAAATAATTAATTTTTTACTATCATAATGCATTGAAAAAGGAGGATTCATATTTGTTCAAAAAATGTAGAGGGAAAAGGCTCAAGGAAGGACATAGAATTACAAAATTCCATCATAAATTTTAATTTAAAGAATGGAGCTAGACATGATTTGATTTTTTTTTACCAAAAGAGAGGTTCTTCCATAAATGATAAACATACAATAGGATATTAAGAATTTAGATCCAGTCCATAAATAATATTTCTATGTATGCCTTCATACTAAATTCATTAAAATAATTTGAAGTAAAATAATATAAATATTAGATTAAATAATCAAGGGATAAGTGGTTAAAGGATAGAGACAAAAACTCAACCATATTTCACAAATCTATATAGCCATTAAAACGAGATATAAATATAAAATTCCAAACTCTATCTTGATGCAATAACCTAAAAATTCCATAATTCAATTTAAATATTATTATTCTTTAATTGACATAATTTATAGTTGCACTAAATGTATTCATCTATATTAATTTTAAAGTCTATATATCATTCATATCTATTGATAGAACAACATATTCATTCATAATGTGCATAATGGTTAATATTGAGAAAGAGCTTCCTAGTGCGGTGGAGCTCGTTTTCCACCTGGGACCTTTATCTCAATCTATTATCTATAAAAACAAGCCTCATATTTGCCAATCTTGTGTCTTGGGTGGGCATCATCAAAGTTTGTGCCCACATAAGAAATGGGGATTTCCCTATGAATCGCAAGCAGCTGTTGAGCACAATCATGAAAAAATAAATGAATGGAGGACCCCCACCAAGAAAAATAGGATTTGGTAAAAAAATACTCCAAAGCATTCTTTGGGTTTGAAAGGTAAAAGTGTTCTTTCCTCTATACCACCCCATTCATCTGGGGATGGTCCTTCAACTGTTCCTCCAAAAGGTGCTTTGAAGTTGTCCCCTCCACCAAATACTCAGTCTCTTCAGAGTAATATGGAAGTGGTTTTGTCTATAAATCCTATTGAGGTTGGCAATGACATTCCCCTATAAAATTCTTTTCAAGGTCTTGACCTGCTTGGGCCTGAGGATTCTATAGAGGTTCATGTTCATGAGTCATCTCCTTTGAAAGTGGCTTCCCCTCCTAAAGAATTGGCATTTTCTCTCATTGGTTATGCCTCTAGCCCGAGTGATTCACCTAAGTGGGTTATGGAGAAAGGTTCTCTTGGCCCCAAGACTAGGAGCTAGCGTAGAAGGCCATTGGACTTTAGTTTGGCAAAGAAATTTGGTAGACCCCCAGCGAAGTCAGGGAGGAAAATGGCTATGGAGGAGGCTTTGGCTAATGGTAGTCAAGATCACCTTATTGAGCAAGTTGAAAATGACGACACACAGTTTAAGCTTGATGGTTTTAAATCCTCCCAGTTGGAAGGATTGGTAAAAAGATTTCCTTTTAATTCTCAATGAAGGTGTGTTATTGAAACACTAGAGGGCTTAATAGTGGTTCTAAAAAATGATTACTTGATTTTTTTAGAAAGGAGAAATCCCTAGATTTTTTATGAATTTAGGAGTCTAAGTTGGATTCCTCTGCTTGGGAGGATACTCAGAGAATAGTCTCGAAAGATTCAGGTTTTATGGCTTTTGAAGCTTCTGTCTTGGCTGGTGGTCTCCTCTTCTTTTGGAATTTAGCTAATTTTGAGGGTCATGTCATTTCTTCATCTAATAGGGTTATTAATATCCTTTTTTGTGTAAATTTTCCTGAAGGTGATCGGTTATGTCAAATATTTACTGTAGACACCAAAACAGCACCAATCTGATTACGTGACTGCAAACACTGATTATTTTGACAAACACAGCCCCCAGGGCAGCCCTCAGAGGTCAAACAGTGGTCCTAACCACTTTCATAGCAATTTTGTAAGGTCAAAAGGGCAATTTGGCACATTTAAGCACTTTGCTCGGAATCTGTCTCACCCGGAGACGGATTCAAATCCGTCTCACCCAGAGACGAATTCAAAATTAGAATCTGTCTCACCCGGAGACGGATTACGAATTCATAATCGGTAGGGACGAATTCCGAGTTTAACGGGCAAAAAGAAGAATGGTGCCAAGTGGCAGCCGAGGGACAGTCAGTTAATGACTCCTACCTCGCACGCGTGTGTGGGTGAACATATGGGCCGTTAGAGGACTATCACAAGGGCAGTTATGAAAGCCCAAGTCATGGAGGACTCCCCTCCCTCATGGGAAGACTAGAGCGCCACATGGCACCTATGACCAACACGTGGCGCCTATGCTTCCCTCTCAAAAAAGACCCCATGGGTCTATAAAAGGTGGGACTTTTCTCACCCAAAAGATACGAGGTTGAAGGAGATTTCAAGCAACGAAGTTCTGCCGAGTTGAAGACCCACTTGCATCCCTTTTGGTTCACCTTCTCGCATCCACCAATATCTTTTGCAAGGGAGGTTGTTGGGTGGCTTTTGGAAGCTTGAACCTGACCCAAATCCAACACATGGACACCTGAACCAACCAATTCGCCGACCCCCCAATCCTAAGAGGTTTTGGGCCCATCCCTAGTGGATTGGCACCGGAATCAAGTGCCAACGGTGGGAGGCCCACTTGGGCACCCCCGCACTTTCTAAGTTTTAGAGCATTCTAGATTACTTTTTTAGGTTGCATTTTGTGTTATCATGTTTGGTTAACTCATAGCTGCAAGTTCATAACTTTTGATCGGATTCTAGTATGTTTTGTGTCGCTTTGTTGTTTCACTAACTTGCAGGTGGCGAGATCAAATTCCCGAGGGTAGAGGCCAAATTGGGAGAATCCGACCATCTGGGTCGTCCCAAAATGGCCCCAATTACATAACCCCCTTGTTTGCGGGCATTTTGCGGGTCTCGGGAATCGACATTGGAGCAGCGACGGGTCGGCTTCTTCAACACAGAAGAATTCGTCCCACCCAGGGATGAATTGCAGTCAGAATTCGTCCTGCCCAGGGATGAATTCCAGTTGAAGGTAGATTGGCCAGTTGTCTCAGTGGCAATGGCCTTCTGGTAACTTTTTATGTCTTCTGTCAAGATTTCAAGCCATTTGGACTCACTGTATTTACCGTTTCGGGCAAATGTTTACATGCATATTTCGTTAATTTTAGAGAACGAACACTTTCCATTTGCGGCAGGTGCTATGACATCTTGGTTGTTTCTTTGTTCGCAGGAGAAGCAGCAGAGGTGAAGAACTCATCGACATCAGCGGCGGCATCATCTTGGCCCGTCCATTTCAATCGTGGGCACGCGGAAAGAGGAACATTAAGTGATTGTAATCAAATTCTTTTAGCGCTCCTAGCCCCTGAAAAGGGAGGAGGCGTCATTGTAACAGAGATCAAGAAATTTTAATGAAAGGGCTGTGTTTTCTCCATTCGCTTGTGTCTCGTTTTAATGCGTCTCTTTCGTTTCATGCATTTTACATTTCTAGGACTTAAGCGCATTTGATTTTGGTTGCATCGCAATTAGTGTTTCCTTTGCCCGAAATCTCGTGCTTTCAGTGGCGATCACGGTGGGACCTGTCCCATATTTTTAAAATCATAGAAAACTGATCAAAGTTTTGTGTTTGTGCTTGACAGGTACATTTTTTTGTTGCAGACTGCTATTCGTCTCTGACTGTTACGAATTCTTAACTGCAATTCGTCTGACCCTGAGACGAATTCAAATTCGTCTCTGGGAGGGACGAATTCTGTTCTGCAATTCGTCTCCCAGAGGGACGAATTCCTGCCTACGGATTTTTAGAGCAGAAATTCAGAAGCAACTGGAGCAGGCAGAGAAGAGGTAGGGATTTTTATAATCTCTGTTAAAATTTTTGTTTCTGTTTCTGTTTCTTTGACTGTTTTCATTTTATCCTGCATGCTTAGGGAAAATCATTCATGCTTGTTTCATTTTCGTTAAATAAAATGAATCCCACACACATCACGAAACAATTTTAAACCAAGGAGCTGGTCGTAAGACCCCAGCCCTTGAGCAAGACCAACGGTGGGTTCATCACCACCTTGGCTTAGCTTTGCATCCATTTTCTCGATTGTCAACTGTTGTTAGGCGTAAATCCTGATGAAGACTGACCGAGTGTCCGCTGGGGTGATTCCCATGCGCGCGAGGATAAGTTTTCTATGGTAGGTGCCATTAACAGGACAATCCCCCTTTCGTACTGCCTACGTACCATGTACCTTCTGCTCTCACGTACCTATAGTCTCCCTCTCGTAAGGGCGGGTATATAGAGAGGTTGGTATATCGGCCTGGTTGGTATATTGAAGGGGCGACCGTTTTGGGAGTTATATGAGCCGTCATAATGCATTTAAACGATCTTCAAAACCTACAAAAACAAAACAAAACATCAAAATGCACTAAACCAGTTTAGGACACACTATTAATCCTTAAAAGAGATAATCACGATTTGTGTATGCGTGTGTTTATTTCTGCTTAGTGTAGACAAAAACAAAAATCATCATAAAAGAGATAAAAATCTGTTTAGATAGCATAGAAGCACCGCAATGGTGTACACCCGCAGCCAAGCCCAATCAAGGGCAGAAGCTCCGGAAGGTACACAAGAAGCAGGCACAAGTCGTCTTCGCTTCAGTCTTGAGGATTTGGTCATACCGCCTTATCGGTCCAACCTACAAAAGAATCCAATTCAGAATCCTCGGTGGGGTATGCCCATTCAAGGCAGCCCCTTTCGGGAAGACGCCCTACATGTAGACCTTGATATAAATAGAGAATCACCTTCGAGGTTAGACATGAGTGGCCACGGCGTGATGAAGCGCTAGATAGGTACACCATCCATTTAGAGGGACAACGTGGATATGGTATCCCTTCTTTACCTCCCATCAGAACAGAGAGACAAAATCCAGAGCGTAGGGCTCCTTACATAGGGCGACCTAACTCCGCCCACCCCCTTCACACCTATGAGAGGGAACGCGAGGAAGATCATCGCATTCCTCAAGGACAACAACATGCAACGCGGGAACCTTGCGTTTCCGCACCAGTTGGACATCATGATCACCCCTTGAGGCTAGGACCTCGAGTACATGCCGCATACCTCGATAGAGGAAGCGACCCATTGGAATTTCAGATCATCAAAATCAAGATAAACACATAGGGGAAACATTCGAACCTCCTGAGCAAAATAGGGTAGACCAAATTGACCCGATAGTCGCCCAACATGCCGCCCATCAAGCCAAAATCATGCGGCTTAAACAAAGTCATCAGGAGATAGAGTATCGACACCGCTTGGATAGAGAGCGCATGCAACGCGAAGCGGATGAACTACGCTATAAACTACCTGAGAGGGAGCTAACCCCTCGCATCCAAAGGGCTGAACAGTATGAGAGGCATAATCCGTTGGTACAGGATAGGTCTCCACGACCTCGCCAAGCTTTGCCTCCAAGACCTTATAGACCCGAGAGGGAGGCCACTCCCCGAAACAACGATGGGTACCTTCAGCAAGGACTCAATCAGGGTTATAGGTCTCGCCCAGAGACTCCTCAAGAATTTTACGAGGAGTACGAACCAGAAGTAGAATATGTTGAAACTCCCCATCAAGGCAGGAGGGCTGCCATTCGGCCACCCCTCCATAGGCCTCCAGTTTATCATAACTTACAACGAGAGAGAACAAGAGAGGAAGAAATAAAATCTTTCGATGCATACCAAGCACTATTGGAGCATTTGGAGTCTATGGAAACAAAAGCTGCTTGGGCATCAAAAACCCACATTACGTCAACTCCGTAGTAATCCGGTGCATCCCTCAGTGCCTACACCTCTTTACCCCGAGCACTTCAAGTTGCCTCAATTGGCAGTTTTTAAAGGTGAAGAGGACGCACAAGAACACGTTACAAGATTTTTAAGCCAATGCTTCGGCATCCAAGATAATGACGCATTGTTGCTTAGAACATTCATAACCACATTCGCAGGCCCTACCTCGGATTGGTTCACACAACTACCCAAACACAGCATAAGCAACTTAGATCAATTAGTAGATGCGTTTCTTGAACGCTTTGCCTTCAACACAAGGAAGAAGGCATCACTGAGTGATATGGCGAGCCTCAAACAATTTGAGGAGGAAACAATGGCAGCATATGGGAATCGATGGAGAGCTTTGCTTTCTAAGTTACCCTACCGTCCTCCTATGTCTGATCTCACGTAGATGTTCGCAAAAAGTTGCTTAAAATCAATCTCTGGTCTATTGTTGCTGCGGCAATACGATAGCTTAGAAGAAGCTTTGGCGCAAGCCAGAGTCATAGAAGAGATTAAAATAGGTGAAGGCGCAATCGCTAAGCCTAAAAAGAAAGAGTGGAATAAAACCACTAAAACCGGGACAACGCAACCACAACACGCTGCAGTCAACCAAGTTGCGATAAATGTTCCCGCGCCTGTGCAAGAAACGTAGCCCCAAAAGGCTAATTACCAGGCAGTGCCTCCCGCTTATGAAAGAGATAATAGAAGACGGGAGGCAAAATTACCCGCGTCGCCCTAGACGACATTTCACCCCATATGCGGAGTCTAGGGATTCCTTATTTGACCGCTTGTCAGTGGCAAATTTAGTCACTCTGCCAGAAATTCAAACTATAGACCCTAACATTCCCAAGCCTAGGGGGTACGAGAGAAGAATTGTATTGTAGATTCCATAGGCGCGAGAGGACATGACTTGAATGGGTGCTTTGGAAATTCAAAGAACTAGTCCAGGATTTGATCGACAACAGAACATTGGTCGTGGACAACCCCATCGCGCCAAACAACCAACAAATGGGGGTATTCAAGGACCCCTTGCCTGCCCACGAGGCACGAGACAAAACCACTCCAGGATTAACGAGGTGCGACGGGATCTTCCCACGCGGGGATTTGTGGGAATGATTAGCATAGTAACAAGGAACAGAAGGTACCCAGCAGTTGCCCCCGAGGTAGCTACGAGGGAAGTTCCGACAACATCGCAGCCTCAACAACGCCCAACGCAGTTGCCTTCGCCTAGACCCGAGGTCACAATACGAACCAAACTCACGCAGAGTTTGCGGACCACATCGGCTAGGCTGTCCATTTACGAGCTTATTCAACGGTCGAGCACCCCATAGGGAAGCTCTTATGGACATTTTAAAAGCCATTGAATTACAGCCCCACGAAGCAAATTCTTTCAACAACTTCGTAGGACATGTGAAACGATGTACGGAGCCGGTCATCACATTCAGAGAAGATGAGGTCAAAACGATATCGAATGACATGGCAGATCCACCCCTGCACGTTATCGCGCGGGTCAACGGGATTTCGTACAAGAGAGTGCTGATAGATACTTGGCTCGTCCAGTAACATCATTACCACTACAGCCTTAAAACATTTGAAGTCGCCGACCTCTCACATCACGGCCTCCACGTACACACTGCGAGCTTTCAACGATGCAATATGCTCGACGGTCGGCACGGTTGTTACGCCTATCCGGGTAGGACAAAAGACAATACCTACACTTGTGCCATGTCTTTGGAAGGTGAAATGGCTTATAATATCTTGCTAGGGCGGCCTTGGATCGGGGGACATGAAGTGTGTCCCTTCGATCGCCCACCAATGCTTAAAGTATGCTTATGAGGGAGAAATACATGTAGTCCCAATGGACTTAGAGCCCTTCAAGTATTGCAATGCGGTACAATTCATGCCTCAATCGACCCTCCCTTCAACGCATTTGGATTTTCAATTAAATCCATCTAAACAGGGTCCGATACCGCAAGCACCACTGGTGGCCAACAAGGCAAAATCCCAGCCAGGTGAGACCTCATCACCTGCTCCTTCATCATCAACGCCACCTATCATGGCCCAACAGAAGGACAAGGGAAAACAGATCGTGGAAGAGGTTAAACCCTTGGAAGAAAGGTTGCCCACAATCTCAACGGTATCAACGGAGAAAACACCCAGCACAACAGAAACTAAGACTCCTGAAACACCAAACATGGAATGGAGTCAAGAAGGACTACCATTTCCTCCCACCCAATCATCAACAATCACTTGTTGAAATGGCCGATACGGGCTTGGGGGAATATTTGGTACAAAATGTTGTGGCGACGCCAGCATTGGAGTCAGTACAAGACATGGGAAGACCTCGCCTTCCCATAGGGACAATTGTTCCTCTAGGCTACCCTCCAAACCAGAAAAATTTCGTGTATGGGGGCCTTGATCATGGTCTTGAACCATGCCAACAAAAGGAAGGAGACGAAGAGCCTTTTGTTGAAAACATCAACTATCTGTCAAACCCAGATTTTGCCCTAAAATATCTCGGCCAATGCAATTGGCATGGATACGGGCTAGGCGAGATATGAGCAAGGGATGCGGATCCTTTGCCAACCAAGATATCGAGATGCCATATGACAAGTCAGGGGTAGGGTTCAACCATCCCCTACCATTAGACATCTTGGTTGAAAATATGCAAGGCCTAGAAATAGGCAACAAGGGGGGATTGGCATTAGACCCTTATGCCAATCCAAATACGGAATACACATTGGGAGACTACCTCCCATGGTCAACAAACACCCCTGGAAATAGCAGTAATCCCTCTCCTTTGCTAGAGAGAGGCGAAAGTTTGGACAGTGGTCCTCAAAGAGAAAACCAACGACTGCGGACATCTTTCTGAAGTTGTTCCCCTTAGAGATTCTGGATGAAACAACACAGCATCAAGAGAATCGGGTCCCTCCACCAAGAGTGGAACAACCACAATGGGACCAGATTAACTTACTTGGAACAAGGAGGATCCTCAACGTCGCAATCAACGATTCTTTGGAGAGGATGAACAATTTTGGATCTATGAAAGTGATTCAGAAGATGAGACTGAGATGGACTATCTCAGACATGCGCGAAGACATCACCGCGCTTTAACTCATGAAGATCTAATGGGACGAGATGGGCATACTGTTGGGGCATGAATGGCAAGTAGACCCAGCAAGGTGGGACCAAGTGTTAGACCCATGGCTCCAAATTCAAGATGAGCATCGTCCACCTCGAGATCCCATCATGACAGCAATGCCGAGGGAAGACCCCGCCCTCCTTTTTGCAAAATTTGCACCTAGGGAAGATCCATTCGTGCCCGTTCCCGTAGAGCCAGATCCAGAGTATAGGGAGAATCTAGAAGAATCAAGTAATCACACCCACGGTTCTGGAGACCAAGTTCATTCCATCCACATGATCTCCATTGATTTGACCGCACCCATCCGCAATCCGGCCGATCCATCGCGGTCATTGCATCTAGACATAGATGCCATCGACTGGGATCGCGTCAATTCACCATTATCACCATTAGAGTACTGGCCTTTCGGTGAAATACTTCATTTTACCCCAAGGACAACTCAGGATGTCTTTCAAGCTGAAGAGGGACCCGAGGTTCCAAACGCAGATCTAAACTCAACTAATGATATCCATTTGATCCCGACTCCACATCAGTTGGAGGAAGGATCCCACATGTCAGTCGAAGAAACGGTCGACGTAGACATCGGCTTAGACCCAACGAATCCACAAATTATCAAATTGGGGGTAAGTCTTTCCCCCGAAGAGCAAGCCGATTACATTACCCTTCTCAAAGCGAAGAAGGAGGTTTTTGCATGGTCATACGAGAGACATGCCGGGACTAGACCCGCGGCTAGTCACGCATAATTTAACGCTTGATCCGACAATCAAGCCTGTAAAGCAAAAACTACGCAAGATGCACCCAACAGTGGCCTTGATGGTCAAAGACGAATTACAAAAGTTGTTGGATGCACAGTTTGTCATCTGCGTGGATTATCCGCCATGGCTGTCCAACATGGTTCCCGTCAAGAAGCCCGACGGGAGGATTCGCATATGCACCGATTTTTGAGACCTAAACAAAGCGAGTCCTAAGGATGATTTCCCCTTGCCAAGCATCGACGCGCTAGTAGACGCTACGACGGGTCATGAAATGCTCTCCCTAATGGATGGCTTCTCGGGATACAACCAAATTCGTATCAATCCAGAAGACCAACTCAAAACGGCGTTCACAACGCCTTGGGGGACATTTTGTTATAAGGTCATGCCTTTTGGCCTTAAAAATGCTGGCGCTACCTACCAACGTGCCATGACATACATCTTCCACGATTACATGCACAAAAATTTGGAAGATTACATGGATGATTTGTTAGCCAAATATCTTTTGCGCTCAGATCATCTCGGTGACTTAAGCAAGATTCTCGATCGCCTCATAGAGCATAAGGTCAGAATCGAATCCCAAGAAGTGCGTATTTGGCGTCACATCTGGAAAACTCTTGGGTTTTATAGTCTCAAAATGAGGCATTGAAGTGGACCCAAAGAAAGTCAAGGCAATCCTTGAAATGGCTCCCCCAACTACTATCAAGCAGCTCAGAAGTCTGCAAGGAAAGGTCGCGTCGATTAAATGCTTCATAGCGCAATTATCTGACAAATGCCGACCCATGAACAAATTATTGCACAAGGGGGTCACATTTCATTGGGATGACGAGTGCCGATCGGCCTTTGACGAAATCAAACAATACTTGGCTTCGCCGCCGGTATTGGCACCACCTAGACCAGGAGTGCCATTCTACTTATACATCTCAGCTACTGAGGTGGCACTGGGAGCCATGCTAGCCCAAAAGAATGAACTTCACAAAGAACAGGCTACTTACTATCTTAGCCGCACTCTGGTAAGTTACGAACTTAACTATGCATACGTTGAGAAACTCTGCTTGGCAGTGGTGTTTGCTACCAAAAAGCTACGCCACTACATGTTGAGCAACACTACGTATGTTGTGTCTAAGGAGAATCCATTGCGATACATGATGAGTCGTACTTATCATAGTAGTCGCACGGCGAAATGGATCATGTTGTTGACGGAATTTGACATTGAGTTCATTGGGCAAAAATCTATCAAAGGACAAGTCATAGCCGATCAACTAGCAGAGGCTCCTCTTGAAGACGATCAGCCTCTGGTCATAGAACTACCCGATGATGGGGTCTTCCATGTCTCGGAATCGCCGGATTCGATGAGCACGAGTCACGAGGCCGACATAACCCTGTTCTTCGATGGTTCTAAATGCGAGCAAGGTGGTGGCGCGAGGAATTGTATTCTTCACACCGCAGGGCGCTCCAATGCCCCTGTCATTTAAATTAAACTTCCAGTGCACCAACAATAATGCAGAATATGAAGCCTTGCTCCTAGGTCTTCAAACAGCAATCGCCATGAACATCAAACGATTGAATATCTTTGGTGATTCGTTGTTAATAGTCAATCAAGTCAAAGGGGTATATCAATGCAAATGCCCAGTTCTGAAGGCCTATAAAGCCCTCGTGGACAAATTCTTGGCAAAACTTGAGTGGTATGACATCGAGGCACTCCCTCGATCATCGAATCATTTTGCGGACACAATGGCCTCTTTGGGGTCACTAATCCCGTAAGACCTTTCGGGTGATATGACAACCATCCAAGTCAAAACCTTATCGCAATCCACGATGGAGCGTGCAAGCCCAGACTTGATGCCAGGAATCCACATGATCCAGATCGAACCATCCTCGGATAAGTTCTTTCGAATCCGAGATCGTCTGAAACGTGCCAACTAGGGGTCCTTGTTTTCCCCTACTCCCATTAATAGCAACACAATGCTATTTTTACAAGTTTTATCCCAATCAGCATTTGTTAGGGAAGAACTTCAAAAGGGATTGGCGGTTCATACTGTCGAGGTTTATGATCAACAGGATTGGTATTTACCCATAAGAGATTACCTCAAATTAGGTAATCTTCCCTTTGGATTGACGCACGCCGCAAAACGAACATTCAAGCAGAAAGCGGCTAAGTATGTCTTGATAGGAGACATTTTGTATCGTCGAAGCTATGACAGAATTCTTCTTCGCTGTTTGGACCAGCAAGAGTCTACTTGGGCAATCGCCCAAGCGCACGACGGTACATGTGGCGGCCACTTCAGTGGTATGGCCATTGCAAAGCGCATTCTCCGCATAGGCTATTATTGGCCATCTTTAGAGCGAGATTGTTGCGAGTATGTCAAGAAGTGCGTGAAGTGTCAACATCATGCCAATTTGATGCACGTACCTTCCCAGGCCCTACGAGACAGTCCAGTCTGCTTGGCCATTTTCGCAGTGGGGCCTCGATCTAATCGAAAAGATCTCCCCTGCATCGTCAGGCCGTCACACGTTTATCATAACGGCCACAGAATATTTTACCAAATGGGTGGAAGCAATTCCGTTAACCTCAACGAAAGGACCCCGCATTGTGGAGTTCATCTTGCATAACATCATATGTCATTTTGGTATTCCATCCAAAATAATCTCAGATAATGGGCCATCATTCAAGAACAAATACGTGCGTGCTTTGACCACAAAGTACAAAATTCAGCACGGCTTTTCAACGCCCTATTATCCGCAAGCAAACGGGCAAGCAGAGGCATCAAACAAAACACTAGTCGCCATCCTTAAAAATACGATCGCAGACAGTCATAAGGATTGGCACATACAAATCCCACTTGCCCTTTGGGCTTATCGCACTAGCATTCGGACGCCCACTAGGGCAACTCCGTTTTCGCTCGTGTATGGCTCAGAGGCAGTAATGCCTCTCGAGTTGGAAATTCCTTCCCTCCGCATATCAATGCAGGAGTTCATCGATGATAACACTACGTGGCAGGCCCGGTTAGACCAACTTACGTTGCTTGACGAACGACGCGTTAATGCTCTCGAGCATTTACGTATCTATCAAGAGCGACTTAAAAGGGCTTACAACATGAAAGTTCACCTAAGGGACTTTCGGGTTGGTGATTTGGTTTTGAAGGAAAACCAACAAAACTCAAATTTGCCGTCCCACATGAGGGACAAATTCATGGCAAATTGGTTAGGTCCATATGTCATTGATAGCATAATAGGACCCGGGACATACCGGCTAGCTTCTCTTGATGGTATCAAGGAAACAGAACCCTTGAATATCAGTCATTTGCGACCATTCCACATCTAAGAAAGCCATATCCTCAAAAAGCTCCAAGGATTATCACAATCACTTGGTCAATCCAAAAGCTCCAAGGATTATCACAATCACTTGGTCAAAACAAAAAGCTCCAAGGATTATCGCAATCACTTGGTCAAAACAAAAAGCTCCAAGGATTATCGCAATCACTTGGTCACCACAAAAAGCTCCAAGGATTATCGCAATCACTTGGTCAAAGCAAAAAGCTCCAAGGATTATCGCAATCACTTGGTCAAACCAAAAAGCTCCAAGGATTATCGCAATCACTTGGTCAAAAAAAATCTCCAAGGATTATCGCAATCACTTGGTCAACCCAAAAAGCTCCAAGGATTATCGCAATCACTTGGTCACCACAAAAAGCTCCAAGGATTATCGCAATCACTTGGTCAAACCAAAATCTCCAAGGATTATCGCAATCACTTGGTCACACAAAAAGCTCCAAGGATTATCGCAATCACTTGGTCAACAAAAAGCTCCAAGGATTATCGCAATCACTTGGTCAAACCCAAAAAGCTCCAAGGATTATCGCAATCGCTTGGTCAAATTTTTCAAAAAATCAAGATTTTAATTTCTTGTCAAAACCTAAAAACTCCAAGGATTATAGCAATCACTTGTCACAAAATCAAATTCACAACCTTTCAAAAAAAAAAAAAAAAAAAAAATTTCATCTATTTCAGCATAATCAAATTCATCAATAGAGAGTTCCTCTAGCACCGCATATTCACATTCACAAAATCAATCCATCAAAAGTACAAAAATATGTAGCTGCATTAAGCATTGGATCCATACATTGCATATTTGTGGTTGTATAGGTCAAAGGCACCATAGGCTGCAATTGCTCTGCTAGTCCATCTTGTTCCGCATAGTTCCATTTTACAAAAACAACAAAAACACCATGCATAACTTTTACCACACTACAGTCAGTGGTCTGTAAATGTACCAAGAGTTTCAGTGATTCGGTCATCATTTTCCTCTTTAACCATGTAATGTATCAAATCGAACAGATTTTACGAAGGTAGAGTCATACTTGAAATACACCTTGTTACGTAACATCCCAACACAAATTAAAACACTAAAAATTCCCAAGTTGTGTGAACGAAAGATGAAACCCTGCAAAGTAATCTAGGTCACCACAAGCGAAACGGTTATCTTGATCATCCCCCTGTGCGAATGACCCCTAGAATGTTGAGAGTTGGCAAAAGGACAAGCATCCTCCCTACCCAATTCCCTAAGAATCCCTAAAGTTCTCAATAGTTGCAAAACACCAAAAATTTGCAAAATGTCAAAACTCCAAAATTTGACATCCTACAGTGCACACATCAAAAGGCAAAAACAACGAGTGATTTTCGTCACTCCATATCCCCGGTCCCTTGCTCGAAAGAAAAACAAATCAAAATAAACAGTGATCTCATCACTACAAATGAGCAAGTATCCCAATACAATTGAAGAAAAGAAGGGAGTTGACCTTGAATCCCTGGAACTCTCAGCATTCTATAGGTCATAAGGCAAGCTTTGGTACCAATTTGGTTGATAGCCTATTGGTAATGAAGTAAACCTCCCGCATGACGATATATCTGTCACATTAACTTGCGTACGAGATCAATGTTTGCATGTGGATGAGCTAGCTTATGGCATCCTGGATTACACCACGATTAAACTTAGTACATACAACAAAGGAATTCGTGGAGCTAATTAGGTGATCCTCGGTACGAGTTCGGTTGAAAGCCCATCCGCATCGGCGGTATCCTAACAAATACCACTAAATGAACTCAATTGCACACACAGGGATGTAAAATAACTTGGTCAAAAACAAGTCCGATTCATACCTTGTCCAAAAGTCTTGTAAGATAAAGTACAGTCATGGATAGTGAGTTAAAACTATCTGAATCTCAAAAAACATAACATACATTCCTAAACCATCTGCGCTGCTTATCATCCTTATAATACCATCAGAAAATACAAAAATAGAAAACCACATATATCCATACAAGAGTCATACACCATAACAATAAAAAGCATCTTAAACAGCCTATGGTGCCATAACCAATCATCACAAAATTCAATTCATTCACTTTGCATATCACATAAAGAAATCAAAAACATTTGCATTCATCATAACATAAGCATTCATCAAAATAAATAAATATGCATAAATCCATAGTCATTAGCCATCATGCATAACAAAAATAAAAACATCACACGTACAAAACCAAATAAAACAGGTATATATATATATATCGCCAAAAAAAAAAAAAAATGCCCGCAGGCTACAAAATCGGTCCTCAGACCCCGCAATCATATCCAAAAAACCCAACCTAAAGCGTCGACCACCATAATCACGCAGGATCGGTGCGACGGGAACTACCCCCCGTGGTGTGGGTCCTATGGGACCCTACAGGGCGGCTACTGCCAGCCCCCGCATCATGCCTGCTACCGCCTCCCTCATCTAATCGTCGGCGACGAGATGATGCTGACTGCTCAGTCGCACTATCCCTCGTCCGGCGAGAAGATCCACTGACCGAGGGCTCAGGAAGTCGCCCACCAAGGCGGATGACCTCCCTCTCCAACTCTATCCGGTGACGACACCACTCTGCCTCTCGTCGATGATAGTATGACACCGCATCGTCGCGCTGTGCCAAAACCCTATCCCGCTCTGCCAGCTCAGACCGTAGGATATCCCTCTCCCGCCTCGCATCCCCCAACTCCAGATCCCGTATCCGTAGTAGTTCTATCAGTCATGCATTTTTAGCGCGTATCTCAGACTCCACCTCCTCTGTGTCTGCCTGACGAACAGGATCCTCTGGAACAGCAGCTCGCTCTGGCTCCCACTGCTCATCCACGTCCTGCATGTCTGGCTGATCCGGAGCGCCCAAGTCTACATCATCATCACCCAACATGTCCGCATCATCCAACGGACCTCCCCAATCATCCCCTGCTACCTCAGCACCCTCCACTGCCGCCTCCGCGCCTCCCAGTGGCCCCTCTCCTCTCCATCGCCGTAGTACCCACCACGAGTCATACTCAGTAGTAGTCCCAACGTCATCTACGTCCGGGACGTCAATAACCACATCTGACTCCTCGCCCAATGGCACGGTGACAGGTGGATCCAAATCCCTCTCATCTCCCCGCCGTCGATAGACCACGGGTTCACCAGGCAACCCCTGGCGCACCCCAAACTATCGTGTAACCCGGATATATGAAAAGAACTCATGCTCCGTCCCGTGCCGCCCAGTCAACCACCGCTCCCTACGTACCCGTCGGAGCCACTCTCCAGCCTCGAGGCCGGGGCTGGACAGTCCCGATAGGGACGCCAAAACACCTCCCCTGGAGTGAGCCGAGAAAAGGCATCAGTGTAGTGCTCAACGGCACCTGCCCATCGCCGACTCTGCCCCTGCTCCACAGACCGCCGCCACAAAACTGCATAACCAATCTCCTCATCCTCCATCGCCGCCCGAGTCATCCACGGTAACCCGGTAGGCCTCTCAATAGCTATGTGCTGCCAACCCCAGCACTGCAACAAAAAACTGCAACTGACACCCTTCCGCTGTCGACAGCGGACCCCATACAGCTCCCCGTAGAGCTGTGCCAACAAAGTCTGTCCCCATCTCAGAATCAACGGTGCCTCTATCGGGCACTCTGCCAACTGCCACACCAAATCCAGTAGGTTCCACGGGAACCTCGCACCTGACGAATCAGGGAGAAGAATGTTAGAAATGAGGCCCATCAAGAATGCGTGCCTCACTCCTAACACCCCCCTCTCCTGCCACCAGCTAACCAAAATCCCGCCAGCCTGGCAATCCACCTCGGCTGTCTCCACTGGGTTTGCTACACCCAGCTGCCCCCCATGCCCAAAACATCTCGTAAGTATAGCAGTCCAGCTGATCAAACGACGATGTCCTAATAGGCAGACCATCTATCGGAATCCGAAGCAGCCGATAGACGTCCTCAAGAGTCACAGTCATCTCCCCTGTCGGGAGATGAAAAGTATTGGTCCGCGGATCCCAAAGCTTGATCGGGGCCGTCGGATAGGCCCGATCCGGGACCACGAGGCTCCGGTCGAGCCACACGCTTGAGCCCAAGGGCATCAAGCCATTCCCAGTCATCATCGGTCAATGCCAACCGCGCCTCAGTAAAAGCAGCGGGTACACGGTACCGGCTCCTAACAACCTGCAAAGCAAAAAAACAACACAAACACAAAAAAAAAAATAATAATAACAAATCAAATTTTCAGTTCTAGGGTTTCTAACCTTAACTGTTAAACAAAAACATCACAAAAAATCTTCAAGTTTTGAAAAGCGTCAACACAAAAACAATCATCAAATAAAAGCAAAAATAAACTCTAGGGACACTTACGGGTTTCGCTTCGGCTCCGCCGCTCGAACCGGTTTGTGCACTCATGATGGCGAGAGAGAATTCCAGCGAGCGCTTCGCTTCGCGGAATTACCTCCTCCTCCCAGAGCTCCAAAATCGCAAGAAAAAAATGACACAAATGAGCCCAAAATCAAGTTTTGGCCATTAAATAGGCCTTTTGCACTGGAATTCATCCTTGATTGGGACGAGCGCTCTGATTAGCGCTCGTCCCACCCAGGGACGAATTCTCCAGCTAGAATTCGTCCCACCCAGGGACGAATTCAGGCCAGCACTTCAAAAAAATCGAAAAATGACTAAAAATGCACTAAAAACAGACAATAAAATTGCCCGACAAGAGTGCTATTGCACCTGACAACAAGGGCATACAAAATCGACATTGGAGTCACAAATTGTCACTATCATACTCCCTAAGAAGGCTACCATAGCCGGACCGCTCCACGGAAGACGGATTTTTGACAATTGCATCTCCAAACGCGTCACAAAAAAAACAACAAAAACAGTACAAAATTCAACAAAAACAAACAGCAATAAACATTTCCGGACACAAGTGCTCTTGCACTTAACCTCTGGGCAAAGAAAATCGATGTCGGGGTTCAAATTATCGCTCTCCTACTTCCCCAAGAAGGCTATAATAGCCGGACCGCTCCACGGGAAGTTAGATTTTCGATGATTTCACCTCATTACGGCATCACCAAAAGGGTTAACACCCACCAAAAATAGGTCCAAATGTTGGAAAAATTGCATATGCTTAACGGTAAACCCTCTAAATGCACCCTTGCACAAGTCATCTTGGGTCAAGCGACTCGTCGCTTTGCTCACGAAGGTCATTCCCTCATCGATTCGTCGCTTGAGGGGGTAGTCACACTTAGTCACCAATCAACAATCACACACCCAATTAAGGAAAACGGCATGCATTCAAAGAATCATTGACAAAGACAATCACGCTCCTGCTTGGGGCGATAAACAAGCAACAATCAAATCAATCAAACACTTGGCATTTCGTGAATCATGAACACAAGGTTCCCCTTGAGGATAAAACGCCCTTCGCCTATTCATGACTGATCAATGTCTAAGTTCAAGTCACACCTCACCAAAATAGGTTAATACTTGAAATCAAATTCCTTAGCTCGTCAGAAGCAAGGATTCAAGAATGCATGCCCTTTCCATGCTTGAGGCATCAAAAGTTGGTTAGGTTACCAAGGAACCCTAATCATTAGTGCTTTGGTTATCTATTTTTGCTCAGCACTGCGTCACCCGCAGCGCTTCCCAAAAAGGGGCATCTGTAGACACCAAAACAGCACCAATCCGATTACGTGACTGCAAACACTGATCGCTTTGACAAACACAGCCCCCAGGGCAGCCCTCAGAGGTCAAACAGTGGTCCTAACCACTTTCATAGCAATTTTGTAAGGTCAAAAGGGCAATTTGGCACATTTAAGCACTTTGCTCAGAATCTGTCTCACCCAGAGACGGATTCAAATCTGTCTCACCCAGAGACGAATTCAAAATTAGAATCTGTCTCACCCAGAGACGGATTCTGAATTCGTAACTGGTAGGGACGAATTCTGAGTTTAACGAGCAAAAGGAAGAATGGTGCCAAGTGGCAGCCAGGGACAATCAGTTAATGACTCCTACCTCGCACGCGTGTGTGGGTGAACATATGGGCCGTTAGAGGACTGTCACAAGGGCAGTTATGAAAGCCCAAGTCATGGAGGACTCCCCTCCCTCATGGGAAGACTAGACTGCCACATGGCACCTATGACCAACACGTGGCGCCTATGCTTCCCTCTCAAAAAAGACCCCATGGGTCTATAAAAGGTGGGACTTTTCTCACCCAAAAGATACAGGTTGAAGGAGATTTCAAGCAACGAAGTGTTGCCGAGTTGAAGACCCACTTGCATCCCTTTTGGTTCACCTTCTCGCATCCACCAATCTCTTTTGCAAGGGAGGTTGTTGGGTGGCTTTTGGAAGCTTGAACCTGACCCAAATCCAACACATGGACACCTGAACCAACCAATTCGCCGACCCCCAATCCTAAGAGGTTTTGGGCCCATCCCTAGTGGATTGGCACCGGAATCAAGTGCCAACGGTGGGAGGCCCACTTGGGCACCCCCACACTTTCTAAGTTTTAGAGCATTCTAGATTACTTTTTCAGGTTGCATTTTGTGTTATCATGTTTGGTTAACTCATAGCTGCAAGTTCATAACTTTTGATCAGATTCTAGTATGTTTTGTGTCGCTTTGTTGTTTCACTAACTTGCAGGTGGCGAGATCAAATTCCCGAGGGTAGAGGCCAAATTGGGAGAATCCGACCATATGGGTCATCCCAAAATGGCCCCAATTACATAACCCCCTTGTTTGCAGGCGTTTTGCGGGTCTCGGGAATCGACATTGGAGCAGCAGCAGGTCGGCTTCTTCAACACAGAAGAATTCGTCCCACCCAGGGACGAATTGCAGTCAGAATTCGTCCTGCCCAGGGACGAATTCCAGTTGAAGGTAGATTGGCCAGCTGTCTCAGTGGCAATGGCCTTCTGGTAACTTTTTCTGTCTTCTGTCAAGATTTCAAGCCATTTGGACTCACTGTATTTACTGTTTCAGGCAAATGTTTACATGCATATTTCGTTAATTCTAGAGAACGAACACTTTCCATTTGCGGCAGGTGCTACTGACATCTTGGTTGTTTCTTTGTTCGCAGGAGAAGCAACAGAGGTGAAGAACTCATCGACATCAGCGACGGCATCATCTTGGCCCGTCCATTTCAATCGTGGGCACGCGGAAAGAGGAACATTAAGTGATTGTAATCAAATTCTTTTAGCGCTCCTAGCCCCTGAAAAGGGAGGAGGCGTCATTGTAATGAGAGATCAAGAAATTTTAATGAAAGGGCTGTGTTTTCTCCATTTGCTTGTGTCTCGTTTTAATGCGTCTCTTTCGTTTCATGCATTTTACATTTCTAGGACTTAAGCGCATTTGATTTTGGTTGCATCGCAATTAGTGTTTCCTTTGCCCAAAATCTCGTGCTTTCATTTATATCCCGAATGCCTATATCGATAGACACAGATTTTGGTTACTTTTTTTGGAGATGAGGGATAATTTTTAGTGTGAATCTTGGATGGTGGTGGGTGATTTTAACTCTCCCTTGTTTCTTTATGAGAAGCGTGGAGGTAATTTTGTTGACAAGCGGAGTCTTTTTTATTTCCATGAGTTTGTAACCCAAGCGAAACTCTGTGACATATATCTCAATGGTGCTAAGTTTACCTGGAGTAATCGTAGGGGAGGAAATAGTCTTATTATTTGTAGGCTTGATAGGATCTTTGTCTCGAATTCCAATTTTGATATTTTTTGTGATGCCTAATTCTCCTCCCTTCCTAGAATCAAATCGGATCATAATAATTTATGGTTAGAAATCCTTGAGGGTCTCCCATTTCTTCCTCGACCCTTCTGATTTGAAGTAATGTGGTTTTCTCATCCCAATTTTGAAGCTAAATTTGATGAGTAGTGGCAAGACCTAGCTCCTAGTATAGGTATGTTCAAGTTGTTGAATTATTTGAAGAATCTTAGATCACGCCTTAAGATCTGGATTAAGTTTTCTTTTAGGAATATTTCTTGGGAAAAAGACCACTTGAAGTCAAATCTGATCTCTATTGAAGCATAGATTGATTCCCAAGGGTATTCTAACCATCTGCTCATGGAGGAAATATATACTCTTTATGCCCTTCATAACATTCAGGCTAAGGAAGAATTTCTCTGGAAACAAAAATCTAGAGGGCTTTGGTTGAAATAAGGGGATCATAATTCTCATTTTTTCCACTCTTCTACTTTGTGTCGTAGGGCTCATAACAGAATTAGGGAAATTGATAAGTCTAATGGTATCCGTAATTCAGATATTTTGGAGATTAGGGAAGAGGTAGTGGATTTATTTGGTTCATTATTATGTTCTCTGTCGGATCATGATAGAGTTATAGAAAATAGAATGCTGGAGGTGATTCCATGCTTGGTCTCTGATGAGATGAATACTGCTCTCCTTGCTCCCTTTTTTGATGAATATATCTTGTCTACTCATCATTACCAAAGTTCTTTGGTATTCCCTAGAGCTTTGAATTTGACCTTCCTTGCTCTCATCCCTAATAAGGACTTTGTATCTTCATTCAGTGACTTCAGGCTAATTAGCTTATGTAATATAGTCTATAATTTTTTTTCAAAAGCTATGGCCAATATATTAAAGTCCATTCTCCCTATCCTTATTGACTCTGTTTTGAGTGGTTTTGTGCTGGGGAGAAAAATTTTGGATGGTGCCATCGTTATCCATGAAATTCTACATTTGGTGTTAACGTCCATCAAACTGGACGTTAACAAATCTTATGACAAGGTGTCTTGGCCATTCTTGTTCATGGTTTTGAGGAATTTTGGTTTCAGTGATTCTTTGATGAAATTGATGGAGGCCTCAATTTCTTTGGCTTGGTTCTCTATGTTGATTAACAGATCCCTTATTGGTTTCTTTAACCCTTGTAGGGGGATTCATTAGGGATATCCTATCTCTCCCTTTCTATTTATTCTCATGGCTGAGGCTCTTGGTCATTATATTAAACGGTGGAGGGATAATTTTGGTCTAAGGCCAGCCCTACAGATTAGCCATATTTCTCACTAGTAGTTTACCTACGATACTCTGCTCTCGTGTATGGCATCAGTATTTCATGTGCGTGATGTAAAAATAATCCTAGAATATTATGAGAGATCAGTCAATTATTTAATTAACTATCTCAAAAGTATCATATTTTTCATCAAAACCCTAGAGGTTTGTCAACAAAATATAGCTTATATTCTGGGGTGTAGGACTACCTCTCTCCCAACTACCTACCTTGGCCTTCTACTATTCGTAGGTAGCTTGAAGGAAGCATTTTGGACTCCAGTTTTGGAGGGGATTAAGAGAAAACTATCCTCCTAGAAAGGTGCCCTCCTTAGTCAAGCAGGGAAGGCAATTTTGGTTCAGAGCACGATTCAAAGTATCCCCATATACTTTTTATCTCTTTTCAATCTTACGACTAAGGTGGCATCCAATTTTTATAGTATTTGTAAGGCCTTTCTATGGGCTGGCATAAAATTGAAGGGAAAGTTCCATCTCATTTTATGGGAGTAAATTTATAAAATAAAAAAATATGGGGATTTGAATATTAAGAATGCGTAGGTTATTAAGAAGGTGTTGGTTTCTAAACTTGCTTGGAAGGTTGCTTCCAATTTTGATCACCTCTGGTATCGTATTCTTAAAGCTAAATATAATTTCCAGCAATTCTTATCATATCATCTCTCTTCTAGAGGTTCTACATTTTGGAACAACATGATTAAATCTAGGGACTTTATCAGAGATAATTATTGGTCGGTGATTGAAAATAGTAGGTCCATTTCTTTTTGGGATGATCCTTGACTAAGAGACCATCCCCTCGCAGAGGATCTTCACTTTAGATATGTGTGTTTGTTGTCCAAGGAAGCGGGATTTGTCAAGGTGGCTGATTTTGTCCTTCTTCAGAATGATCATAAAATTTGGTCTCCTTCACTCCCATTTCAAAGAATAGCCCAAGATCGTACTAAGTGGGATTCTCTTCTAGCTGATATGTGGTGGTATGTTGTTTGGTAGGAGGAGGTGGCGGATCGGTTTTTTTGGGATGGAGATAGCAAGGGCTCATTTTTGGTAAAGTTTGTTTATTCCCTTATTTGTCCATGTGGAGTTGGCGATTTAGCCTGGTCGAAGATTGGGATTAAGAATTTTACCCCAAAAATAAATATTTTTTTCTAGCTAGTAGTGTAGAATAAATTTCTTATAATAGAAAACTTGCACAAGAGGGGTTTTAATTTATTAAATCATTTTTTTTTATGTAAAAAAGACTGGAAATCTACCTCTCACATGTTTTTGAAATGCAAAGTTTTCCAGGATATATTTTTTTCCCTTCAGCATGTTGGGGTTGCGTGGACATTGTTGGATTCTATTTACGACCTTGTCCAAGAATAGGCATCACCATTTTCTTCTCCTCGTCTAAAATTCTTCTGGATATTTTAGCTTCCCCACCTCCTTTGGGGCATGTGGAAGGAGCAAAATGCGAGGGTGTTTAAAAATTCTAAGGGTGACGTTTTTCATTTTAGTCAAAAAATAATTTGGAAGGTGGAAGAGAACGTTTTGGTAACATTGAAGGACTCCCTCTCCTCTGTTCCTAGGGACCACCCTGATTATGCTATTGAGTGAATTCTTGGTTTTTGCCCAAAGTTAAGACCTCCACCAAATATGAATATCTGAGCTTCTATTTGTTGGTCCCCACCCCCTCCTGGCTGGTTTAAGCTAAATTTTGATGGTGCATTGGAAGGCAATCCAGGACAATATGGTATTGGGGGTATTATCCGTGACCATATTGGTAATGTTATTTTGGTTTTTGTGGAGGATACTGACATCCAATCATCGCACTTTACTTAAACATGTGCTTCCTTTTTTGGAATTCAAATGCTCAAAGATATTGGCATCCGTAGGGTAATTATTGAGGGGTATTCATTGAACATTATTAATATGCTCAATGGAGACTACCATCCCATCTGGTGTATCTCTAATTTAATTGACGAATCCAGAGCCCACTTATTATATTTGGAGGAAATGATTATAAAGAATGAGTATAGATAAGGGAATGTTGTGGCCGACTCCCTTGCAAATTTGGGCATATCTCGTTAGTGCCTGATGTATATATTTTATGCCTGCGATAATATGCCTTGTTGATGAAGATAAACATTAATGTTTGTCAAATGTTGCCTTGTTTTATGTTGCATTTTCTTATTCTCGATTGGTGCTGGACTTTGATTATCGCTGACATGACGATGGCATGCATTTATTTTGGGTTGTTGCAATGTCCTCTCGGGCCTTCTTGGTTCATTTTTTGTTTAAAGTGGTGTCAGGGAGTCCTTTCCCCCTTTAGATTTTTGATCCCCATCCTAATGTTCCCTCATGTGCTCAGGTGGTGGTCCTTTTTGGATTTTCATCAGTATCTTAAACCTTCTATGGGTGTATCTCTATCAGAAAGCCTCTTTCATAGTGCCTTGTTTCTTCTCCTTGGGAAGATAAATGGCTAGTCAGGTTTTGACATTCTTTGCTCCGAGGAAGTTGGGGTCCTCTTTTGTGTCATACTTTCAGCTATGACAAGGCACCTTCATGGCATTTCTTTGGCTATTGTGTTTTGGTTGTTTTATACACCTGTTGGAGATCCTCTTGAGTTGACGACATTTGGTTTGTATGGGGGAAGCCTTTTTGTGATTACTTTTGTAGATTTTGGGTTCTTTCCCCTATTTTCTAGGAGTTTTCTCAGTTGTTTTACTTGTATGCCATTGTTTTCTATACTGTCCTTCCCCATGATGGGGATATTTTTACTGCCCATCATGTTGCTTTATGTTTTCTATCCTAGGGATGGTTTATTTTTCTTTGTGTCAATTCCTAGGATTCATAGGTTACCCTCATCAGTGAGTCCACACTTCCTTTTTGTTGTTCGAGTTTTGAATTTGGTGGCAAAGAATTTGTATTTTTACCTTGATTTACCACGGGGTATTCTTCGACAGAGTTTTTATGCTGGTTGCAGTACGGTTGGTTGGGTTTTCCCCCTCTTTCTTATGTTTTGGAGGATCTGGTTTTTTCTCTTATGGGTTAGATGAAGATATTCTCATCTAAGCAAAAGCTAAGTAAGCCTCGATTCGAGCTCGCATCCATATACTTTTATGATGAAGTTAAAGCTATTCTGGCAGAAGGGGGTCTTCTGGAGTGCATTCAAAAGTTTTATGGACATAGCCCTTTGCTTACCAATTGGATGGTTGCTACATGGAATGATGGCTGGGTCATGATTAGATATTGGTCATTTCAAGTCACAATGGAGCTTATTAGCAGGACCACTAGGTTGATCCTAGACGGTGCCTATCACAATCATGATAGAAACTCTCAATTACAGGAGATTAGTATTTTCTTGGATAAAGAGGAATTTTTACCTAGGGTTCCAAATGGATTTAGTGCTTCGGATTTATCCCCCCATTGGGATCGTGTTTCTAGGGTTATTATGGACTACTTTACCCTAGACTCTTCCTATGAGATAATTAGGAGTTTTTGTGCTGTGTTTTGAAACCATTTGTGTCGCAAAGCCTGCATGAATATTTTGTTGTTTCTTTTCTAGTCTATGAAAAAGTATTTTGTGAGTATGTAAGGTGGTCATGGTCAGGCTCCCATCCATCAAGGCCTTACATTGTTTATGTTTTAATAGGTAGTAGTTGAGCATGGTTTAATCACTGATGAAAATATTAAGCATTTTACAGATTTACCAGGTCCCACAATGGGTGGTACTAAGATGGTGGTAGATTTTCATGGTCCTAATGGTGGTGGCTCTAATGTGGTTTCAGAGGCTAACTCTGAGTGTGGTGAAGATATTTATTTATTTACCTTCGAAATGGGTCTTGAGAAGGTTTCTAGAAAGTTACAGGTTTCTTCCAAAAGGGTTTGGGGTAAGGCCTCTAACGATGGTAATTGTACTCCCTTGGTTGGCCCCACTATTAAACTTGATGTGTCTCCTAAAGAGGTTAAGGAGGAGCCTGTGATGGTGGACCTAAAATCCACTCGTGTTGCTTTGGGTAGTGGCTTACGTAAATCCAAATGCCTATATAGTAAAGGTGCTGAGGATGACGACTCCTCCCATATTTCTTCCCATCCTAATTTTTATGTCCTCCCGTGTGACTGCCATCAGGAGAAATCAGTTGAGTATGTCTATGCCCCAAAGGCCCACGATAAGATTAAACACTCGGTCTTTCATAATTTGAAGCTCATCGATAGTAACCAAAGGAAAATATGGAATTCACTGAGATCGACGATGGACTATTCTAAAAATATTTCTTGTCTAGATTATTATGTTGCTCAGGGGATGGGTAGGTTTGGGTAGAACTATCTCAATTCTCCCCTTCTTATGTATCCTAGGGTTTTGGTCCTTGTAATATTTTTTTGGTCTACCTCATGTTGTCTAGTGAGGTTTAGTTTTGGTATTTCTCGCCCTGGTGGCATTTTTATTGTAATGGTTGCGGGATTCATTTAAAACCCTCTCCATTTTTAATATTACAAAAAACAAACAACATAGTAATTCATAAGCCATCCCCTAGTCCAAAAAAAATTACAAACTTCAATGAGAGTCAAATTTTTTGGTCTAAATGCTAACCATTTACAAAACTAATGTGATTTCAATTTTTATCCCATTCAACAAGAATGATAATCATATCAAAACATACCTTTGATTTTCTATTGATCCATTCTTAGTTCCACCTTTTTATACACACAAGGTTCAACTTACAACATTGGAAAATAGAGCTATCCTTCTTACACTAAGGATCATCATTAACTTTATTACTTCCTAAAATTATAATAATAGTTATGTAAAATTATTTTTAGCATGATGGAATAAGCATGCATTTGTAGACCATTCTACACTAAAATAATCATTTTATTATTTTTCAACCTTTCTAGTGACATTCAATAACAATGTAAACATATATAAGGATTTATCATGCAATTTTGTTTACTATAATAGATATAGCTTTTCCTTGGATCACAATTAACACTTCATTAGAAACATACATTATTACCTAAATATTTGGGGAAGTTAAAACTCACTTACATGGACCCTTTTAAATTTGTATTCATACATGCACATACTATGATTGCTTTGCATAATTCTAAGTTGCATAATGCATAAAATAAATATATCTTATTTAATAGAATTGGAATATATCAATGACAATTTCATTTATACATTTTGAACAATAACATGCCCATCGAGCTTACTTTACTTTAAAATAATTCTAATACTTTTCAATCTTATATTATGAAATATTTTGGATAGGTATAAAGTTACAATGTCCTATTATAGATTACAAATTATTTATAGGGTAAAAAAAAACAATGATTAATCCTCTCCAGTATGATATCGTTAAATATATATTCCATGCACTTATCTCAAAGTAAGGTTCAACATTGGATGGTTTACATGTAATTATCCATTGCAATGATAAAACAATTAACTAATATAATAGAAAATATTTATTTAATTGGGTTTTTTACTTGTACAGTGCAAAATTCCTAATATTTACAAAGCTCCAATAAGTAAAGTTAAGAAATATTCGATCAAGCACTACACATCATTCAAATTGGTATCATATCCAACAAGAATGGCATCAAATATCTATCCATTGCAAATGCATATCCCATTGATTCAATGGTAATAATTATGATTACTAGAGCATTCAGATGAAGATCCTATTTGGGACTTAGGAGCTTTGGGACCTTGTGGAGAATTGGTATGCAAAACCCGTAGATGCAGCAACATCAAGTGCACTTTATAAAGTTGAGAAAAATTTCTTTGAAGGAGAATTGAAAGAGGGACAAAAATGTATTTTTTTTCATTATGCAGGTAGTGGAGGAGTCCATATTTCCTAGAATTTTAGTGGTAACAAATTTCAAGGAAGCATATGAAATATTATTAAAATCCTATCAAGGCATAAACAAGGTAAAATTGGTGATATTACAAATGTTGAGAAGAGAGTTAAAAAATCTACGGGTGAAAGAATATGAGTCTATGAGTGATTTTTTTACCCACATAATGGGTATTATTTATCATATAAGATAAATGGTGAGAACATTAAAATCCAAATACTTATAGAGAAGATACCTAGAATCCTACAACTATGGTTTGACTTGGTAGTCATAGCTATTAAAGAATCAAAGGATTTATCAACTCTATAATTACATGAATAGATGTAATCTCTACATACACATGAGTAGAGGTTGAACTAGACAACACATTCCACATTGGAGGAGGCATTTAAGATGCATATATCATTAAGAGATAACAATAGAATGGGGGAATCCCGATAAATAGCATCAAGTTCACAAGGAGGAAGAGGACATTACTGCAATAGTAGAAGTGGTAGAAATTATGAAGGAGAAGGAAGAACAAACTACTCCAACAAAGAAGAAATTACTTGCAATTTCCATGAAGTAAGAGGAAGAGGTAACAATAGAAACCAACAAGAATATTTAAATCCAAAGTATACTAAATTCAAAATCCAACATTATTACTGCAATAAATTTGACCATTATAGTTATGAGTGTAGAAATAAAATGGGTAGAGAAAATAAGTAAGAAGCCCACTACACAAAAGAACATGAGAATGCATAAAACAAAGATGTATGTGGGTCTATGATGTTAACTTATAGTGTTGATGAAGAGAGCCAAAGGAATGTATGGTATTTCGATAATGGTTGCAGTAAGCACATGATTGGGAATAAAAGTAAGGCACTCATAATGGGAAAAGAAAATATTTAAGTCCACATAAAGCAAGGAGAAAAAACACAAATCTCTAATATTTATTATGTGCCATGACTAAAACATAATCTACTAAGAATTGGGTAACTTATGCAAAAAGGGCACAAAGTATTTTTTTTGAATTTAGTGAAAAATCACATGCGGGGCTGCCTTGGTCTGAGAAACCATGACTAGGGGCTTCTACACCATCAAAATCACCTAGGAGCCATGCCTAGCCTTGACTGCACCAACATTATCAACTAGATTTTTGGTACCCAATGTACATTTTGTAGGGTGAATATTCAAACCAAGGACCTCCCTTGGAGGATTGTCCTACCCCCTACAACTCACCTACAACACGTGGGTTGGCACAAAGTTTATTTTAAAAATAGAGTTTGTATTATTAAAAGTAGTGCAAATAGACTCATAACATAGGTGGCCATGAAAAGAATAAAATATTTTCTCTAAAAATTTAGAGTGAAATGTTCCTTTCATTTAGTGCTATTGTAAAGAATACTACATGGTTGTGGCATCTTAAATTTGGTTATTTGAGTTTTAATGGCCTAAACTTGTTGCACAAAGAGAAAATGGTAAGGGGATTACCTCTTATAGAGAAACCTAATCAATCATGTGAAGGTTGTTTATTAGCTAAGCAATGTAGGGATGCATTCCCTATAGAAAATTCATGGAGGGCTTCACATCCTTTGGATCTAATCCACTCAGATATATGTGATCCTATGTAAACTAGCACATTTGTCAATAATAGATATTTTTGGATTTTTATAGATGATTTTAGCTGAAAGACATGGGCATAATTATTGAAATAAAAGTCAAAATCATTTGGTAAATTCAATGAGTTAAAGGTATTGGTTGAAAAGCAAAGTAGCTTTTATGTGAGACTCTCATAATAGCTGGAGGAGGTGAGTACATTTGAAATAAGTTTCATAAATTCTGTAAAGCTCATGAAATCAAAAGGTAGTTCATAGCTAGATACACACCACAATCGAATGGTGTAGTATAGAGAGAGAACATGAAAATAATGGATATGGCAAGGAATATACTAAATTCAAAAGCCCTACCAAATTAATTCTAGGTATAATTTGTAATGTGTGTATTTTACCTTCTAAATAGGTGTCCAAGGAAGAGTGCGAGGGATGTGATCCCAAAAGAAACATGGATCAACAACCAATCAAGTGTTGCTCACATAAGATTCTTTGGGTGCATAGAATATGCACTTATTCTAGATGAAAAGATAAGAAATTTGGATGACAAGACATAATAATGTATCTTTATTAGGTACAATAAAGAGTCAAAAGCCTATAGAATATATAACTCTATTACAAAGAAGCAAGTCATAATAGAGATGTGAAGTTCATGGAAGATGAATCCTAGAATTAAAATTCCAAGACTGGTTAGCAAGGGACATGAAGCATAGAGATGGAAAATAAAAATGGATAAAGCATGGATCATATTAGAACCTCAAGTAGAAGTACCAATGTAGGTAGTTTTCCTTCTTCCTCATCGATATCACCACCACTTACAAGAATGATATCCAACATGAGAACACTAACAAAGACAAGGAGCTTGCAAGACATATATGAGGTAACAAGAAATGAAATAGAAGATGAAGAACATTGTGATTTTGCTTTATTTTTTTGAATGTGATCCTATTTCATTTGAAGAAACAAATGAAGATAGCAAATGGATAAAAGCTATGGATTACAATATAGAAGCCATAGTGATAAACCAAAATTGATAGTTGATGGAACTTCTAGTAAGAAAGAAAATGATCAGAGTGAAATGGGTATAAAAAACTAAGTTTAATGTCCAAGGTAGTGTTTCAAGATATAAATCAATGTTGGTTGCAAAAGGATATCATAAAAAATCAAGCCTTGACTATCATGAAGTGCATGTACCTGTAGCAACTCTTGATACAGTAAGGATGATCCTAGAATTGGTAGCCCAAAAGGGGTGGAAAGTGTGTCATATGGATGTCAAGTCTGCCTTCCTAAATAAAGTGATAGAAGAAGATGTTTACATAGACCAGCCACCTAACTACGAGCTTTATGGTTAAGAAGGAAATATGCTTAAGTTGAAGAAAGCATTGTATGGATTAAATCAAGCACCCAAGTCCTAGTATAGTCAAATTGACTTATACTTTCAAGAGAATGGCAAATGCCCATATGAGCACCCCATTTACATTAAGAATAACACAATGGGAGATATTGTAGTATTATATTTGTATGTGGATGATCTAATTTATATTAGCACCAACAAGATGTTGTTTGAACAATTTAAGGGCACAATGAAGATTAAGTTTGAAATGATTGATTTGGGATTGATAAAATATTTTATTAGAATTGAAGTTACTATATTAGTATATGGTGTCTTCATTTCACAAGGCATGTATGCAAGGGATATCTTGAATATTTTTAGAATGGAGAACAGTAAACCTACCAACACACCAATTGAAACAAGTATGAAGTTAATCAAGAAGTATTGAAACATCAATGTGGGTTCAACATTCTATAAGATATTAGTTGGGAGTATCATGTATTTGACTACCAACAGACCTAACATTATGTATATAGTGTGTCTAATCAATAGATTTTTGGAGACCCCTAAGAACACTCATTTGCAAGCTGGGAAAAATATTTTAAGATATGCCAACAATACTAGAGACCATGAGATATTTTATGCAAGATAATATCAATCCAAGATTATTGGGTACATAAATAACAATTAGGCTACAAATATTGGTGACATGAAGATCACTTTTGTATATGCATTCAATATTGGGTCATATGTAATATCATGGTCATCCAAGAAGCAAACCATTGTTACACTTTCTACTATTAAAGCAAAGTATGTTTTTGTCACATCTACAACATGTCAAGCAATCTAGCTGAGAAGAGTTTTAGATAATTTGAATCATGAACAAAAAGCAACAAAAAAAATATTTTGTGATAATTACTCAGCCATAGAGCTATCTAAGGATCCGATGTTTTATGGGATAAGCAAGCACATTGACATATGATATTACTTCATTAAAGAGCTAGTGAAAAATAATGAAATTGAGTTGATTTGCAGGTCCAAAGAACAAGTTGTATACATCTTCACCAAGCATTTGAATGAGGAATATTTTAAAAGGTTGAAGGAACTATTAGGCATCAAAGTTTTTGTGAAATTTAGCTTAAGAGGGGGTTTTAGAAATTAATCTATATTTCACCCACTTATAACATAATTAATTCTTTGCAGATATTTTAATCCATCGCCATACCTCATAGAATGTGTATTTAATTCTTGTAGCTATAGTTGTTAAAATAGTAGTTAGACACCTAACCATTAATTAATGTGTGTCAATAGATTAGCTAAGTTTTCCTTTATATATATATATATATATATATATGTGTGTGTGTGTGTGTGTGTGTGTGTGTGTGTGTGTGTGTGTGAGTGTTGGACACGATTTCATTTCTAATATAACTAGTGAGGTGTTGAAGAGAAAAAAGGGTAAGCAAAATATTTGCTTAAGCAAAGAAGGAGAAGATAAGAAGCATGGATAATATAGATCAGGAAGTGCAAGCTACAAAGTAGAGAAAAGAAGACATTTTATGTAGAAGAAAAACCTTAAATTAAAGCTTTTACATAGTGATAAAAGGTGCTAAGTATTTTCAGGTAAAAACTTTTTATTATCAAAAGTTTTTTTCATCAAAAGAATTACTTTCAATAAAATATTTGATCCACTAGGGAGGGTGTATTTGAAAAAATTCTTGATTGTAAAGTTCAAATTTGGCTTTACATTAATAAAATAGAAAATATTTATCTCATCGGCTATTTTATTTGTGCAATACAAAGGTATCTATATATAACAAAGCTATGCTAAATAGAGTTGAGGAATAGGTTTGATCAAGCATTGCACGTATTCTAGTATACACCTAAAAATACAATACTTTAGAATAATTTTAATTTTCTTTTTCATAGAAACCTTTATAATCCCTAGGATAATACCAACCGATCTATCCATTTTGGATAAAATACTCTCAAATTTAATATCATAAAATCTTTTGAGTGATGAAGTATTCCAAAGTTTTTTAATAACAATACTTTCAATTGTTATATATAACTAACTATAATAAGTTTTCATCCAAGGCAGCCCATACTCATGCACTCAACTACCAATCAACCTATTCTTTCAAGAACAAAACTTTCAACATTATTATCATAATAATTATTCACAAATCAATTTTTTTATCCTTTCATGTTATTTTCAATGTTATTACACCCAAATATAGCGTCATACTTTAAATACTTTAAAACACTATGAATTGTTGTATACATATTTTTTTTTTTAATTTGAAAATAAATATATTAAAAATAGAATAATTACAAGTTGGGATAAGACTCCTCCCAACCTTAGCTAGCAAGATTATCCCTTTCCTACTTTTAAATTTCCAACAAACTTTTGTAAGTCTAAAACCCAAGATCCTAAGAAGTAACACTTTTCTATTATAACACTAAAAAAATATTTCCTAATGAGGGCATCTTATTACATTACCTAGGATTAGTTTATTATTTAGTTCCTAGTTTTAGTATTAATCATGCTAATAATCTATGTGAGTCTTTACCTCACGTATGATTCTAGAAACTAATTATAGAATCTATTAGGTGGTAACTTAAGTTAGTAATTAGCTTAAGTTAGTAGCTTAGTTTTTAGAATTAGATTATTGTTACTTGGCATATTCATGCTAGATTTGGGAGTCTAGTTATATTGTACTTTGGAATTCCTATACCTATTTAAACTTAGAAAATATATGGAATTGCAAGTTGGATTTAAATCCTTAATATTGTTATAAAAGCAAATTAGTTTTGGAGACTTGGGTTATTGCCATATCTATGTTTTTTAGTGTTTCATACACTAAGGTTTAGTTCAAATATATCTTGAATTGCTACTTGAGTGAATTAGCCAATTAGGAGTTTATAGATTGGTTTTGGCTTTCAACATCAATCAACTATATCTAGTTTACCCTTCAAATATCACTCATGTGTCGACTAGATCTTGATGGGTGTTTAATGATCTCTACATATTTTGGAAGAAAATTTTGATAGCTTTGAAGTACAACTAAGGGTTCATCTTAGTTTAGTGTTGTTTTTAGGACAATTTGGGTAATTTTGGTGAATATAACATTCAAATAAGCCTTAGCTTAGTGTTGTTTTAGCTATATATATTATACATATATAGTTATAAAAAATTAATTTTTTTGCATCAATGATCGATGACATCTCAACTAATGCAATCCACCAACAGGCACCCAACTAATGCATCATTGCCATATTTTAGTGTCATTCAGTTAAATTTCTGGCAATATTATGTGGTCATCGATCGACATAGCCTACCAACTCTATGTATGCCTATGTTAAGCGCCACCTAATAGGCTTCCAAATCTATGTTAGGTGTTGCCTAATAGGTTGCCTAATAGGCTAGAGCCTATTGTTAAGCTAAATCATGTACCATACCTAATGCATTTTTAGGTACTTACACACCTTAGCACTTGATATAGTTGTAGTTGCACCTAAATTACCAAGATCAATAGGAAGTTGCTCAATAATAACTTTAGGATCACATCTTAGGAGGAGTGCATCTAAATTGCATAAAATTTCACGTAAACTAACACCAATATTTGAACTAAAAATTTTCTTGGACAATGTATGATGGAGTACAAGTTGGTAGTGACATTCAACAAAATCATTTTCCAAGATTTTTATGTGGGTTAAAAAATGAGGTATAAAATTTTTAAATCTATATTAAGGTTTCTAAATTTTATTTTTCTTTAGTTATTAATTTTTATAAAAGCATGATTAGTTTTAATTAATCACATTGATTACTTAATATTTCTTTTATTAATTAAGTTATTTTAAAATTAATAATTAAAAAGAAAAATTTAAAAACATATTATTAGATATAATATCTCCAATTCAACCATTTTTAAACTTTTAAGAGTTTTTTTTCACACTAGCAAACCTTAAAAATGGTGAAGAAACTTTGTTAATCTACCCTCTATTAGATTGACATAAGTATTGTTACTTGTAATTAGCTAGGAGTTATTTCATTGAAGGGAAACAAATTGTAACAAGGTACACACAACTTACCTTGCTTAAAGTTCATTTTTCTCTTTTCTCCTAGCTTATACCCATTTGAAAATGGCCTCAGATTTGGATGCCCAAGTGGTAGAATTGGCCCAAATTCCACATGCACTTGTTGGGGGAAGCGACGGGCCGCGCCTGGGTGCCCGCCCCGCGCCGCGACGTCGAGCGGCCGCGCCGCGCGCGGCGCCGCCCGTCGCGCCCGTGGCCGAGCCGCCGCGCGCCCCGCCGGCCCCCGAGCCCCCGCCCCCCCCCCCCCCCCGCGCTCCGCCCCCCCCCCCCCGCCCCCCCGCGCGCCGCCCCGCCCGCCCGCCGCCCCCCCCCCCGCCCCCGCCCCCCGCGCGCGCCGCGCGCGCGGGCCGGCCCCCCGCCCCCGCGGGCCCGCCGCCCCGGCCGCCCCCCCCCGCCCCCCCGCCGCCCGGCCCCCCGAGCGCCCCCCCCCCCCCCCCCCCCGCGACCCGCCCCCCGCCCCCCGCCGCCGCGGGGCGGCGCCCCCCGGCCGACGCGCGGGGGCCCCCCCCCGCCGCGCGGGGGGCCCGCCCCCGCGGGCGCCGCCGCCGGGCGAGCGCGGCGCCCCCCGCGCACGGCGCGGCGCGCCCCCCCCGCCCGGCCCGCCCTCCGCGCCGCGCGGCCGCCCCCTCGCGGCCCCGGGCCCGGCCCCCCGCGCGCCGCCCCCCCCCCCTCCCCGGGCCCGCCCCCCGGGCCGGGCGCCGCGGGCGCGCCCCGCGGGCCCCGCGGGGCGCGGGGCGCCGGGCGCCCCGGCCCCGGCGCCGCCGGCCGCGCCGCGCCGCGCGGCGCGGGGCCGCCGCCGCCCCCCCCCCCCGCGCCGCGCCCCCGGCCGGCCGGCGCGCGCCGCCGCCGGCGGGCGCGCCCTCGCCGCCCCGCCGGCCGGCCGGCCCCCGGCGCCCCGCCGCCGGCGCCGGGCCGCCCCCGCGCCGCCGCCGGGGGCGCCGCCGGTGGGCCGGCGGTCCCCCGCTGGGGGCGCCGGGCCCCGCGCGCGGTCGCCGCGTGCCGCGTCGTGACCCCTCGCCCGACCACGAGGCTGGCGGCCACCTGCGCGACGCGCGCCGGCGCACGTCGGCGCGCTCCGGCGGCCCCGCTGCCGCTCGGCCGCCCCGCTCCCCCCCCCCCGCCCCGCCCCGGCGCCGCCCGCGCGCCGCGGGGGGGCCGCGGGCGGGAGCCCGGGCGGGGGGGCGCCTCGCGTGGCCGCGCCCGGCCGCCCCCCCGCGGGGTGCCCTTGCCCCGCCCCGCGTCGCCCCCCGCCGCCCCCCCCGGCGGCGGCGCCCGCGCCCGCCCCGCGGGGGCCCGCGGCCCCGCGGCGGGCCCGCCCGCGCCGCCGGGGGGGCCCCGCCCCCGCCCGCCGCCCGCGGGCCCCCCCCCCGCCGCGGGCCCCGCGCCGCGGCGCCCGCCGCCGCCCCGCTGCCCCGCGCCCGGCCCCGGCCCGCCCCCTCCCCCCCCTCTCCCCCCCCTCCCCCCCCCCCCTCGCCCCCCCGGCCCGGGGCCCCGCCCGCCCCCGCCCCCCCCTCCGCCTCCCCGCCGCGCCGCCCGGCCGGCTTCGCGCGCCCCGCGGCCCGCGGCCCCCGACCCCGCCGCCGCGCCGCGCCGGCGCCGCCGGGGGCGCGGCCCCGCCCCGGGGGGCCCCGCCGGGGGCCCCCGGCGGCCCCCCGACGGCGGGCGGCCGCCCCCCGCGCCGCTTGGCCGCGGAGTGCGAGGGCCCCGCTCCCCCCCTTGGCTGGCGCGCGCGGCGCCGCGCCGCGCGCCGCCGTGCGGACGGCCAGCGCTGCGGAGCCGGCGCGGTGCCTGGCGCCCCGCCGCCCCCCCCCCCCCCGCGCCCCCACGGCTGGGGCCGCCCCCCGGGCCGCCGCCCCGGCCCGGCTGCCCCGCCCCGGAGCGCCCCGGTCGCCGCCTCCTGCCGGCGCGCGGTCCGGCGAGAGCGCCCCCACAGCTGGGCGCGGCCTCGCGCGGGGGCCCCCCCCGGCCCCGCCCCGCCCCCCTCGTGCCCCCCGGCGCGCGCGCCCCCGCCGCCCCCGGGCTTCCGCCCCGCCGCCCGCCGCCCCGGGCCGGGCCCCCGCGGGCCCGCCCGCGCCGCCCCGCCCGTGCGGTGCCCCCGCGCCTGCGTCGCCCTTCTTGGTGGGCGCGTTTGTGTGCCCCGCGCTGGCGGGGCGCCGCGGCGGGGGGCGCGCGGCGGCGGGGCGCGGCGCGCGGCGGGCCGCCCCGCGCCGCGCGGGCCGCGGGCGCCGTGCCGCGTGGGCCCGCCCGGTGAGGCGCCCCCCGCCCCCGGGCGCCCCCTCCCCCCGCGCGCCCCCGCCCCCGCGGCCGCCGGCGGCGGTGCGGCGCGTGCCCCGGCGCCCGCCCCCGCGCGCGGCGCGGCTGCGCCTGCCTCCCTGGCGGGCCGGCCGCTCCGCGCGGCGCCCGGGGGCGCGCGCCGTGCCGGGCCCGCGGCCGGCGCGCGGCGCGCGCCGCCCGCCGCGCCTTGCCTCGCCCGTTCTCTCCCCCCCCCTTGTGGCGCGTCGGTGCCGGTGCCGGCCCCCCCGGCCGCGCTGATGGCGTGGCGCCCCCCGCCCGCTGCCCGCGCGCCCTCCGCCGCCCCCCCCGGCGCCCGGCGGCGCGCGCGCGCTGCCCGCGCTCGCCGGCCGCCGCCCAGCGCCCAGATGTCCGCGCCCGGTCGCGTGGCGTCGTCCAGTGGTCCTGCCGCTGGTTCGTCGCCCGGTTGTCCTGGTGGCCCGTGGGCCGGCGCCGCGGCGTCGTCTGGGCCGTGACCCCCGCCCGCCGCGGCCCGGCCCGGCCCCCCCGCGCCCCCGCCGGGGGGCGGCGCGGCGGGGGGAGGCCGCGCCCCCCCCCCGCCCCCCCCGGCCGAGGGGCCCTCCCCCCCGCGCCGGGGGCCGCTTGCGCTTTTGTGCCGGTGCGCTTGTGCTCGCTCGTTTGGGTGATTTGCTGTGTGGGTTCCCCCGCTCGCGATTTTGGCGGAGACGTGTGGCCCTTCGGCGGGGTGGGAATGGGCGGCGTGGGGGCGCCTCGTCGGGGGGTGGCCCGCGTCCCTGGGAGACCGCGCGCTGTTGGGCTGGCGACCCCGTGGGCTGGGCAGCGTCGGGCTGCCTCGCGCCTGCCCTTGCCCCCGCCCGTTGCGCGCTGCCTTTGTGTTGTTTGTGTCGTGGTTGAGGTTTGGGTTTTGGGTTTGTTCTTCGGGGGGCTGCGCGGCCCGCGGGGCGCGGCGCGCCCCCGGCCGCCCGCCCTGGGCGTGCGCCGGCTCCTCGCTGTGTGCCGGCCTCGCCCCCCCCTCCCGCGCGCAGGACCCCCCGCGCGACCCCCCCATCGCCCCCCCTCGCCCCCCGCCGGCGGGCGGTGGCGGCCTGCCGTTGGGGTCTCGGCTGCGCGCGCCTCCCTGGTGTGGCGCGCGAGCCACCGGCCGCCCCCGGGGGCGCGGGCGTCCCACGGCGTCGTCCGGCGGGCGTAGGGGCCGCCGACGACGCTCCGGTAGGCTTCGTGCCGCGCGCGTTTTGGGCCTCGGGTTGGGTCATCGTCCCGCGGTGCGGTGTGCCCCGTGGGAGTGCCGGCGGGGTGGGGTTGGTGTTGTCGCGGCCGTGCGTGTTCCGACGCGGGGGTGCTGGTCGGCCCCTCGAGTGGTCGAGGTAGCTCTGTGTGCGTTTGTCTCTATTTGTGCTTTTGTTTGCTTTTGTGGGTTTTGGTTGGGTGGATGGGTGGGCTTGTTGGTGCGTGTTGGGCGCCCCGTGCGGCGGGGTCGATGCTGTGGCAGGGTTCGGCGGGGAGTCGGGGTGTGGTAGACCGCGAGGGGTGGGCCCCCTCCCCGCGCGCGCCCGCCTTCCGGCAGTGTCGCGGGTGTGCGTTGTGGGTGTGGCTTTTGTCTGTCGGTTTGGCTTTTTTTTTGTGTGATGGTGTTGGGCTGTGGGCGATGGGCAGGGGTTTCGTTTGGCCTGGTAGCGTGTGGTGGTGTGTCGCCCGCGGTTTGGCCCTCGCGCGCCCCCCTCGCCCCTCCTTCCCTCCAGCGTGTCCGAACACGTCCTGCATCCTCGGTCTGGCCCCCCCTCTTATTTCACCTCCCTGTGGGCTCTGGCGTCCGCGTGCGTGTGATGGTCGCGGCGCCGCGTGGGACCGCAGGCGAGCCTCCCCTGCGCCGCCCCCCCCGGCCCCCCTTGTCGGTTCCCCCCCCCCCCCGGGGTTGTCTCTTTGTTCTCTTCTGACCTCCGGTCCGCGCGCCGCGCGCGCGCCCCGCCCCCGCCGGCCCCCGCCGCCGTGCGGCCGCAGGTGTGTGGGAGGCGGCGCGGGGCGGGTGGTGGGCGGGGAGCCACGCCGCTGGTGGGGCGCCGCGCGTCGTCCGGGTCGCCGGGGCGGCGCCGGGCCCGATCGCGCGACTGGCGCGCGTTGCGCTTTTGTTTTTGGTTGGTGGCGGCGGTTCTTGTGTGGTGTTGACGCTGATCATTGTGTTTTTTTGTTTGTTTTTTGCGAGTGGAGCTGATTTGTTGGCGTTCCTGATGTGCTTGGGCGGGTGTGGTCGCTGTAGGGTTTGGTGTGTGGCTGGTGTGGCCTTTTTTTGGTCGTGTGGCTTCTGGGGATTCTGCGCTTCTGGGTTGCCTGGGGGTTTGTGCGGGCGCGTCCTCGTTGGGTGCCGGCGGTGGGGGTCCTCGGGTGGTGGGTTGGGGTTTGGCGGCGGTGGGTTGCCCTGGGCGCCCTTCCCTGGGTTTGGGTTCCCGTGCGCGCCCCCTTTGTTTGCGGGGCGCGCTCGGGCGCTTGGTAGGCTGTGGTTGTGCGCGGGTGTTTGGTCGGTCCGTGGGGCGGGCGGGGTCCCTCCGATGGCCCTTCTGGGCTCGCCGGTCGGCGTCCGCGCGCGGGCGCCGGCCCGAGGGCGCGCGCCTGACCAAACGGTGCCCCGGCCTCCGGCGCGGGGTGACGTGTGGAGGGGTGGAGTGTGGCCGCGCCTTGGTGTTGGAGTGCTCTGGATGCGCGCGGCGTTGAGGGGCGTGGGGAGAGGTTGTGGGTGCATGGGGGTATGGGGGGCCGCTGCGTGGGCGGAGGGAGGCGGGCGGGGCCGGGGGGGGGTGTCGCGGCCGTTGATTGGGTGCGGGCGGTGGATGCTGGTGCCCGTCTGGGGGTTAGTTTTGTTTTTTTGCCGTCGTGTCGCGTTGGCGCTGCCGGGTGCGGCGACGGCGCAGGCGCAGGAGCTGTGGCCTGTGGCGCTGGGCGCGTCGGGGGCTGGGGTGGGGCGAGGGTGGGTGGAGGGGGGGGGGGGGCAGCGTGGGGGGACGGCGAGAGGGCGGGCGCGGGGTGGGGGGGGCGGGCGCGGGGCGGGGAGGGCGCGGGCGGGGGGGGGGAGGCGTGTGCGCGGGGGGCGCTCCGACGGGCGTGGCGGCGCAGCGGAAGCGGGGAGGGCCGAGGGACGGGCGGGGGGCGGGGGGGGCCGGGTGGGGGGTGTGGGGGGGGCGGCTGGCGCGGGGGCGGCGGGGGGGGCTCGGGGCGGCTGGGGCGTGGGCGCGCGTCGGGCGGAGCGCCGGGGCTGCCGGGGGGCTGCCGCCCCCTCTGGGGTGCGGGGTGGCGCGTGGGGGGGATGGGCGGGGTGGGGGGCCGGGAAGGGGGCGCCGGGCGCGGCGCACCGGTGCTGAGCGGCGGGGGCCCTCGGAGGTGCTGGCGCCGGGGGCGGGGGTCCCGGGGGGGGGTGGGGCGGGGGCAGCTGGGTAGTGGGGGGGGGTGGTGGACGTGCGCCCGGCCAGGGTTGCGCGGGTGCGAGGGTCCCTCGGGGCCCACGCGCCGGCGCCGCCGCGTGGTGTGCTGACCGCTGGGCGCGGCGAGTGGGTCGCCCCGCCGCGGGGCGCCGCCTGGCGTCTCCGGCCTTTAGTCGACCTGCGACAAGATAGAGGCGCGCCCTTGGGCGCCCACGCCCCGAGGGAGGCTGAGGGGCCGCCGCCGCGCTCGGGGGCGCCCCGACGGTGTGGAGTGGGCCGGCCCCAGCGGGGGCACTGCGGGCGGCTGGGGGCGCGGGGCCGCGGGGGCTGCAGATGGGCCTGAGCGCGCGGCGCGTGGCCGCGGCTGACCCGTGGCGCGCGGCGCCCTGGGCGCGCGGCGCCGGGGGGGAGGCATTGGGCGCCCTCGGGGCCGAGGGACGTGGCCCCGAGACTAGGTTGGCTGCCCCTGGTCTGGCTGCGGGGTCGGGTGGGGGGGCCAGGCGGCGGGGGTGGGGGGGGTGGACCGCTCGGGGGCGGCGCCGCCGAGGGCCTCCTGGGCGGCCTTGTGGCGCCGGTGCGGGTTGGGGGCGGCTTGGGGGTGGAGGGGGGCCGTGGGGGGGGCGGGGGGCGTGGCCGCTCCCCGGGGCGGCGGCGCGGCGGCCCGGCGACGCCGGCGTGGCGGACGGGGGGGCGGGCGCCGTCCGGGCGCTGCGCCCCGGGCGGCGGGGTGCGCGCGTGGGGGGGGTTGCCGCGGCGGTCGCGGGGTGGCGGTGGGGGCTCGCGCGGCGGGGGGTCGTGGTCGGTGGGGATCTGGAGCTGGGCTCGGGGGAGGGGGCGGGGCGCCGTGGGCCCGCCGGCGGAGGGGGGGTGCGGGAGGCGCGCGCGGGGGCCGGCCGTCGGAGGGGCCCCTTCGGCGCGCGGCGCCGGTCGTGGGGCGCACAGCGGGGCCCTGCTCGCGGGGCGGCCGGCGAGGGGCGCCGGCCGGGCTGGGCGCCCGCGCGGCGTGTGGCGTGGCCGTAGGCCTCGCCATTGAGGAGGGACAATTGATATAGTGAGGTGAGCGGGCCGGCCCGGCTATTTTGTGGTCGCCCTGGGCGCGCGGGGCGCGCGAGCCGGCCGCTCGGGGGCCCCCGCGCGCCCGGATAGCGCGCGGGGATCGTCGGCTCGCGGGGGCGCCGGTAGACGCGCGGCGCTGGGTGGGCCGGGGCGGGAGGGCCGGGCCGCCCGGCGGCGCGCCGCCCCCCCGCACCCTCCGGCCGCGGGGATCCTGGGGGGGGGGCTCGGGGCTGGTCCGGCGGGGTGGCGGGGGGGTGGGTCGGGGGGGGGGGCGGGGGGGGGGGCGGGCCGGCCCGGGGCCCGCGCGGTCGGCCCCGGCGGGCCGTGTCCGCCGGGTGGGCTGGGCTGCTGGCGCGCCTTGGGGGGCAGGGGGGGGGGGTGGGGGGGGGGGTGGGGTGGGGGGGCGGGGCCGGGGGGGCGAGCGCGGGGGCCGTCGGCGGGGCGTGTGGGCCGAGGCGGCTGGCGCCGGCGGGCCCGGGGCGGCGCGGGCCCGCTCGGGTCCCCGCCCCTGCCGGCTGGGTATGGGTGCGGGGGCGCCCGGGGGGGCGGTGGGAGGGATGCGCCGCCCCCCCCCGCACCGGCCAGAACTCCCCCTAAATCGTCGATGCCCGCCGCGCGCCGCCCCGGGCCCCGTGCGGGCCCGGCGTGGCCTGGGCCCGCGGTACGCCCGGGACGCCCCTTGTTACGACGATGGACCGTCGCGACCCCGGGGCGGCGCCGCCGTCGACACCCCTCAGTTCCCCCCTGGGCCCGGTGATGGGCGCCGACCGGCGGGGGCCTCCCCCTTGGGGCTTGGGGGATCCGCCGGGGCGTTGGCCTGGGCGGCGGAGGGGGAGGCGGGCGGGGGGCGGCGGTTCGCCCCCGGGGCAGGAGTCTCTCGCGGAGGGCGGGAGGGTCTCCCCGGCTCGCCACGAGAAGAGGCAAAGGGGGGGCGGAGGGGTGGGGGCGCGCGGGGCCACCCCCGGATGGGCTCTTGTGGTTAGAGGGGAGGGGGGGGGGGGCGGGGGGGGGGGGCGGGAGGGCGGCTGGGGGGCGGGTGCGCGGAGGCCCCGCGGGCAGCGGCGCGGCGCGCGAGGCCGGCGCGCGAGCCGCCCGCGGCCCGCGGCCTGGGCGGGGGCGGCCGGGGGGCCGGCGCGCGGCGCGTGGCGGCGCCGCGTCGGCGCGCCCCGGGGGGCCGCGCGCGCGCCGCGGCGGGGGGCGGCGGCGGCGCCGCGGTCCGCGGCGCCGGGGCGGGGGCGCCGCGGGCGCGCCGGCGGGGCGCGCTGGGGGGCGCGCGGCGGCGGGGCGGGCGGCGGCGGGCCGCGGCCGCGGGCCGGGGTGGCGCGGGGGGCGGAGCGGCTGCGCGGGCGTCGCGCGCGGGGGGGGCGCGGGCGGCGGGGGGCGCGGGGGGTGCGGGGGCGCGCCGCGAGCGCGGGGGTGCGCGGCGGCCGCGCGTCGCCGCGGGGGCGCGGCGGGGGGCGGCGGGACGGGGCGCGCGGCGGGCCTCGCGGGGGGGCGGGCGGCGTGGCGCGGCGCGCGCGGACGGCGCCGCCGGGTGGGGGGGCGGGCGCGCGGGGACGTGGGCGCGGGCGCGGGGGGGGCGGGGGGGCGGGGGCGCGGGGGCGGGCGCGGGCGGGGGGCGGGGGCGGGGCGGCGCCGGGCCCGCGGGGCGCGCGTGCCGGCCGGCCGGCGGGCGCGCGCCCGGGGGGGGCGCGGGGCGAGGTGGCGGCGCGGGGGGGCGCGGGGTGGGGGCGGGGGGGCGCGCCGGAGGCGGGCGGGCCCCGCCCGCGGCCGGGGCGGGCGGCGCGCAGGGCGGGGCCGCCGGCGGGGCGGGGGGGGCGGGGGCGGCGCGGGCGGGGCGCCGCGGGCGGCCGGGGGGGGCGCCCCCCCGGGGCGCGCGCGGGGGCGGGGTGGCCGGGCGGGGGCCGGGTGGCGTGGGCGCGGGGCGCGCCGGCGGGGGCGGGGGGCGGGTGGGGCGGCGGGGCGCGCCCGTGCGCGCGGGGCCGGTGCGGGCGCGCCGCGGGGCGGGGGCGGGGCGGTGGCGGGGGCGGCCGGGGGCGCGGCGGGGCGCGGCCGGGGGCGCGGTGGGGCGGGCGCGGCGCGTCCCGCGCCGGCGGGTGCGGGGCGGGGCGAGGCGGCGGGCGGCGCGCGGGGGCCGGCGGGGGGGGGGCGGGGGGGCCGCCCGCGGCGGCGCGGGCGGGCGGGGCGGGGGGCGGGGCCGGGCGGCTGGGGGGCGCGAGCGGCGGGGCTGCGCGCGCGCGCGGGGGGCGGCGGGGGGGCGCGCCGGCGGGGCGCGCGCCCCGGCGCGGCTGGCGCTTTGGGTCCGCCGGCGGCGGCGCGGCGGGGGGGCCGGGGGGCCCGCGCCGCGGCGCGGGGGGCGGCGCCCGGTCGGGGCGGGGGGGCGGTTGGGGGCCGCGGGGTGGGGGGGGGTGGGGCGCCGCCGGGGCCGGGCCCGGCCCGGGCGCGCGCGCGGGGGGGCGGCGCGCGCCGGCGCGCCTCGGGGGGGGCGCGTGGGCGCGGTGCGGGTGGGCGCGGGCGCCGCGGCCGCGTCGCGCGGTGGGGCGCGCGGGGCGGGGCGGGCCGCGCTGGGCGGGGGGCGGGGGGGCGGTGCGGGCGGGGCTGGGGCGGGGGCGGCGCGGCGGGGGCCGCGGGGCGGGGCGGCGCGGGCGCGGCCGCGCCGGCGAGGGCAGGGGCGGGGATGCGGGGGCCGGGGGCGGGGGGCGGCCGGGCGCGCGCGGGTGCGGGGTGCCCGCGCCGGCGCGGGGGCGTGGCGGGCGTTGCGCGGGGGCGGGGCTGGGGGGGGCGGCGCGCCGCGGGGGGCGGGTGGGTGAGGTGGGGGTGCGGTGGGGGAGGGCGCGGGGGGGGCCCCCGGGGGCGGCCCGGCGGCGGCGCCGCGCGCCCCGCGCGTGGGGCCGCCCGCGCGTGGCGGCGCGGGGGGGGGGCGGGCGGGGTGTGGGTGCTGGGGCCGCCGGGGGGGGGGGGGGGCGGCGCGGGGCGGGGCGCGGGGGCGGGGGCGCGCGCCGCGCGGGGGGGCGCGCGGGGGGGGCGCGGGCGGGGGGGGGGGGGCGGGGCCGGGGGGGGCGCGAGGGGGGGGCGCGGCGTGGGGGGGGGGGGCGGCGGCGGGCGAGGGGCGGGGGGTGGGGGGGTGTTGTGGGGGGCCTGGTGGGCTGGCGCGGGCGGGGGCGGGTGGGGCGGTGCCGCGGCCTGGGGGTGGCGCGGCGGGGCGCGCGCGCGGGGGGGGGCGGCGCGGCGGGGGGCGCCGGGGGAGGCCGCGGGCCGCGCGGCGGGCGGCGGGCGGGGCGCCGCGGGGGCCGGGTGGTGCGCGCCCCGTTTGGTGTTGGCTGTTGCGTGGGCGGGGTTGGGCGGTTGTGGGCTCGGGCGGGGGCGGGGGGCGGGGGCGCCGGGGGGCCGTCGTGGGGCGCCGCGGCGTCGGGTGGGCCCGCGCGCGGGGGGCGGCCGCCGGGTGAGCCGCGCCGATGCGCCGGGGGGTGTTGCTGTGGCGCGCTGTGCGCGGCGGCGCGGGGTTTCGGGTCTTTTTGTGGGTGGTGGGTGCGCGTGGTTTGTGGGGGGCTGGGGGGGGGGGGGCGGGGGCGGCCGCCGCGGGGGGGCGCCGCGGGGGGGGGGGCGCCGGGCGCCGCGGGCGGGGGGGGTGCCGAGGTGGCCCCGGAGTGGGCGCGCGGGTGGTGGGGGTGGTGGCGGGTGGGGGCGCGTTTGGGTGGTGTTTGGGTGGTTGGTTTGGTGCGGTGGTGGGCTGGTTTGGTGTGGCGGGGGGGGGGCTGAGGGCGGTGGCCGGGGCCGGGGCGGGGCGCGGTGGGGGGGGGGCGCGGTGGGCGGGGGGGCGGGCCCCGCGGGCGCGCGCGGGGATTGTCGGGCTGTGGAGCGCTGGTGCGATGGCGTGGTGGGGTGTGGTTTGTGTGGTGGGCGGTTGTGGCTGGGTGTTGTTGGTTTGGTGCTGTGGTGGCGGGTGGGCTGGGGGCGGGGTGTGGCCGCTGCGCGGGGGGCCCGAGTGGGGGGGCGCGGCGGGTGGGCTCGCGGCGAGGGGTGGCGGGGCGGGGCGCTGCGCGCCCGGTGTTGGCGCGCGGGGGTGGCGGTGGCGTCCTGGGTGTTGTGCTTGGCCCGGGGTGGGGGACGGCTTGGGTGGGGCCTTGGGGGGGCGGGCCGGTGGGGTCGGCGGCTGGGCGCGGGCGGGGGTGGCGGTGGGGTCCGTGCGGGGGCGGGCCGCTGGCGGCTGGGGCCCCGGGCGGCGCGCTGGGGGGCGCTGATGGGGTGTGTGGTGTGGAGCGGGGTTGGGTGCTTATTTGCTGTGGGGCCGGGGGTCGGGTTGGGTGTTTTGGTGGTGTGGGGGGGGGCGTGTGGGGTCGGTGTGGGTGGTGGGCGGGTGGTGGGGGGTGGTTGGTGTGGTGGCGCGGGCGGGCGCGGCGGGTGTGGCGCGCCGCTTGGGTGGTGGAGGGGTCGGGGCGGGGTGGGGCCGCGTCGCTTTTGGGCCTGTGGGCTGGTCGGGGTGGCTGCGGGGCTGGCGGCGGCGGGGTTGCCTCGGGGTTGGGTCGTGGAGGGGCGTGGCGGGTTGGGGTGGGGGCGGTGGGCGGGGGGGGGTGTGGGGGTGTTTTGGGCCGGGGGGGGTCGGGGGAGGGGCGGCTGGGCGGTGGCGCGCGTGGGGTGTTTGGGCGCGTGGGTCTCGGTTGGTGTGGGCTCTGGCCTTCGTCTTTGGGGTGCTTTGAGGGTGGTTGTGCGTTGTTTTGTGGGCTGGGTGGGCGCGCGCGGGTGCGGGGTCGGTGTTTTGTGGGGCGGTGGGGGTCGGTGTCCGCTGGGGGGGTGGCGGAGCGCGGGATGTGGGGGCGCGAGGCGTTTTGGGCGGCTGGGCGTCGGTGGGCCTGCCGCCGGTGGGCGTTGGGGCGCCGCCCGCGAGGCGCGGGCGCGCCGGCGCGCGGGGGGCGGCCCGCGCCGGGCGGCGGGTCGGCTCGCCCGGCGGGGGGCCGGGCGCCTCGTGGGGGGCCGGCGCGTCCCGGGTGGGGCGTGCGGGGCGCGGCGTCGCGGGGTCGTTTCGGGGTGGAGGTGGGGGCTGCGCCGCTTTTCTTTTTGTAGTTGTGGCTTCGGCGCGCTAGTTTGGCGGGTGGTGGGCGGTTTCTTCTGGTGTTTGGGGGGCTGGGGCTGGGGGTGGGGTGTCGTGTTTTGGGGATGTGGTTTGGGGCGCGGGTGGGATGTGGGGGTTGGGTTGGGGGGGGGGGCGTGCGCTGGGGGGTGCGGGGCGCGCGGGGCGCTGTGGCGGGGGCGCGGGCCGCGGGGGGTGGGCCGGGGGGGCGTGTGGGTGCGTGGGCGCGGCGGGGCGTGGCGTGTGCGGCGGTGTGGGGTGGTTGGTCGGTGCGGGGTTGTGGTCGTTTTGTGTGTTTGGTTTGGCTTGGTGGGGGGTTGGTGCGTGTCGCGGCGGTGCCGGGGTCCGCTGCGGGTGTGGGTTGCGCGTGGGCGTTTGCGGCGCGTGCGGGGCGCGGCCGGGGGTGTGGGAGCGCCGCGGGGTCGGGCTGGCGGGGACGCGGAGAGGGCTGGGGGGGTGGGGGGCGGGGGCCCGGGGTATGGGGGAGGGTGGTGGGCGTGTGGAGGGGGGGGGTGTTGGAGCTCGGGGAGGGTCGTGGGGGTGGTGGCGGTGGGGTAGGTGCGCGCGGCGGGTCCGTTGGGCTGGGGGGTGGCGGGGTGGGGGGTGGGGGGTGCGGCGCGGTGTGGGGCTTTTGTGTCGTCGGTTTTGGGGGGGTGTTGGAGATTGGGTTGTTGTTGTGGTGTCGCTGTGTGTGGTTGTTTGTTGTTTCTGTGGGTGCTTGGGCGTGTGGGAGCGAGGGGGGAGCTTGTGGCGGTGGGGGGGCGTGCGAGGGTCCTGGGGGGTGGGGGGGGTTTGGGGGGCCGGGTTGGTGGCTTTGGGGGGGGTGGGGGGCGGGAGGGGGGCGTTGGGGGGGAGGTGGGGGCGGGGGGGGGGGGAGGGCGGGGGGTGGGCGCGGGGGCGGGCGGGGGGTGGGGGGGGCGCTGGGGGGGAGGGGGGGGGGGGGGGGGGGGGGGGTGGTGGGGGTTGGGGAGGGGGGGGGGGGGGCGGGGTCGCGGGGGGGGCGGGGGGGGGGGGCGGGCGGGGGGCGCTGTGGGGAGGGGAGGGGGGGGGGGCGCCCTGGGGGCGGTTGGGGCGCGCAGGGGTGGCGGGGGGGGGGGGGTGTGTGGGGCGCGGGGGGGGGGGGGGCGCGTGGGCGCCTGTGGGGGGAGGGGGGGGGTTGGGGCGGCGGGGGGGCTGGGGTGCGCGGGGGGGGGGGGGGGGGGGGTGGGGGCGGCGGGGGGCGGGGGGGCTGGGCGGGAGGTGGTGGGGGGGGGGGGGGGGTGGGCGGGATGGGCGGGGGTTCGCGGCGCACGGGGGGGGCCGCCGGGGGCGAATGGGGGAGGCCGGGCGGGGGGGGGGGGGGGGGGGGGCGGGAGGGGGGGGGGGGGGGTGTGGGCGTGGGCGGGGCAGGCGTGCGTGGTGGGGGGTGGGGGGCGGGTGGGGGTGGGTGGGGGGGCCGCGGGGGGGGGGGGGGGGAGCGAGGTGGGGGGGGCTGGAGGCGGGGCTAGGGGGGGGGGGTGGGGGGTGGGGGGCGGGGTGGGGGGGTTGAGGGGGAAGGGGCCGGGGGGGCGGCGGGGGAGCCCGCGCTGGGCGGCGGCGTGCTGGGGTGGCGCGGGGGCGGGGGGGGCGGGGGGGGGGGCGGGGGCCGGGGGGAGGGCGGGAGCGGGGGTCGGGTGGGGGGGGTGGGGCGGGGGGCGGGGGGGGCGGGGGGGGGCGGGGGGGGGGGGGCGGGGCTCGGGGAGGGGGGGGGCGGGTGGGGGGGCGTGGGCGCGGGGGGGGGGGCGGGGGGGGGGGGCGCCCGGGGCGGGGGGCCGCGGGAGCGCTGGGGGGGGCGGGGGCGGAGGGCGGGGGAGCCCGTAGGGGGGGGGGGGTGGGGGCGGGGGGCGGGGGTGGGGGGGGGGGCGGGGGGGGCGGGCGGTGGCGGGGGGGGTGGGGGGGGGCGGGGGGGGGCGCGGGGGCGGGCGCGCGGGGGGTTGGCGGGGGGGGGGGGGGCCGCGGGTGATGCGCGAGTGGCGGAGGGGGGGGGGGGGGGCGGGCGGGGGTGGGAGGGCGCGCGCGGATGGGGGGGGGGGGCGCGGCCCCCCGGGGGGGGGCGCTGGTGTGGGCGGGGGGGGGGGGGGGGGGGCGGGGGCGGGGGGGGGGGTGGTGGGGCGGCGCGCGGGCGGGGAGGGGCGCGCGCGCGCGCGGGCGGAGGGAGGGGGGGCGCGGGGCGGATGGGCGGGGGGGGGAGGGCGCGCGGTGGGGGGGGCCGGGGGGGGGGGCCGCGGGGGGGGGCGCGGCGCGGCGGGGGCCTGTGGGGGCGGGGGGCCGTGGGGCGGCGGGCGGGGGTGGTCGGGGGGGGGGGGGGGGTGCCGGGGGGGGGGGGGGGGGGTTGGGGCCGGGCCCGGGGCGGCGGCCCCCCGGGCCGGGCTAGGGTGCGGCGGGGGGGGCCCGGGGGGGGGGGCGCGTGGGGGGGGGGGGGGCGGGGGGGGGGGGGGCGGGGCGGCCGTGTGGGGGGGGGGGGCGGCTTCGCGCGGGGTTGGGGGGCGGGGGGTTTGTGTGGGGGCCCGGCATAGAGGGGGTGGGGGGGGCGCGCCGCCGGCGGCGGGCGCCCCGCGCGGCGCGCCCGGGCCGGCCCGCCGCGCCGGCCGCGCCCCGGCGCGCCGGGCCGCGGCCGCCCGCGCCGCCCCCCCCCCGCCCCCCCCCCCCCCCCCGCCCGCTCCCCCCCGGCCCCGCGCGCGCGCCCCCCGCGCGGCCCCCCCCGCCGCCGGCGCGCCGGCCCCCCCCCCCCCGCGGGCGGGGCGCCCCCCCCCCCCCGCCCGCCGCGCCGCCCCGCCGCCCCCCCCCCCGGCGCCCCGCGCCCGCCGGCCCCCCCGGCGCCCGCGGCCGCCCCCGCGGCCCCGCGCGCCGGCGCCCGCCGCGGCCCCGCCCCCCCCGCGTGCGGCCGCCGGGGCCCCCCCCCGCCCCCCCCCCCCTGGGCCGCGCGGGCGGCGCGCGGCGGGGCGGGCGCCCGCCCGGCGGCCGGCCCCGCGCGCGGCGCGTCGCGCGGTGGCGCGGGGCGGGGGGGGGGGGGGTGGGGGGGCCGGGTGCCCGGGCGCCCCCCCCCCCCCCCCCCCCGCCCCCCGGCGCCCCTCCGCGGTGCGCCCCCTGCCGCGCTGGCCGGCCTTGTCGCCCCCCCCCCTCCCCGGGCCCCCTCCGGGCGCCGCCGGCCGCGCGCGGCGGTGCCGCGCGCCGCGCGCGCGGCGCGGGCGCGCCGGGCCCGCGCCCGTTGGGGGGGGCCGGCGTGGCGTCGGGGGGGTGTGGGGGCGGGGGGGGGGGGGCGGGGCGCGGGGGCGGGCGCCGGCGGCCCCCCTCCCCCCCCGGCGCGTCCGCCCGCGTGGCGCCGCCGGGCGGGGTGGGCCGCGCGTGGCCGCGTCTGTGCCCCGTCCCTCCTGGGTGTGTTGCTTTTTTTTTTTGCTGTTTTTTTTTTTTTTTTTTCTGTTTTTAGTTGTGATAATTTCTATCTTTCGCATTTTTGTGTTGCTCTTTTTTTTTTTTTGTGTGTTTTAATGTCGTTCTGTGTGTTCTGTTTGTTGTTTTTTTTTTTTTTTTGTGTGTTTGTTTGTTTTTTGTTTGATTGTTTGTGCCCTTCGTGTGCGCGTTGCTGGCGCGTGTGCGCCCTCGCGCCCCCCCGGCCGCTCGCCCCCCCCGCGCCCCCCCGTGGGGAGGAGGTGAGTGGAGGGGGGGGGGAGGGTGGGGGGGGGAGGAGGTGGGGGGGGGGGGGCGGGTTTTTTTGGTGAGCTGTCGTGGCATGCCCGCCCCTCCGCCTATCGGGCTCGCCGCCCTCCGTCGGCCCCCGCTCGCGCGGCGCCGTGCGCCTGCGCTTGGGGGCCCCGGTCGGGGGTGGTGCGCTCTGCACCTAGCTGGCGCGTCATGCCGGCGTGCTCCGCCGCCGCCCCCGGGCGTGGCGCGGGGGGCCGGGGTGTGCGGTGTGTTGCGTGGGTGGGTGGGGGGGTTTTTTGGAATATGTGTTAAAGCAGGGAAATATATACAACGAAAAACAGAAAGGGAGAAAAAATAAAAAATGGAAAGAAAAAGAAAGAGACGATTTCTTTTTAGTCCACGTTACTTCGTCTTCGCCGCCGTCCCCGCCTCGGCGCCGCGGCGCTTACCCCGGACTTTGTCTTTTGGGTGCGCGGTTCGCATATAGACATTGGTATTGGGGTGGGCCTATTGGGTCTCGGAACCCGGGTCGCGCCGGGTGTGTCCTCTACCCGTCCGGCGCGGCCGAGGGTGTTCGATTATTGTCGGGGGGTTGGAAAAACGCATTTGGATTTAATATAACGCTGTTTGTAAGGTGGGGATCATTGCGCATGGGGGGGCCCCGCTGCCCCAAGGCGCTGGCCGATAAAAGGAGATGAGAAGCTGGAAAGACGAACATAATTTGAATTGAAGCATAAACAATCTGGTTGATCATGAGGGAAGAGGGAATGAGGAGGAAAGAAAACAAAAACAAAAAATGAGGAGGAGGGAGGAGAGCGTGGCCTTTTTTTTTTTGTGTATATAAGAGTATGGATGACATTCCTACTCCCCCCCAGCGCGCGCGGGGGGGGGCGTGGTCCTCCTCATGTCTGTCCCGCCGTCGCCGCGCGCCCCCCCCCCCCGTGGCTGGGGGGGGGGTGGGGGTGGGCCGCGGTGGCCGTTGGTGGGTGCGGGTTCGTCGCCGCGCCCCCCGGCTTCCCTCATGCATCCTAAAACCATGTTTCCCCTTCTGTGATAAGAATGAAGTAATATCTTTAGCTTTTGAAGCAAAGAGGGAAGAGGATGATGGTTGGATAAGAGGATGAGGAGGACGGAATAGAAACGAAAAAAGGAGGAGAGGAGCGGAGGAGAAAGAGAGGGAGGCGGGGAGTATAAAGAAAAAAACGACAGGATAATCATCATTATACATCCATCGCTGGCGGGGGGGAGAAGAGATACCAACAAAGGGCGGGGGGCGGGGGAGGGGGGGACGACAACACCGCCACGAGGGGGGGGCGCCCCCCCGGCCGGGAGAAAAGAACCGAGCCACGCCGGGGGGGGCCCGGGGGGGGGGGGGGAGGGGGGGGGCGGGACCGGGCCCGCCCCCCGGCGGCACCGCCCCACCCCCGCACCACCCACCCCCCCCACCCACCCCCCCCCCCCCCCCCCCCCCCCCCGCCGCCCCCGGCCGGGCCGAGGAGGGAAGGAGGAGAGGAGGGAGAGAAAGGAGGGGCCGCCGGGCCGCCCCCCCCCCCCCCGCCCCCCCCGCCCCCCCCAGCCCCCGCCGGCGAGGGCGGGGGACAACCAAAACACGAACCAGGAAAGAAAAGGAAAGAAAAAAGAGGAACCAGAAACAAAACAAAAAACAAAACACCGAAACAAAAAACGAAAGAAAAAAAAGAAAAAAAATGAGGGAAGGAGGGGGAGAGGGGGAACAACGGGGGGGGGCGCCGGGCGGCGGCCCCGCCCCCCCCCCCCCACCCCCCCCCCCCCCCCCCCCCCCCCCCCGAACACAAGGGAAGGAGGGGGGAAGAGGAGAGAGAGGGGGGGGAAACGCCCCCCCACCCCCACCCCCCCCCCCCCCCCCCCCCCCCCCCCCCTCGCCGCGCGCGCCACCCCCCCCCCCCCCCCCCCCACGCCCCCCGGGGGGGGGGGGGGGGGGGGGGCGGGGCGCGGGCCGGGGCGCGGGGGGGGGGGCGGGCGCCCCCCCCCCCCCCCCCCCCCTGCGCGGCTGTGTGCCTCCCCCCCCCCCGGGCGCGCGGGGGAGGGGGCGACCCCCCCCCCCCCCCCCCCCCCCCCCCCCCCCTTTTCCCTTCCTCCCGCCCCCCCCTTCCCCCCCCGGGGCGGGGGGGAGTCCCCCCCCCCCCACGGACGAAGGGGAGGCACCCCCCGCGGGAGGGAAACCAGACTGCCTCTCCTCCCGGGGGGGGGAGGGGGGAGGGGGAGAGAGGGAGGGGGGGGGGCGAATCCCCCCCCCCCCCCCCCCCCCGGGGTGGGGGGGGGGGCGGGCGCCCGCCCCCTCCGGGGGGGGGGGGGGGGGGGGGGGGGGTGTCGAGGGGGTCAATGGTTGGAGTCACATAATCAGATTAGTGTTGTTTTGGTGTCTACACTTGTACATAAAGTTAATGAAACAAATTTTGCCCAAGTTGTGAGTAGCCTTGCTGATAGAGTTAATGACATCATTGTACAAAATTCCACTGATATCAATATTTATCATAATGACCCACGCCTAAAGGTTTGGTGTGAGGTTCTATTGTATGATGGGTCAAGGAATCTAGACATCTTGAATAGTTGGATTTTAGACATAGAATCTTAGTTTTCGTACACTCACACTCAAGATGATGATAAAATTCCATTTGGAAATCTTAAGCTTTCGGGCTTAGCTAAAGTTTTAGTGGAATGAAAAGAAGGTCATGAAGAATTAACCACTTGGGAGTATCTTGTAAAATCACTTAAAAAATATTTTTATCACTCAAACTTTCAAAGAGAATTGATTATTATGTGGTTTCATTTTTGATATGAAACTAACATGTTCGTTCAGAACTACATCTTCTAATTTAACAAGTATCACATCCTTCTTGATGTGGATGATGAAGTAGAAGCTGTTATTCTCAAATTTTAGAGCAGGCTCTTGGAGAACTTATATAGAGAGATCATGTATGCTCCTATGTCAACATTGGACCTTTCTTTCAATCATGTGCAGTTTGCAAAAGATAGGTTTTTGGAACAATCAAAGGGGTTTCATCATCCTTTTTATTAATCTTTTGGTCGTTCATCATAGGGGATAGGTTCTTCTGAAAAGAATAATATTTCACAAAAGCATAATTATTATTTTTCTCCCTCTCCTTCTTCTTCATCTTCTTCTTGTTATCTTTCTTCTTCTTATAATGGTATCAAATTATGTAATCATTGTAACCGAAGAGGCCATAGCAAATTTGAGTGTTTTATAAAGAAGAATAATTTAATTGTAAAACCTCAACAAGAGGTACCACAACATGTGCCACTTTAGGTTGCAAGTGATGATAAGTAATATGAATAAATTAAGGGTCAATTGTACACTATAAAAGTAGCCATGAAAGTTTGTTTATCACCAAAGCACACCTTCGTTACACCTATTCTGTCAATTGTATTTTTGACAACGAATCACAAATAAATATGATTGTCAAATCTATATTTGATCAACCCAAACTATCTATACAACCTCATGCTTGTCCTTATTCCCTTGGATGGAAGGATGCAGATTGTACCTATGTAATCACAAAATATTATTCTTTATCATTTACCTTGGGCCTACATTATGTAGATCGCATCACTTGTGATGTGACTGTCATGGACTATTGTGGATTGATTTTGGGATAGCCCTATTAATATGACAAAAAGGTTTAATATGATGTTTTTCACATAACTTGCACCATGCATCATCAGAATAAGACCTTTCTTATTCGTAATCTTCACACCTCTTGCGAGCACCTAGAATGCCATCAACATTTATCAACCTAATATTGTAGCTAATATAAAAGGGTATATTTCATCTAGTAATATTATCCCTTTTCTCCTTTTCACTTTCCAATAAACTTTTGTAAGTCTAAAACCCAAGATCCTAAGAAGTAACACTTTTCTATTATAACACTAAAATAATATTGCCTAATGAGGGCATCTTATTACATTACCTAGGCTTAGTTTGTTATTAAGTTAGTTCCTAGGTTTAGTTTTAATCATTCTAATAACCTATGTGAGTATTTACCTCATGTATGATTCTAGAAACTAATTATAGAATCTATTAGGTGGTAACTTAAGTTAGTAATTAGCGTAAGTTAGCTTAGTTTTTAGAATTATATTATTGTTACTTGGCATACTCGTGCTATATTTGGGAGTCTAGTTATCTTGTACTTTGGAATTCCTATACCTATTTAAAATTCGAAAATATATGGAATTGCAAGTTGGATTTAAATCCTTAATATTGGTATCAAAGCAAATTAGTTTTGGAGACTTGGGTTATTGCCATATCCATGTTGTTTAGTGTTTCATACACTAAGGTTTAGTTTAAATCTATCTTGAGTTGCTACTTGAGTGAATTAGCCAATTAGGAGTTTATAGATTGGTTTTGGATTTCAACATCAATCAACTATATTTGGTTTACCCTTCAAATGTCAGTCGTGTGTCGACTAGATCTTGATGGTTTTTTAATGATCTATGCATATTTTGGAAGAAAATTTTGATAGTTTTGAAGTACAACTAAGGGTTCATATTAGTTTAGTGTTGTTTTTAAGGCAATTTGGGTAATTTTGGTCAATATAACATTAAAATAAGCCTTATCTTAGTGTTATTTTAGCTATATATATTGTAAATATATAGTTATAAAAAATTAATTTTTTTTTGCACCAATGATTGATGACATCTCAACTGATGCAATCCACCAATAGGCACCCAACCAATGCATCATTACCAGATTTTAGTGTCATTCAGTTAACTTTCTAGAAACATTATTTGGTCATCGATCGACATAGCCTACCAACTCTATGTATGCCTATGTTAAGCGCCACCTGATAAGCTTCCACATCTATGTCAGGTGTTGCCTAATAGGCTACAATCTATTGTTAGACTAAATCATGTACTATACCTGATGCATTGCTAGGTACTTACACACCTTAGTACTTGATATAGTTGTAGTTGCACCTAAATTACCAAGATCAATAGGAGGTTGCTCAATAATAACTTGAGGATCACATCTTAGGAGGAGTGCATCTAAATTAAATGAAATTTCATGCAAACTAACACCAAGATTTGAACTACAAATTTTCTTGGACAACGTATGATGGAGTACAAGTTGGCAGTGACATTCAACAAAATCATTTTCCAAGATTTTTATGCGGGTAAAAAAATGAGGTATAAAATTTTTAAATCTATATTAAGGTTTCTAAATTGTATTTTTCTTTAGTTATTATTTTTTATAAAATCCTGATTAGTTTTAATTAATCACATTGATTAATTAATAATTCTTTTATTAATTAAGTTATTTTAAAATTAATAATTAAAAAGAAAAATTTAAAACCTTATTATTAGATATAATATCTCCAATTCAACCATTTTTAAAATTTTAAGAGTTTTTTTTCACACTAGCAAACCTTAAAAATGGTGAAGAAACTTTGTTAATCTACCCTCTATTAGATTGACATAAGTATTGTTACTTGTAATTAGCTAGGAGTTATTTCATTGAAGGGAAACAAATTGTAATAAGGTACACACAACTTACCTTGCTTAAAGTTCCTTTTTCTCTTTTCTCCTAGCTTATACCTATTTGAAAATGGCTTTAGATTTGGATGCCCAAGTGGTAGAATTGGCCCAAATTCCACATGCACTTGGAGGTAAAGTTAATGAAACAAATTTGGCCCAAGTTGTCAGTAGCCTTGCTGATAAAGTTAATGACATCAATGTACAAAATTACACTGATATCAATATTTATAATAATGATGCACACCTAAAGGCTTGGTGTGAGGTTCCATTGTATGATGGGTCAAGGAATCTAGACATCTTGAATAGTTGGATTTTAGACATGGAATCTTGGTTTTCGTACACTCACACTCAATATGATGATAAAGTTTCATTTGTAAAGCTTAAGATTTCGGGCTTAGCTAAAGTTTTAGTGGAATGAAAAGAAGGTCATGAAGCATTAACCACTTGGGAGAATCTTGTAAAAGCACTCAAACAATATTTTTATCACTCAAAATTTCAAAGAGAATTGATTATTATGTGGTTTCATTTTTGATATGAAACTAACATGTTCATTCAGAACTACATCTTCCAATTTAAAAGGTATCACATCCTTCTTGATGTGGATGATGAAGTAGAAGCTTTTATTCTCAACTTTTAGAGCAGGCTCTTGGAGAACCTGTATAGAGAGATCATGTATGCTCCTATGTCAACATTGGACCTTGCTTTCAATCATTTGCAGTTTGCAAAAGATAGGTTTTTGGAACAATCAAAGGGGTTTCATCCTTCTTCTTCTTCATATTTTGGTGGTTCATCACAGGGGATAGGTTCTTCTCCAAAGAAGACTATTTCACCAAAGCATAATTCTTTTTTTCTCCCTCTCCTTATTTTTCATCTTCTTCTTCTTATCTTTCTTCTTCTTATAATGGTATCAAATTATGTAATCATTGTAACCAAAGAGGCCATATCAAATTTGAGTGTTTTAGAAAGAAGAATAATTTAATTGTAAAACCTCAACAAGAGGTACCACAACATGTGGCACTTGAGGTTGCAAGTGATGATAAGGAATATGAATAACTTAAGGGTGAATTGGACAATCTAACTTTTCTACACTATAAAAGTGGCCATGAGAGTTTGTTTATCACCAAAGCACACCTTCGTCACACCTATTCAGTCAATTGTATTTTTGAAAATGAATCACAAACAAATCTGATTGTCAAATCCGTATTTGATCAGGCCAAACTATCTATAGAACCTCATGCTTGTCATTATTCCCTTGGATGGAAGGATGCAGATTCCACCTATGTAATCACATAATATTGTTCTTTATCGGTTGCCTTGGGCCCACATTATGTAGATCACATCACTTGTGATGTGATTTTCATGGACTATTGTAGATTGATTTTGGGATAGCCCTATTAATATGACAAAAAGGTTTAATATGATGTTTTTCACATAACTTGCACCATGCATCATCATAATAAGACCTTTCTTATTTGTAATATTCACACCTCTTGTGAACACCTAGAATGACATCAACATTTATCAACCGAATATTGTAGCTAATATAAAAGGATATATTTCATCTAGTAGAGTCCCCAAGATGGAGAAAGCTATGAGTCCATGTGAAAAATAGTCCAAATATTAAGACAAATTGTGTAGATAATCCAACAAAAACCTAATAAATGATGGATTTATCAATATTCATCATAGAAATTATGAAGGGAATTTAGAACAAGGAAGAGAAGGGTATGAATCTAACTTGCCTATAAATGGATTTAAAAGATTAGGAGAAACCTCGGAAAAACTAACAAATATTATATATTTGAACACATTTCCTCCAAAATCAATGTGAATTGCGGCGGAGAATGTCCCATCACCACCATTTCAGCGCACCTCCATAAAATATGAATTGTTAGCAAGTCATGCCTATAAATAGACCGTGAATAAAGCCGCCTACCAAGGCCAGCGTATAATCTGTGATTGTTCATTTGAAGTTAACTTTGTTAGAGATGACAAGATGTCTTTAAGTTAAATTTAATTTGAAATCCTCCTTTTGGTGAGAAGCACGGTATATCTCAACGAGGGGTTATTAATTAGTTAATGTTGAAATTTTGACTTGAAAAGCATGCATGAGGACAATGTTCCATCGCCACATTGTAGCCCACCTCTACAAAAGGTGAATTTTTAGCAGGTCATGCCTATAAATAGCCTGCCAATAAAGGTACTTACACAACCTACATTTGGATGTGTAGTAGCTTTCGTTATAGAAAGTGCATGGTCTTTTATCCACATGTTCGATAGTCACTTTTTCCTATTAATATGTAGGGACAAGCTATGTCATATTTATACCGTGCTAAATAAATTGATTGGCCACGACAGGAGATAAGTTAACAAATGTTTTATTCGTTTAATGGGTTAATTTTATTTTATTTTTTAAATAATTCAGGTTTAAATATTATCTTTAAATTTGTTAAAAAATACATATTTAAATAATTAAATTGTTGTATTATCATTGTGTAATAATAATACAACACAAATAAACAAAATAACTTTAAATGAGTGTTGATATTTGATGTCCAAAATTAATATTTTACAAGTTTTTGGATTTATTTTACACGTTAAATGAGGGAATATTTAAATTATTGAATAATATTATAGTATTAAGTTTTACTGGAAATCAATACAAAGAATTCATTATTGATATTTTGCTTTGGAGAAAGTTAAGAAGAAAAATATGATATTTAATTTAATTTTTTACAATATATATATAATTAATTGTTTATGATGGTTATGTATACTCTGAATTTGTTATTAAATTTTTAATTGATGTTATTTTGTCAAATCTTAACCTTATTTCAAATATTTAGATAAAGGATAATTTATTTAATTAATTTTTATGACTTGTCCTTGTTCGGACACCAAATTGGTATATATTTAGGCATTTATCTATGAGATCCAAATTCAAATTATAGGAAGGGTGGATCTCAATGTCCTCTTGTTAATAAAATGTACATCCCCTATAAAAAATCCTTGTATTCACCTTAATTTGAAAAATTAATTTCTACAACTTAATGATGCAAAGAAAAAACTCAAAATACTTTTTATATCATTGTCATCAAATATGATTTAGTCACTTTGAGATTTTTGGTCTTGCACTCTTTCTTTTGTTTTTTATACTAGCTTGCTTGATTATATCTTTTGGCCTATCAAGGTTTACCCGTGATAAATTCAAATAAAAGATAAAGCAACCCATATTATCTCTCCTATAAATTAGTTGTCTTGGGACTAAATGAGATCTCAATTAATAATTTTAATAGTGCAAGCTATATTTTGCAAAATATTACCTAAATACAACAAGTCACTTCTAAAGGGGTAAATTCCAGCAAAGTTAATGGGGATCTTCCTCAAACAATAGCTAATGATCCCAATTTGGTTTTACAACCATAGTTGATTGTATATGATATCTTAAATCACCTCAAAGGTGATGATTTATAAGTTCATGGTAATACACATCATTGTAAAAAAACTTAAAGATTCAACAAGAAAAAGGCCATATCTATATAGGAATATAAAAATTGCTCTTGGATAGGTATGAGGTGTAGAGCAATTGATTCGAAAAACTTCGTAAGGGGGAAGAAGATCTTAAGGTTAAAATCTCGGGTCTCACCATATTGAACGTTGGTCCCTTTCCTAGTGCTTCCAAGTGACGTAAAAGGTTGAAAATGATTGTGGTATGGTGGTTATAGTTGCAGACTACATGAAGATCTGTGTGATGACTTTTGGGGTGGACACTATAGAATACTATGGTGGACATAAAATCTAGACAACCTGGCTGAATTCATGGTGGAAACCAATTCCACCATGTAATTAAACAAAATAAAATAAAATAAAAATTGCTCTTGGAGCAAATGACTATTTACAATAATCGACTATAAGCACATTTTTGAAGGTGAGCCCTACTTTTATAAGTATGTAATACTTTTCATGAAGCCATGACATTTATACTTTATTACCACAAAGGAATTCTCCTTAAAATTATCAATTTAGAATATTTTTTTTTCCTTCTATTGAAATTTTGGAAAGATACGATATTGGAGTTGCTATGGAAATCCCTGGATACATACCTTGGTACATGTTACAACAAAATGGAAGATCACTACTTATGCTATGGGTATTTATACAAAAAATATCTGCTACTTGTCTAAGAAAGTGTGCTGACACCTCTTATGAACATCTAGAATGATATCAACATTTATGAACCAAATATTATAGCTAATATAAAAGAATACATTTCACCTAGTAGAGTACCCAAGATGGAGAGAACTATGGGTCCATGTGGATAAAAATCGAAATATTAAGACAAATTGTGTAGATAATCCAAAAAAAACATAATAAATGATGGATTTATCAATATTCATCATAGAAATTATGAAGAGAATTTAGGAAAAGGAAAATAAGGGAATGAACCTAACTTACCTTTAAATTGATTTAAAATATTAGGAGAAGTCTCAAAGAAGCTAACAAATATTATATATTTGAATACATCTCCTTCAAAATCAATGTGAAAACCAAAGCCTTCCCATGATAAATATTAATCTTAGTTTCTTCCTTAATAGACTGTAAGTAAGGTGAACTGAAAATGATTTTAGTAAGTTATAGATGCTAAAACTAAAAGTGCCCACTCTTTTTAATTTTTTTCCTAGGTTATATTTTTGGATTTGGAGACTTTAAATGATTAGTAATTATTTGACACAATGGTAAATATGGCATTATCATGGTGATAACTAAATGGAATAATGGATACCAACTAAAAGATGTTGATATAAACTAAACATTATAACATACAAAAAGGATACATACAAGTCTAAAGTTAAAAATAAAGGAGCAATTAGATATAACATTGGGCATCGTGAAATATGAGCTCAAAATTCCAATAATAATTGATGTAATAGTCAAGTAATGTAAAAAGTATGATAAAAAAAGATAAGACTTATTTGAAAGCAACATTGAAAGGTAAGGTAATCAAGAAGCTACACTTATGCTATTCTACTATCCCCAATTCCTTATAATCTCCTAAGATACGAGAGGTCAAGGAAGCAATACCTAACAAAATATTGTTAAGATATTAATTAAGGACCATCCAATAATTTTACTATAAGGAAAACAACCTACAATGAATGAAGCAATTAATATATCCAATAAAAAATAGAAATAATACCAATTATTTACATTCTTATTCTAAGGGTGGTTGGGATTTGGCATGAATATTTTGAATTTCACATACTTTCAAATAAAAAATAGTCTAGTATTTAAAGGATATATCTTCTTGATGGATACTTAAGAGTTTTGAACAAGGATATCATGATATTCAATTATTATGCCCCTACTGTATTTATTGAAAAGTTGGCTCTTTATCAGGCTACATGGATGTTTGGTTAGAAAAGAGAATAGAACTCTTTATAGCTTATGTAATGGGATTTTTGTACTATCTTGTCATTGAAATAAAAGAAGGGGGGAATAAAAACATGAAACCATTTTGTCAACTTGTTATATAGGGATATATCATTCTATAAACTTTATGATATCTCTTTGGCTAATGGCATCTATACATAAAATATTATAAGGGTTTCATAGGACATATTACTAAAAAAATTGGATCACCTTCTTATAAATAACTTATGGTAAGATTGAAAACCTTCCTCTTACATCACTATTTTACATTAAATTAGATTTAACCATTGGATAATTCTCTTAGAACTACAACAATTTAAACAACTTTATAATGCTTCTTTTAATTTTAAATGTGCCTAAATATTTAGGTTTAGAAGAGCATATTAATTAATGTTGTGTTAAAGGTACATGATGCCATGGTTGTGCCCAATAAGTCTTCTTCTACAATATTAGATTCATAAAATTTCAATTTAAAGAATGGATCTAGACATGTTTTGGAAATATTTTTCAACAAAATGGAGAGGTTCTTAAACAAATGGCAAATAGACAATAGTATATTAAGGATTTAGATCTAGTTCATAAATAATATTCTCATGTATGCCTTCATACTAAATTATTTAGAAGAATTGGAAGTAAAAGAATATAAATATTAGATTAAAAATTCAAGGGATAAGTGGTTAAAGAATAGAGACAATGACTAAATCCTATTTCATAAGTTTGTATAGCCATTAAAACTAATCATTTCTAAGATGTATTACTAATTCTAATGGAGGTAAACCTTGTTCTATGATAGATATTCAATAGGAAGAAATCTTCTACTTTCAATCATTTTTTCTAGAAAATCAAGGAGAATAATTATGTCCAACATGAGCAAGTCCTTTGTTGTAACCCTCACTATAGTATCTCAAGATAAAAATACCAAAATATTGCATGCAATATCAGTTAAAAAGATAAAAAATATAGTTATATGAATGAATAAATTCATATAGTAGATAGATGCATTAGAAAAAAATATATAGTAGGAAGACATAATAGATTCTCGTTATCCAATAAATTGTTGCAAATAAAGCATACAATATCTTTAGATATTTTATTATGAGTAGGATAAAATCACAAATCTATTATTTTGACTGTGACTTACCTAATAATGGTCATCCAAAGCCATTTTGCTTCTAGTTTGTGTCTCCAAGACCCTGATTTTTTCTATATGGTTATGTTATGGTGGGATGAATCAAAATTTGAAGGATCATGTATGTATAAGTTTATTAAAATTTTGAAATACTTAAAGGATCAAATGAAGATATGGAATACCAAATATTTTGGTAATATTTTTAAAGAAAATAAATAAATTGTATCCAAGATCAAAAATTTACAAGAGATAGTAGAAATTAGTGGAATGGATTAGGATTCTTATGTGAAAGAAAAATAATTAATTTTTTATTATGATAATGCATTGAAAAAGGAGGATTCATATTTTTTCCAAAAATGTAGAGAGAAAAGGCTCAAGGAAGGAGATAGAAATACAAAATTCCATCATAAATTTCAATTAAAAAAATGGAGCTAGACATGATTTAATAATATTTTTTACCAAAAGAGAGAGGTTATTCAATAAATTATAAACATACAATAGGATATTAAGCATTTATATCTAGTCCATAAATAATATTTTCATGTATGCCTTCATACTAAATTAGTTAAAATAATTTTAAGTAAAAGAATATAAATATTAGATTAAACAATCAAGGGATAAGTGGTTAAAGGATAGAGACAAGAAATCAATCCTATTTCACAAGTTTGTATAGCCATTAAAACTAGTCATTTCTAATATGGATAAATGGCTCAAGGAAGGAGATAGAAATACAAAATTTTAAACTATATCTTGATGCAATAACCTAAACATTCCATCATGCAAGTCAAATATTATTATTCTTTAATTGAAATCATCTATATTTGCACTATATGTATTCATCTATATTAATTTTTAATTCTATATATAATTCATATTTACTGATAGAACGACATAGTCATTCATAAGCCATCCCCTAGTCCAAAAAATTTACAAACTTCAATGAGAGTCAAAGTCTTTGGTCTAAATGCTAACCCTTTATAAAACTGATGTGATTTTAGTTTTTATCCCATTCACCAAGAATTATAATCATATCAAAATATAATTTTGATTTTCTATTGACCCATTCCTAGTTCCACATTTTTATACACAAAAGGTTCAACAAACGACGATGGATAAGGGGATGGTGGCGACCAGTTCCCTCTTTACCAGGGATTGGTCCTTTTAGTGTTTGAGCAAGCAACAGTGCATAAGGGGATGGTGGTAGAGGAAATTCTAAAATATTTAGCTTACTTACTGATCCCTACACCTGGCCAGGCCATAGTGGTTTCTGAAAGCTCTAGTGAAGGTAGTGAGGATGTTTAATCATTCTCGTTGGGTTCTAGTCCGGATAAGATTTCTCATAATATTCATGTCTCGGTTAAAGGCATGATGGAAAAAGCATCGAAGTGTAGCATTGATGATGTGGTGAATAATTATTCATTTTTTCATACGACCTCGCCTAAGGTGGGGGATCCTCCTTTGGTTAGCCAGGCGGAAGGAAGTGATACCTAAAAATCGTTGTTTTTGCTAGGCAAAAAATGGGAGTATGATTCTTCCCCCTTATCCCACCCTATTGATGTAGAGATTCTTCCTAGGGATTTTTGTAAGGAAAAAATGATAAAATATGTTTATACTCTGGGAGAGGCCTCTACGAGGAAGTGTACAGTTCTGCATAGTCTAAAATTTATTAAAATCAAGCAACACACTATTTATAGTTCCATGAAAATGGCATTAGACTATTCTAAGGATGTAGCATAGATGTCTAGAACAATAGCCCATGAGATCGATATGATGTTGTAGAACTCCCTTGGTTCTCTCTTGTTTAATCTCGTATTTGTTCTCTCTTGTTGTCTTTTTTCTCTCTTGTTGTATATGTTTGTGCTTCTATATCATTGTGGGTTGTTTTGTGTGTTTTTTTTTTGGATGTCTTATAGGCATGTTATTTTGTAAAAGGTTGTGGGGTCCCTTTCAAAACCCTCTTTTCTCCTAATAGTATAAAAAAAATATGTAGGGACAAGCTATGGCATCTTTATACCATGCTAAATGAATTGATTGGCCATGCTAGAAGATAAGTTAACAAATATTTTATTCATTTAACTGGTTAGTTTCTTTTATTTCTTAAAAAAAAATTAGGTTTGAATCTTAAGTTTAAATCTCATTAAAAAAATATGTATTTAAATAATTAAATTGTTGTATTATCATTGTGTAATGATAATACAACACAAATAAACACAATAACTTTAAATTATTGTTGATATTTGATGTCCAAAATTAATGCTTTTCAAGTATTTGAATTTATTTTACACATTAAATTAAAAATTACCTTTACTTGACCTTTATTTATGATGATTTACCAAATGATGAGGGAATATTTAATTTTTTGAATAATATTATAGTATTAAGTTTTACTCAAAATCAATACAAATAATTTATTATTGATATTTTGCTTTGGAGAAAGTTAAGAAGAAAAATATGATATTTAATTTAAATTTTTACAAAATATATTTAATTAATTATTAATGATGGTTATTTATAATGTGAATTTGTTATTAAATTTTCATTTGATTTTAAATATCAAATCTTAACCTTATTTCAAATATTTAGTTAAAGGATAATTTATTCAATTAATTTCTATGACTTGTCCTTTTTGGGACACAAAATTGGTATATTTTTAGGCATTTATCTAGAACACCAAGTTCAAATCATAGGAAGGGTGGTCCTCGATGTCCTCTTCTTAATAAAAGGTACGTGCCCTTTAAAAAACCCTTATATTTACCTTAATTTGAAAAATTAATTTATAGGACTTAATGATGCAAAGCAAAAACTAAAAATAATTTTATATCATTGTCATCAAATATGATTTAGTCACTTTGAGATTTTTGGTCTTGCACTCTTTGGTTTATTTTTTATTCTAGCTTGATTATACCTCTTAGCCTACCAAGGTTTACCCATGACAAATTCAAATAAAAGATAAAGCAATCCATATTTCCTCTCCTATAAATTAGTTGTCTTAGGACTAAAGGATATCTCAACTAATAATATTAATAGTGCAAGCTATATTTTTCTAAATCTTACCTAAAAAAAACAAGTCACTTCTAAAGGGATAAATTCAATCAAATTTAATGGGAAGCTTCCTCAAACAACAAGTAATGATCCCAGTCTAGTTTTACAACCATAGTTGATTTTAGATGTTATCTTAAATCACCTCAAAGGTGATGATTTGTAAGTTCATGGTAATACACATCATCATAAAAAACCTTAAAGATTCAACAAGGAAAATGCCATATCTATATAGGAATATAAAAATTGCTCTTGGATCAAATGACTATTTATAATAACAAACTATAAGCACATTTTTGAATGTGACCCCCACTTTTATAAGTATGTAAGACTTTTCATGAAACCATGACATTTATACTTTATTCCCACAAATAAATTCTCCTTAAAATTACCGATTTAGATTATAAGTTTTTTTTCCCTTCTATTGAACTTTTGGAAAGAGACGATATTGGATATGCTATGGAACTCCTTGTATACTTTCCTTGGTACCTCTCATGTTACAACAAAAGGAAGGATCACTACTTATGCTATGGTCATTTAGACAAAAAATATCTCCTACTTATCTAAGAAAGTGTGATGACACCTCTTGTGAACACCTAGAATGATATCAACATTTATCAACCAAATATTGTAGCTAATATAAAAGGATACATTTCACTTAGTAGAGTCCCCGAATATGGAGATAACTATAGGTCCATGTGGAAAAAACCCAAATATTAAGACAAATAATGTATATAATCCAACAAAAACATAATAAATGATGGATTTATCAATATTCATCATAGAAATTATGAAGAGGATTTAGGAAAAGGAAGAGAAGGGTATGGCGGGCCCCTGCCGGCCTCTGCTGCCTGCCCTGCCTCCGCGTGGCCCCGCGTGTACGTCTTCTCCTGTCGTGGAGCGGCCGTCTGACACCGTCACACGCCTTTTGGCGACGCCACGCCGGCCTCGGCACGGCCCCGCCGACGGCACCGGATCCGCGAGAGCGCGACGGCGCGGCTATACGGGGCGTGGCGACCCGACGGGACGCCTGAAATAAAGAGAGGGCCGAGGCGCCGCCGGCGAGATGGCGCGGCGTCGTGAGACCGGGGCGGCGCGCGAGGCGTCGTGGCCGAGGCGGGCCGGGGTGAGGGCGAGCTGCCGCCACGAGACGGAGACAAAAACGAAGAGGGGGATACCGGCGGAGTCGACGAGCGCGAGCGCGAGGAGAGGAGCGGCGCTAAAGAGGTGAGACAACGGGAGCCGGCAAGACGTGGAGAGACAGAGAGAGAGAGGGCGACGGCTAGCGACGAGGGACCGGGAGACGAAGCGAGACCCGGAGACCAGGAGAGGAGGAGACGGGACGACAAGACGAGACGAGAGGCCAAAGGGGCGGGGCGCGCGCAAGGCACCACGAAAACCGCCACCCCCACGACGCACGCAACAAGGACAACCCGACCAACCCCAAACCGGCGAAAGACACAAAAGGGGGCCAGCAACAGGAAGAAGGAGGCGACGACGGGGACGCCAGCCGACGAACGAAGGGAAGGCGGAGCCGGGGAAGCGACAACGGAAACGCGAACGGGAGCGGGGCGGAGGGGCACCGCCAGGGGGGAAGGGGAACAGGAAACCCGGGAGGCGGAGAGAGGAACAGAAACGGGAGCGAGGGCGAGGCGGGCCAACGACACTAAGAGCCCGGAGCCCCCGGGGGGCCGGCGGGACGAGGGACGAGAGACGAGGAGGGAAAAGGAGGAGCAGGGGGAGAGGAAGGGGGGGGGGGGGGGGGGGGGGAGGGGAAGGGACAAGGGCAGGCGAGGCCGAGCCAGGGAAGCGCGAGGGAGGAGGGGAGGGGGGGGGAGGGGGAGAGGGAGAGGGGAGAGGAAGACAAGAGAAGAGAAAAGCCACAACGAGCGGGGCCGGCGCCCGCCACCCGCCCCGCCGCGGAGGAGGCCCGGACCAGAGGCCGGCGGGCGGGGACCCCGAGGGGGGGCGGCAGGACACGAGAAGAACAGAGGGGGAGGAGAAGGGCAGGCGGGGGACAAGAAGCCACGGCGGAGGAAGGGGGGGGGGGAGGCCGAGCCGAGGCGAAAAAGAGAGGAGAGAAGAGGGGAGGCAAGAAAAGAGAGGCGAAAAGAGGGGGAGAAGGGAGAGAAGAAAGAGGGGAAGAGGAAGGAGAAGGGGAGGGAAGCAGGAGGAAGAAGGAGAAGAAGAAAAGAGGAGCAGAGAAAACCGGGAGGACAAAGACGGAGCCGAGAAAGGGGAGGGAGCGAGAAGAGGCAAGACGGCACCCACGGAAACAACGGAGAGGCGGGACGCAGGGGCCGAAAAACGCGACGCAACAAAACAGAGGGAAAGAAGCAGAGGAAGACCCAAGACGGCGCCCCCGCGGGGACAGGAGACCAGAGGGCAGGCGAAGAGGGGGGGGAAAGGGGAGAAAAGAGAGGAGCAAGAAAAGAGAAAGAAGAAGAAAAGAAAAAGGAAAAAAAGAGAAGGAAAAAAAAAAAAAAAAAAGAAGGAGCGAGACAATGAGAGAAAGCGGAGAACGAAGACACAAGAAAGCAAAAAAAGAAACAAAAAACACACACAAAAAAAACGAAAAAAATACAAAAGAGACCCAAAAAACAGCCCCAGAGGAGGACGAAAGAAAGAGGGGGACCCACACAAGAGAGCGCAGGAGGCCAGAGAGGCGAGGAGGAGAGACCCCGACCAGGGGGCGCCCCCCCAGAGGCCCACAGCGGAGGGAGAGCGAGGAAGAAAAAAGAGACAAGAAAGAGAGGGAAGGAGGAAGGGAAGAGAGAAAAGGAAAAGAAGGAGGGAGAGGAGGAAGAAGGAAGAGAAGAAAAAAGAGGAAGGGAGGAGAGGGGGGCAGGACGAGAGGCAGAAGAAAACAAAGACGAGGCAAGCAAAAAAGAAGCAGGAGCGGCGGGCGCGGGAGGGGGGGGGGGGGGGGGCCGGGGCACGGGGCGGGACAGGCGCGGCGGGGGGCCAGGGCAGGGGCCAGGGGGGCCAGCGCACGGGCCCGAGACGGCGACCGAGGGAGAAGGGGGGCGACGCGGCGGCGGGGGAACGGCCGGAAGACCGAGAAGAAGAGAAAAGCGCGAAGCAGGAGGAAGGAGAAAGAGAAGAAAGGGGGGAGAACAAGACGGGGAGGGAGAGCAAAGGGGAGAAGAAGGAGCGAGGGGAAGGAGCAAAGGAGGGAGGAGCCGAACCACACGCAAAAACAAGAGAAAGCACAAAGAAAGAAGCAACAAAAAAACAAGCAACAAAAGACAGGGAGGGAAGAAGAGAGCAGCACACAACGCCCGAACCGCCGCCAGGCAGGGACACGAGGGAGGAGGGAGGGACGGCCACGACCCCAACGGCAGGGAGAGGAAAAAACCGGACAAAACCGGGAGGCAGCGACGACGAAGCATGGGACCGAGGCCACCCGGCAGCGGGGCAGCCAGGCGGGGCCGGGGGCGGGGACGGGGCGCAAGGGCAGAGGGGGAAGGCGACGACGCCCACACGACGGAACCCAGGAGAGAGCGACAGACAAAAACAAGGAGGAAGAGGCGGGGCGGGGAGGGCCGGGGCGGCGGAGAGCCCGGGGGAGAAGCCAAAACAACGGCGGGGGGAGGGGGCGGGGGGGGGCGAGGAGGGCGGGGGGGGGGGGCGGAGACAAGAAAAAAAAGGCACCAAACACACAAAACCAAAACACCCCCCCCCCCACCCCCCCCCCGCGACCGGCGCCAAACAAGCCAACAAAAAAACACCACCGCCCCACCCAACCCACCCCAAAAACATCCCAACAAAGAAACGAAAAAAGAAAAGAGGTCGCGAGAAAGCCGCGGCGAAAGGAAACCCCAGGAAAAGAAAAACCACAACACCACAACCCCACACCGCCAAAACCGCACCGAAAAGACAAGGGCAAGGGGAAGGAGGAGGGGGAGCGAGCGAGAGCGGAGGGCACGCCAGCGCCGCGCCACGGAGACCCAAAAAAAAACAAAACAAGAAAAAAGAGGCAAGAGAAAAAGCGCCAACACAAAAAAAAAAGAAAAAAAAAAAAAGAGAGAAAAAGCGAAGCCACGACACAACAAAACAAAAAAAAAAAAAAACACAGAGACACGCGGCACGACAACACGGCACCGAGAGAGAAAGAGAAGAAGGAAGGAGCAGACGCCAACACGAGGCGGCGGCGCGCCCAAGCCAAAAAAAAAAAAAAACCGAAAAGCGGGGGGGGGCGAAAGAAAAACCGCAACCCCGACCCCGAGACGCCGCGAAAGGAAAACAAAAAAAAAAAAAAAACCCACGAACCGACGGCAGGAGGGAAAAGGAGACAACAAAAAAAAAAAACGAAAAACAGGAAGGAGACGGCGGGGGGAGGAGAGCGGGGAGAGGGAGGCGGGGACGAGAAAAAAAACCAAAAAAAGCACCAGGGGGGGGCGAGGGCGACGGGAGGCGGGGCCGACGGGGGGCGGCCCGCGCCGGGCGCAGAAAAAAAAAAAAAAAAGAAGAAGCGAGGAAAAAGAAAACATACATTCACATTCTCTCACAGGGGACGCGGAGGGCAGCGCCGAGGGGAGGGAGGCCGAAAAAAAACCAAACAAAGGAAAAAAAGGGGGGGGGGGGGGGAGGGGGGGGGGGAGAGGGGGGGGGGGGGAGAAAACCAACACCCCCCCCGCGAGGGGGGCGGCCCGGGGGCTAGGCGGGAGCCGAGAGGCGTTTCCCGCCCTTTAAAAGAAAAAAAAAAAAGAGGAGAAGGGGGCGCTTTTTGGCCCCCCCCCGGGTATGAACCTAACTTGCCTATAAATTGCTTTAAAATATTAGGAGAAAACTTGGAGAAGCTAAAAAATATTATATATTTGAATACATTTCCTCCAAAATCAATGTGAAAACCAAAGCCTTCCTAAGATAAATATTAATATTACTTTCTTCCTTAATAGACTCTAATTAAGGTGAACTAAAAATGTTTTTAGTAAGTTATAGATGCTATAACTAAAAGTGGCCACTCTTTTTAATTTTTTTTTCCTAGTTTATATTTTAGGATTTGGAGACTTTAAATGATTATTAATTCTTTCACACAATGGTAAATATGGCCTTGTCATGGTGGCAACTAAATGGAGTAATGGATACCAACTAAAAGATGTTGATATAAACTAAGCATTATAACATCCCAAAAGGATACATACAAGTCTAAAGTTAAAAATAAACGAGCAAGTAGATATAACATTGGAAATCATGAAATATGAGCTCAAAATTTGAAAAATAATTTATGTAATAGTCCAACAATGTAGAAAATATGATAAAAAGAGATAAGACTTGTTTGAAAGCAATTTTGAGAGGTAAGGTAATCAAGAAGATACACTTCCACTATTATACTATCCTTAATTCCTGATAATCTCCTAAGATACGAGAGGTCAAGATAACAAGACCTAACAAAATATTGTTAAGAGATTAATTAAGGATCATCCAATAATTTTACTATAGGAAAAACAACTTACAAGGAATGAAGCAATTAATATATCCAATAAAAAATTGAAAGAAGACCAATACTTTACATTCTTATTCTAAGGGTGATTGGGAGGTAGCATGAATATTTTGAATTTCACATAATTTCAAATAAAAAATAGTCTAGGATTTAAAGGATATCTCTTCTTAATGGATACTTAAGATATTTGAACAAGGATATCATGATATTCAATTATTATGCCCCTACTACATTTGTTCAAAATTTGGCTCTCTATCAAATCACATGGATGTATAGTTAAAAAAGAGAATATAAATCTTTATGGATTATATAATGGGATTTTAGTACTATCCTATCATGGGAATAAAATAAGGGAGGAATAAAAACATGAAACCATTTTGTCAATTTGTGATATAGGGATATCTCATTCTACAAACTTTATGATATCCCTTTGGCTAATGGTATCTATACATAAAAGAACATAAGGGTTTCATAGGACATATTTCTAAAAAAAAAGGATCACTTTCTTCTCAACAACTTATGGGAAGATTGATAAACTTCCTCTTACATCACCATTTTAGATTAAATTAGATTTCACCATTGGAAAAATCTATTAGAAAAACAACAATTAAAGAAGCTTATTAATGTTTCTTTTAATTTGAAATGTGCCTAAATAATTTAGGATTAGAATAGTTTATGAAGTAATGGTGCATGATACCATGGTTGTACCCAGTAAGTCCTCTTTTACAAGATTAGAATCATAAAATTTCAATTTAAATAATGGAGCTAGACATGATTTGGAAAAAAATTTCAGCAAAAGGGAGAGGTTCTTCAACAAATGATAAGTAGAAAATAGTATATTAAGGATTTATATCTAGTTCATAAATAATATTCCTATGTATGCCTTCATACTAAATTATTTAGAAGAATTGGAAGAAAAATAATATAAAGATTGGATTAAACAATCAATGGATAAGTGGTTCAAGGATAGAGACAAGAACTAAACCGTATTTCATAAGTTTGTATAGCCATTAAAATTAGTCATTTCTAAGATGTATTACTAAATCTAATGGAGGTAAACCTTGCTCTATGATAGATATTCAATAGGAAGAAATCTTCTACTTTCAATAATTTTTTCTAGAAAATAAAGGAGAATAATTATGCTCAACATGAGTAAATCCTTGTTTGTAACTAAACCCTATTTCATAAGTTTGTATAACCATTAAAATTAGTCATTTATAAGATGTATTACTAAATCTAATGGAGGTAAAACTTGCTCTATGATAGATATTCAATAGGAAGAAATCTTCTACTTTAAATAATTTTTTCTAGAAAATCAAGGGGAATAATTACGCTCAACATGAGCAAATCCTTATTTGTAACCCCACTATAGTATCTCAAGATAAAAATACCAAAATATTGCATGCAATATCAGTTAAAAAACTAAAAATATATAGTTATATGAATGAATAGATTCATATAGCAGATAGATGCATTAGAAAAATTATATAGTAGAAAGACAAGATAGGTTCTTGTTATCCAATAAATGGTTGTAAATAAAGTATACAATATCTTTAGATATTTTATTATGAGTAGGATTAAATCACAAATCCATTCTTTTGACTTGTGATTTACCTAATAATGGTCATCCAAAGCCATTTTGCTTCCAGTCTATGTGGCTCCAAGACCCTAATTTTTTCTAGATGGTTATGTTATGGTGGGATGAATGAAAATTTGAAGGATCATGTATGTATAAGTTTTTTCAAAAATTGAAATACTTAAATGAGAAAAAAAATATATGGAATACCAAATATTTTGGTAATATTTTTCAAGAAAAGAAAGAAATTTTATCCAAGCTCGTAGAAATTAATGTATTGGATTAGGATTCTTATGTGAAAGAAAAATAATTAATTTTTTATTATCATAATGTAATGAAAAAGGAGGATTCATATTTGTTCCAAAAATGTAGAGAGAAAATGCTCAAGGAAGGAGATAGAAATACAAAATTCCAACATAAATATCAATTTAAAGAATCGAGCTAGACATGATTTGAAAATGTTTTTTTACCAAAAGAGAGAGGTTCTTCAATAAATGATAAAAATACAATATGATATTAATCATTTAGATCCAGTCCATAAATAATATTTTCATGTATGCCTTCATACTAAATTAGTTAAAATAATTTGAAGTAAAATAATATAAATATTAGATTGAACAATCAAGGGATAAGTGGTTAAAGGATAGAGACAAGAACTCAACCCTATTTCACAAGTCTGTATAGCCATTAAAACTAGTATTTTCTAAACTGTATGGACAAATAGCTCAAGGAAGGATATAGAAATACAAATTTCCAAACTACATCTTGATGCAATAACCTAAAAATGCAATCATGCAAGTCAAATATTATTAGTATTTAATTTACACAATTTATAGTTGCACTAAATGTATTCATCTATATTAATTATTAAGTCTATATATCATTCATATCTATTGATAGAACAACATAGTCATTCATAAGCCAGCCCCTAGTCCAAAAAAATTACATACTTCAATGAGAGTCAAAGTCTTTGGTTTAAATGCTAACCCTTTACAAACTTGATATAATTTTAGGTTTTATCCCATTCACCAAGAATCATAATCATATCAAAACATAAGTTTGATTTTATATTGACCCATTCTTAGTTCCACCTTTTTATACACACAAGGTTCAACAAGTGGCGGTGGATAAGGGGATGGTGGCGGCCAGTTCCCTCTTCACCAGGGATTGGTCCTTTCAGTGTTTGAGCAATCAACGGTGGATAAGAAGATGGTGGTGGAGGAAATAGAGCTTATATTATTACACTAAGGATCACCATTCATTTTATTACTTCCTAAAATAATAATAAAAGTTGTGCAAAATTAATTTTAGCATGATGGAATAAGCATGCATTTGTAGACCTTTCTAAATTAAAATAATCATTTTATTATTTTTCAACCTTTCTAATGACATTCAATAACAATGTACACTTATATAAGAATCTATCATGCAATTTTATTTACTATAATAAATATAGCTTTTCCTTTGATCACAATTAACACTTCATTAGAAACATACATTATTACCTCAATATTTGGGGAAGTTAAGACTTAGTTACATGGACCCTTTCAAATTTTGGTTCATACATGCACATACTATGATTGCTTTTTGTAATTCTAAGTTGCATAATGCATATAATAAATATATATTATTTATTAAAATTGGAATATATCAATGAATATTTATACATTTTGAACAACAACATGCCCATCGAGCTTACTTTACTTTAAAATAATTTTAATACTTTTCAATATTATATTATGAAATATTTTGGATAAGTATAAAGTTACAATGTCCTATTACATATTACAAATTATTTATAGGGTAAAAAAAACCAAGGATAAATACTCTCTAGTATGATATCATTAAATAGATATTCCATGGAATTATCTCAAAGTAAGGTTCAACATTAGATGGTTTACATGTAATTATCCAATGTAATGATAAAAAATTCACTAATAAAATAGAAAATATTTATATAATTGGGTGTTTTATTTGTGCAGTGCAAAAGTCCTAATATTTGCAAATATCCAATAAGTAGAGTTGAGGAAAATGTTTGATCAAGAACTTCACATCTTTCAAATTGGTATTAGATCCAACAACAATGACTCCAAATAGTTATCCATTGTAAATAGATATCCCATGATTCAATGGCAATAATTATTATTACTATAGCATTCATATGAGGATCATATTTGCGTCTTAGGAGTTTTGGGACCTTGTGGACAATCGGTATGCAAAACCCATAGATGCAGCAACATTAAGTGCACTTTATCAAGTTGAGAAAAATGTTTTGAAGGAGAATTGAAAGAGGGACTCAAAGGTATTATTTTTCATTATGCATGTAGTGGAGGAGTCCATATTTCCTAGAATTGTAGTGGAAACAAAGTCCAAGCAGCCATATGAAATATTAGAAAATTCCTATCAAGGCACCAACAAGGTAAAGTGGGTGAGATAGCAAATATTGAGAAGAGAGTTAAAAAATTTGTAGGTGAATGAATATGAGTCTATGAGTGACTTCTTTATCCAAATAATGGGTATTATCCATAATATAAGGATAAATGGTGATAAAATTAAAATTCAAATAATTATAGAGAAGATACCGAGAATCCTACAACCAAGGTTTACAATGGTAGTCATATCTATTAAAGAATAAAAGGATTTATCAACTATATAAGTAGATGACTAGATGGAAATTTTGCATACACATGAGTAGAGGTTAAACTAGAAAATATAATCCACATTGGAGGAGGCATTTAAGATGCAAATCTCGTTAAGAGATAACAACAGAATGGGGGAATCCCATTAAATAGCCTCAAGTTCTCAAGGAGTAATAGTACATTATTGCAATAGTAGAGGTGGTAGGAACTATGAAGGAGAAGGAAGAACAAACTACACCAACAAAGAAGAATTTACTTACAATTTCCATGAAGGAAGAGAAAGAGGTAACAATATAAACCAACAAGAAGATTCAAATCAAAGATATGCTAAATTCAAAATCCAATGTTATTAATGCAATAAATTTGATCATTATAGTTATGAGCGTAGAAATAAAATGGGTAGGAAAAATAAGTAAAAATACCACTACACCATATAGCATGAGAATGCATAAAACAAAGATGTATGTGGGTATATGATGTTAAGTTATAGTGTTGATGAAGAGAGCTAAAGGAATGTATGGTATTTAGAAAGTGGTTGTAGTAAGCACATGATTGGGAACGATAGTAAGGCACTTATCAAGGGAAAAAGAAATATTTAAGTCCAAATAAAGTAAGGAGAAAAAGCAAAAATCTCTAATGTTTATTATGTGCCGCAACTATAACATAATCTACTAAGCATTAGGTAACTTATGCAAAAACGACACAAAGTTTTTTTTTTTTGAATTTAGTGAAAATCACTTGTAGGGGTGCCTTGGTCTGAGAAACCATGACCAGGAGGTTCTACACCATCAAAATCACCTAGGAGTCACACCTAACCTTGACCGCACCAACATTATAAACTAGATTTTTAGTACCCGATGTACGTTTGGTAGGGTGGAGATTTGAACCATGGACCTCCCTTAGAAGATTACCCTACCCTCTCCAAATCACCTAAAATACGTGGGTTGGCACAATGTCTATTTTAAAAATGGAGTTTGTATTATTAAAAATAGTGCAAATAGACTCATAACATAGGTGGCCATGACAAATAACAAAATGTTTCCTCTAAAAATTTAGAGTGAATTTTTCCTTTTATTTAGTGCTGTTGTAAATAATGCTACATGGTTTTGGCATCTCAAATTCGGTCATTTGAGTTTTAGTGGTCTAAAATTACTGCACAAAGAGCAAATGGTAATGGGATTACCTCTTATAGAGAAACTTAATCAATCATGTGAAGGTTACTTATTATCTAAGCAACATAGGAATGCATTCCCTATAGGAAATTCATGGAGGGCTTCACATACTTTGGATCTAATGCACTCAGATATATGCGAGCCTATGCAAACTAGCACATTTTCCAATAATAGACATTTTTTTACTTTTATAGATTATTTTAGCTGAAATACATGAGTATACTTCTTGAAACAAAATTCAAATCATTTGGTAAATTCAATGAGTTCATGGTATTGTTTGAAAAGTAGATTCATTTTTATGTGAGACTCTCGTAATAGATGGACGAGGTGAGTACATTTGAAACAAGTTTCATAAATTGTGTAAATCTGATGGACTCAAAAGATATTTCATAGCTAGATACACACCAAAATTGAATGGTGTAGTAGAAAGAGAGAACATAATAATAATGGAGATGGCAAGGAACATACTAAAGGCAAAAGCCCTACCAAATTAATTCTAGGCAGAAGTTGTAATCTATATAATTTACCTGATAAATAGGTCTCCCACAAAGAGTGTGAGGGATGTGATCCAAAAAGAAACATGGATCAACAACCAATCAAGTGTTGCTCATATAATATTCTTTGGGTGCATAGAATATGTACATATTCTAGATGAAAAGATAAGAAATTTGGATAACAGGGCATAAAAATGTATCTTCGTTGGGTACGATGAAGAGTCAAAAATCTATAGACTTTATAACCCTATTACAAAGAAGCTAATCATAATAGATATGTGAAGTTCATGGAAAATGAATCCTGGAATAAAAATTCCAAGACTTGTTAGAAAGGGACATGAAGCATAGAGATGGAAAATAAAAATGGATAAAGCATGTATCATCTTAGAACCTCAAGCAACAATACCAATGTAGGTAGTTGTCCTTCTTCCTCATCAAGCTCACCACCACTTGTAATAATAATATCCAACATGAGAACACCAACAAATACAAGGAGCTTGCAAGACATTTATGAGGCAATAAGAAATGAAATAGAAGATGAAGAACATTTTGACTTTGTTTTATTTTTTTGAATGTGATCCTATTTCATTTCAAGATGTAAATAAAGATAGAAAATGGATAAAAGCCATGTATTACAATATATAGGACATAAAGATAAACCAAACTTGATAGATGATGGAAATTATAGCAAGAAAGAAAATGATCAGAGTGAAATGGGTATACAAAACTAAGTTTAGTATCCAAGGTAGTTTTTAAAGGCATAAAGAAATGTTGGTTGCAAAAAGTATATAATAAAAAATCAAGCCTTGACTATCATTAAGTGTACACACCTATAGAAAATATTGACACAATAGGGATGATCCTAGCATTGGTAGCCCAAAATGGGTGGAAAGTGTGTTAGATAGATGTGAAGTTTACCTTCCTAAATAGAGTGATAGAAGAAGAGATATACATAGACCAGTCACCCAACTATGAGCTTGATGGATAACAAGGAAATGTGTTTAAGTTAAAGAAAGCCTTGTATGGGTTAAAGCAAACACCCAAGGCCTGGTATAGTCAAAATAACTCATACTTTCAAGATAATGGCTTCATCAAATACCCATATGAACACCCCATTTATGTTAAGACTAATACAATAGGATATATGGTAGTAGTCTATTTGTAAATGGATGATCTAATTTATATTGGCACCAACAAGATGTTGTTTGAGCAGTTTAAGGGTGCTATGAAGAGTAAGTTTGAAATGATTGATTTGGGCTGGATAAAATATTTTCTTGGAATTGAAGTTATTAAATTAGTAGATGGTGTCTTCATTTGACAAGGCATGTATGCAAGGGATGTCTTGAAGATGTTTATAATGGAGAATAGTAAACCTACCAACACACCAATTGCAATAAGTATGTAGTTAAGCAAGAAGGATTGCAACATCAATGTGGGTTCAATATTCTATAAGATATTAGTTGAGAGTCTCATGTATTTGACTACCACCAGACCTAACATTATGTATACAGTGAGTCTAATCAATAGATTTATGGAGACCCCTAAGAATACTCATTTGCAATCTGGGAAAAGAATTTTGAGATATGTCAACATTACCAGACACCATGAGATATTTTATGCAAGATCATACCGACCCAAGCTTGTTGGGTACATAGATAGAAATTACGTTGGAAATATTGGTGATATGAAGAGCACTTTTGTATATGCATTCTATCTTGGATCATGTGTAATATCATGGTCATCCAAGAAGTAACCCATTGTTGCACTTTCTACTATTGAATCAAAGTATGTTTTTGCCACATCCACAACATGTCAAGCAATCTAGATGAAAAGAGTTTTAGGTGATTTGAATCATGAACAACAAGCAACAAAAAAATTATTTTGTGATTAAACTCAGCCATAGAACTGTCTAAGGATCCAATGTTTTATGGGAGAAGCAACCACATTAAAATCCAATATTACTTCATCAAAGAGCTGGTGAAAAGTAATAAAATTGAGTTGTTGTTTTATAGGTCCAAATAACAAGTTGTAGATATCTTCACCAAGCATTTTAAGGAGGAATATTTTAAAAGGTTGAAGTAACTATTAGGCGTTAAAGTTTTTGTGAAATCTAGCTTAATAGAGGGTGTTAGAAATTAATCTATATTTTACCCACTTTTAACATAATTAATTCTTCATAGATATTAAAATCCATCGCCATACCTCATAGAATTTGTATTTAATTATTGTAGCTATAGTTGTTAAAATAGTAGTTAGCAACCTATCCATTAATTAATGTGTGTCAATAGATTAGCTAAGTTTTCCTTCCTTTATATATGTATGTGTGTGTATGTGTGTGTGTGTGTGTTCGACGTGATTTTATTTCTAATAGAACTAGTGAGTTGTTGAAGAGAAAAAGGGGCAAGCAAAATATTTGCTTAAGCAAAGAAGGAGAAGATAAGAAACATGAAGAATATAGATCAGGAATTGTAAGCCATAATCTTGAAGATAAAAGAAAGAAGATATTTTGTGTAGAAGGAAAATATCAAATTAAAGCTTTTTCATAGTGATAAAAGGTGCTAAGTATTTAAAGGTAAATTTTTATTATTATTGAAAGTTTTGTTTATCAGAAGAATTACTTCTAATAAAACCTTTGATCCACTATTGAGGGTGTGTTTGGGAAAAAGTATTGATTGTAAAGTTCATATTTGGTTTTGCATTAATAAAATAGAAAATATTTATCTCATCGAGTGTTTTATTTGTGCAATTCAAAGGTATCCATAATAACAAAACTATGCTAAATAGATTTGAGGAATATGTTTGATCAATCATTGCACATCTTCTAGTATACACCTAAAAATACAACACTTTAGAATAATTTCTATTTTATTTCTCTTATAAACCTTTATAATCCCTAGGATACTACCAACTCATCTATCCATTTTGAATAAAATACTCTCAATTTTATTATCATAAAAAAATTGAGTGATAAAGTATTCCAAAGTTTTTTAATAACAATACTTTAAATTGTTATATATACCTAACTATAATAAGTTTTCATCCAAGGCATCTCATTCTCATGCACTCAACTACCAATCAACCTATTCTTTCAGGCAAAATACTTTCAATGTTATTATCATAATAATTTTTCATAAATCATTTTTTTATTCTTTCATATTATTTTCAATGTTATTATACCTAACTATAACGTCATCCTTTAAATACTTTAAAAAAATATGAATTGTTGTATACACCATTTTTTTTAATTTGAAAGAAAAATATATTAAAAATAGAATAATTAAAATTTGGGATAAGACTCCTTCCAACCTTAGCTAGCAAGATTATCCCTTTCCTCTTAACTTTTAAAAAAACTTTTGTAACTCTAAAACCAAGATCCTAAGGAGTAACACTTTTCTATTACAATGCTAAAAGAATATTTCCTGATGAGGATATCTTATTACATTACATAGGCTTAGTTTATTAACCCATGTGCTAATAATTTTCCCTCTTCACATTATAACCCAAGTGCAAAATTTGAACTATGTGCTTTGAGCACCACCAATGACCTTAGTCAATGCACAAATTAATTAAAAAATAAAATACCTCCTTGTGCGCTCCCTATGGGATTCGATCCCTGGTAAAATACCCTCCAATGCTTTAGTCATGGCTTCCCTACCGCATGAGCTAAGTGCTCACGTGGGAGGCAAAGGTGCCTAGGGCTCTTTGACTCCTCCTTACACGCCAAAAGCCAAAAAGGCTTTGTCCTACATCGTCACCAAGAATCAACTGCAACACCTCTATGTTCCAAACACTTTGCACACCTCTAATTTGCTACTATACCAACCGCTGGTTGGTGTTTATCCTTTCCTCCTTACTCACTTTTTCTTCCATGAATTTCAAGGGAAAATAAAAATTATAATCTTTTATCCTTTGCTTGCTCATGAAATATTTTGCCTTCACTTCAAACTCGCATGCATTCAAAATAATTTTGGAGACTTACCTTTTAGGGGTAAGTGCTATGGTATTTATTCCATATGCCTTCCTTTTTCCAACTTCGATGGAGAATATAAAATTTGAATTCATTTTGGCACCCAACCCAACTTTGGGTTATGAAAACATTATTTTTATAAATAAATTTACAACATAAATATTATAAATTATATATAAACTACCTTAGGCATAATTAAAAATTTAATATTATAATAAAGTATTATAATATTATTTCCATTGGTCCTAGGTTTTTTTCTCTTTTGCCCTTAGATATTTTATGACCACATTTAATATTATTGTAAAAAATATTATAATATTATTTCCTTTAGGATTTTTCTTTAGGGTATTTAACCATACTTTTGACCAATCATCTGGAGATCTTAGACCAAATATCTTGGGCTTAAAATATAAATATTTTAACCCTTATTTTTCCAAGTCCTGCACTAATTCCTTACACTGACTCTTGATATCAATGACAACACAACTAACTCAAAATTTTCAATAATCTCCCCCTTTGTCATTAATGGAAATCCTTTTTTTTTAAACAAACCTTTTCCTCTTTCAAAAATGATCCCCCTAACTGAATGCTCTCTCCATAACTCAAATCTCTCCTCCTTTGTCATCAATGGCAAAGGTCCAGCTTTAGGTCTTGGGGCTAAGAATGAGACTCTTAGCTTATCCCCTCCCCCACCTCCTCTTGAGGTGCTTAATTCTAGGGTGGGAGTATCTCTACTCCCAACATGCACTGATATTTACCTTTGTCCACCTTCTTCCTCAATTGATCCTTCTGATTCCTTTGACTATTTATATTCTTGCTTGTCTCTAGAAGTTCTGCTCCACACCACTTTGTTGTGTGTCCTTCATTATTACACTTATAAAAATGAATTTTGTTATTACTTAAAGGTGTAAATATCTTGGGATTTCTCCTAGTGAAGCCATATCCATTCCTGTCATGAACCCTACAATTTACTACCTTGTGACCAAACTTATTACAAGAGTAGCAATACCCTTAAAAGAGATATTTGTTTCTAAAATTAAAAAATTCATATCTTTCATGTGTCCTAAAATGTGTATCCTTGTGCCCAAACTTGTGACATGAGAATCATCATCCATTGAAACTACCTTGCCTTGATCCCATTGGTCTCTTAGTCTCTTTTACCCTATATTGTTTCATGTTCCATATGTTCCTCATTTGTGCATTGTTCCTTCTCCTATTGAATTTTCTATTGTTCAATTATTCCTCAAAAGTCTCACTCTCTCTTACACTCTCTTCTTCTGAAGCTTCTATCCTTGGAGCTTGAGATTGACTTTCCTCCTTGTTTTCTTTGTACCTGTTTAAAGCCAAGACCTGTCTTGTTTGATGAATATATTTGTACCTTGATAATATTATGCAAGTTCTTTGACCTTCTCCTAAACCTGTGTAGCTTGTATTTAGACTATTTTACTTCCTTCCTTAGTAAATCTACTTCATGCTCTAACCTTTCACATTCTAAAACCTTAGCCTCTAACCTCTATTTAAACTTTCTTGTCTTGGCTATTGATTTGGTTAGATCATCTATAATATTTCCTTTATCTTCATCATATTCTTGAAATTGAAGCTTGAGTTTTGAGTTTTGCTTTCTTACCTTCCTTAATGCATGAAGGGAATAAATAAGTTCACCCTCAAGATCAAATTATTCTTTCTCCAATTCTTCCTCTATTTGTTTGCCTTTGAAATCATCTTCATTATTTTTTGATTTATTTCCACTAGAAGCACTTACTTCTTCTTCTATTACCATAAGAATATTTTCTTCTTTTGGACCTTCACTAGCATCCTCATATTCATCATCACTGAAACTAAATCCATTCCTTGTACAACTATCTTCAAGATGGCCAAAGTTACCACATCTAAAACACTTAAGAATTATTGGTGACCTATTTCTAACCACTTATTTTTCTTCTACCAAAAATATAATTTCATCTTCATAATATTTTGAGGAACTTTCATCACTATCACTTGAAATCTTACTTGCCTTGTATGTATAGAAAGACTTCTTATGCCTTTGGATGAATTTATTTCCTTGCTTGTTTTGTTCATCCCTACTTTTCTTTTGGTACCTATATTTTCTTGTTTTCCTATTCTTATGATCCTGTTTTTCTTCATCATTGCTATTTATAGCCTATGTAAAATTAGATGTATAGTGACCATATTTTCCACAATTGAAACATCTAACTTATTTCGTACCTTTATACTTTCTCGAGTCCTTGTTCCTTCTGCCATAATTTATTTCTTCATCACTGGATGAATCATTGCTTGAATCTAACTTCTTACCCTTTATCCTCTTAGTAATTTTTAAGGTTGCTTCTTTCTTGGGAATAGGTTCCTATTTTATTCTCATCTCAAAAGCTATGATAATTTCGTGTAATTCATCCCTTGTCAAAAGTTCAATATTTTTTGACTTTTCTATAGCTGAAATATTTTCACTATGCCTCTTTGGGAGTGACCTTAGAATCTTATCAAAAATATTTGTTTCTTCAAATTTAAACCCAAGTCCTTCCATGGAGTTAACAAACTCATCCACATGAAGTATATATGCAACAATGTTTTCCTCTTTATTCATCTTTAGGTCTTCAAATGTTCTCTTGTAATTTTACAATTTTACCCTTTTGACATTTTTGTCTCCCTCATAGATACCTTTCAATTTATCCTATATTTCTTTTGTAGATGTGAAAAGAATAACCTTTATAAAATTTGTTTCACGTAAACCCTTTAAAATTCCATTCATTTCCTTTAAGTTATTCAGATGTAGGAGCTTACCATATTTATCTATAGGTGGAGTATCTGGAGGTATGTATCCATTATCAACTGCTTCCCATATTTCATTTCCAAGTGCCATTAGGTGAATCTTCATTCTCATACTCCAAAGTACATAATTATTCCTATCAAACAATGGTGTCAAATTCCTTGAAGATCTGTTCTAAGAATCCATCTGTGTTCTTGTGTGCTTTTTCTTCAAGGTGTTAAACTCTTTCGAAGGAACCCGCTATGATGCCAATTGAAGAACATAAGCTTATACTGAGAGGGGGGTGAATAGTATAAGACCACTTTTTACTTTTATTTACCCAAAAAATATTATCCAATATATCATTGTAATGTCAACAACAATAATCAAAGCAATGCACAAATCACTAAACACAATATAGATACCAATTTAAAGTGGTTCATCCAATGTGGGCTACTCCATGGAGAAAATTTTTCACTAAAATTTTCTTAGAAAATCTCTTAGAAATCCTTCCCAATTACAATGTTTATGGACCTCTATCCAAAGGAGACACCAATCCCCTAATCTAGTTTTTGTGAACCAACCCGTAGGAGACACCAATATCCTTAGCTGATTTGGGTATCTCTATCCATAGGAGAACTTCTTCTCCTCTACTTTGTCTGGTGATCCTCTAGAAGACTACTGCCTCCACTACACTAGCTTGTGGATCTCTCTCCATAGAATATTTTATTATCACTAAGAATATATCTATCCTCAATACCCTGGATAATGTATCTCTATCCACTGGATACTATTGTTCTCTACTCTGTCACCTCTAAATCTTGATCTCAACTCTAAATTAAATCTATATTAAACACATTCCTTCAATCTAGCACAAATATGCTCAATATCTATCTCTGATTTGCACTAAAAATTATACTTCAATCTAGCATAAATTTTCTCAATCTTTATCTCAAATATGTACTAAACACAATCCTCTAGTCTAGCAAAAATTTGGTCAATCACTGTATCTGATCTTGCACAAACCTATCCTTAAATCTACACCAAACTCTATCCTCAAATCTGTCCTCAAGCCTTAACATAAAGCTTGGTCCAATCACAAATCAACTCAACTAGATCTGATCCAAACCTTAACTCAAGGCTTGAACAAATCAATCAAACAAATCTACTCTCAAGCCTTCTCGAAGACTTACCTTAATTTTGCATCGTAAGCTTCCATAAAATCTTACACTAATCTTTCCACAATTCTTCACCAAGACTTACCTCAAATCTGCTCAACAAGTTCTCACTAGAACTTGTCCAATATTCTCAATAAGTCTTCACTAAGACTTACCTCAAATATATTTGTAAGCTTCTACAAAAACTCACACAAATCTGCCCTTAAGTCCACTCTAGGACTTGCTCAAATCTGCTCACTAGATTTTAGAAAATCTTGTTCAAATCAACTCAATCTATCACAGAAAACCTCTTCAATAACAAACAAGTTTCACTTAGAATATTTTTTAACTTACAGAAAAATATAGAGAATGGTTAGAGACTCAATATGATTCACACTCACAAAAATGCTCAATAACTTTCAATATCTCTTGTTTTACCATAGAAACATATAGAGAATGGTTAGAGACTCAATATGTTTCACATTCACAAAACACTCAATCACTTTCAATTTCTCCTTCAAATTAATTAAGAAATAAAGAACAATTTGTTTCACAGAACTTGAACTATCACTCCAATGCTTTCAATCAATTATACTCAATCAACGTCACTCAATCAATCACTTAATGAAACACAACTTGTTTACAAAATCTAAACAAGTATTTCACTTCACTTCCAACAACTCAAACTATGAATCTCAATCCTTGACTCAAGATGATTTCTCATTAACATAACAATGATACTCATGTTATTTTCACAAACCCTAATCATGCACATGAAGGTTTACTCAAATATTTCCAACAATTATTTTTAAACAACCTCACATAACAATGATACTCATGATATTTCACAAACCCTAGTTCAAGATAGTTCTCAATCTCTCACTCAAATGGTCTCACAAACATTCACCAATCATACACATGAAATATTACTCAACAATGCTTATCAAACAAACATTTTCACTCCAAATTAGCATTCATAACATTTAATCCAATGATATTTCACTCACAAGGATGATATGCCCATACCTTTTGTTTGATGAAGAATTGAACTCAAAATCTGTCTCAATCACAATCAATCTCTTTGCCAATATCAAAGGTTAGGTAGCAAAAATATTCACCCAAATACTCTCTCAATATTAATTCAACATTACAAAATTAACAAAATCAAGTACACCTTATTATCTCCAAACTTTATCAAATAACGACTTCAACCATTCGGTTTCACAATGACCCTTTTCAAATTTTTAATGCACGATATAATCCAAACACTACTTATGTCTCCGCACTCAAAATTGTATTTTTTAAGTAATTAACTTTATAAAACAATGCAATATATTTTTAACCCTCAATAAAATATATCTCACTTTCTCTAAGGTAAAAATTAATCACCTTACCCTTTTAAGTCCCTAAGCACTTTAACAAAAACCAAATAACGCATTTTCTAATAATTTTCCCTCTTCACACTATAACCCAAGTACAAAAATTAAACTATGCACTTTGAGCGCCACCAACGACCTTAGTCAATGCACAATTTAATTAAAAATTAAAATACCTCCTTGCATGCTCCCCATGGGATTCAATCCCTAGTCGAAGCACCTCCAACACCTTAGCCACAACTCCCATTTCGTGTGAGATAAGAACTCATGTGGGAGGTAAAGGTGCCTAGGGTGCTTTGACTCCTCCTTACACGCCAAAAGCAAAAAAAGATTTGTCCTATGTCACCACCAAGAATAGAACGTAGCACCTCTATGTTCCAAATACTTTACACACATCAGATTCATTACTAGCCCAATCGTTGGTTGGTGTTTGTCCTTTCCACCTAACTCGCTTTGTCTTCCATAGATTTCAAGGCAAATAAAAATTATAATATATTATCCTTTGCTTGCTCACGAAATATTTTGCCTTCACTTCAAACTCGCATGCATACATAGGGGTAAGTGCTATGTTATTTATACCATATGCCTTCCTTTTCCAACGTCGACGGAGAATATAAAATTTGAATTCATTTTGGCACCCAACCCAACTTTGGGTTATGAAAATATTATTTTTATAAATAAATTTATAATATAAATATTATAAATTATTTATAAACTACCTTAGGCATAATTAAACTTTTAATATTATAATAAAGTATTATAATATTATTTCCATTGGGTCTAAGTGTTTTCCTCATTCGTCGTTAGACCTTTTTTGACCACCTTTAATATTATAATAATAAATATTATAGTATTATTTCCTTTAGGCTTTTTATTTAGGGTATTTATTTATCATTTTGACCAATCATCTGGAGCTCTTAGACCAAATCTCTTGGGCTTAAAATATAAATATTTTAACCCTTCTTTTACCAAGTCCTGTACTGATTCCTGACACTGACTCTTGACATCAATGACAACACAACTAATTCAAAATTTCCAACATATCCATAATAACAAGTTATGCTAAATAGAGTTGATGAATAGGTTTGATCAAGCATTGCACATCTTCTAGTATACACCTAACATTACAACACTTTAGAAAAAATTCAATTTTCTTTTTCATAGAAACCTTTATAATTCCTAGGATTATACCAACCAATCTATCGATTTCGGATAAAATACTCTCAAATTTATTAGCATAAAAAAATTTGAGTCATAAATTATTACAAAGTTTTTTAATAAAAATGCTTTCAATTCTTATATATACCTAACTATAATAAGTTTTCATCCAAGGCAGCCCATCCTCATCCACTCAACTACAAATCAACCTATTATTTCAGGAAAAATACTTTCAATGTTATTATCATAATAATTTTTCACAAATCAAAATTTTTATGCTTTTATGTTATTTTCAATGTTATTACACCTAACTATAATGTCATCCTTTAAATAATTTAAAAGACTATGAATTGTTGTATACATATTTTTTTACTTTGAAAACAAATATTAAAAATAGAATAATTACAAGTTGGGATAAGACTCCTCCCAACCTTAGCTAGCAAGATTATCCCTTTCCTCTTAACTTTTCAACAAACTTTTGTAACCTATGCTAATAAATTTCCTGATGAGGGAATCTTATTACATTACCTAGGCTTAGTTTATTAGTAAGTTAGTTCCTAGGTTTAGTATTGTTCATGCTAATAACCCATATGAGTCTTTACCTCACGTATGATTCTAGAAACTAATTCTAGAATCTATTAGGTGGTAACTTAAGTTAGTAATTAGCTTAATGTAGCTTAGTTGTTAGAATTAGATTAGTGTTAGTTAGCTTAAGATAGCTTATTATATCTTGCCTCCCTACTTGGCATATTTGTGCTAGATTTGGGAGTCTAGTTATCTTGTACTTTGGCATTCCTATGCCTATTTAAACTTTGAAAATATATGGAATAGCAGGTTGGATTTGAATCCTTAATACTGGTATCAAAGCAAATTAGATTTGGAGACTTGGGTTATTGTCATATTCATGTTATTTAGTGTTTCATACACTAAGGTTTAGTTCAACTCTATCTTGAGTTGTTGCTTGAGTGAATTAGCCAATTAGGATTTTATAGACTGGTTTTGGCTTTCAACATCAATCAACTATATCTGGATTGTCCTTCAAATTTCGGTCATGTGTCGACTAGATCTTGATGGGTGTTTAATAATCTTAGCATATTTTGGAATAAATTTTTGATAGTTTTGTAGTACAACTAAGGTTTCATCTTAGTTTAGTGTTTTTTTGGAGTAATTTGGATAATATTGGTGAATATAACATTAACTAAGCTTTAGCTTAGCATTATTTTAGCTATATATATTATAAACATATAGTTATAAAAAATTATTTTTTTTTTGGCACCAACGATCGATGACATCTCAACCAATGCAACCCACCAACGAGTACCCGAACAATGCATTATTGCCATATTTTAGTGTCGTTCAGCTAACATTCTAGTAACATTGTGTGGTCATTATACGACATAGTCTACCAACACTATGTGTACCTATGTTAAGTGTTGCCTAATAGGCTTCCACACCTATGTCAGGTGTTGCCTAATAAGTTGGCTAATAGGCTATAGTCTATTGTTATGCTAAAGCATGCACCATGCCTGATTCATTGTTAGGTACTATGTACCTTAGCATGTGACATAGTTGTAGTTGCATCTAAATTACAAATACCAATAAGACATTGCTCAATAATAACTTTAGGATCACATCTTAGGAGGAGTGCATCTAAATTGCATGGAATTTCATGTAAACTAACACCAAGATTTGCACTACAAATTTTCTTGGACAACGTATGATGGAGTATAGGTTGGCAATGGCATTCAACAAAATCATTTGCCAATATTTGTAGGTGGGTAAAAAAAATGAGGTATAAATTTTTTAAATCTATATTAAGGTTTCTAAATTTAATTTTTCTGTAGTTACTAATTTTAATAAGAGCTTGATTAGTTTTAATTAATCACATTGATTAATTAATATTTCTTTTATTAATTAAGTTATTTTAAAATTAATAATTAAAAAGGAAAATTTAAAATTTTATTATTAGATTTAGTATCTCAAATTCAACCATTTTAAAACTTTTAAGAGTTTTTTTTTCACACTAGAAAACCTTAAAAATAGTGAAGAAACTTGATTAATCTACCCTCCATTAGATTGACATAAGTATTATTGCTCATAATTAGCTAGGAGTTATTTCATTGAAGGGAAAAAAATTGTAACAAGGTACACAAAATCTACCTTGCTTAAAGTTCCTTTTTTCCTTTTCTCTTAGCTTATAGCCATTTGCAAATGGCTTTGTATTTGGCTTCCCAAGTGGTATAATTGACCCAAATTCCACATGCACTTGAAGATAAAGTTAATGAAACAAATTTGACCCAAGTTGTCAGTAGCCTTGCTGCCAAGGTTAATGACATCAATGTACAAAATACCACTGATATCAAGATTTATAATAATGAACCACGCCTAAAGGCTTGGTGTGAGGTTTCGTTGTATTATAGGTCAAGGAATATAGATATCTTCAATAGTTAGATTTTAGACGTGAAATCTTGGTTTTCCTACACTCGCACTCAATATGATGATAAAGTTCCATTTGTAAAGATTAACATTTTAGGCTTAGCTAAAGTTTTAGTGGAATAAAAATAAGGTCATGATGCATTAAAAACTTGGGAGAATCTTGTAAAAGCGCTCAAACAATATTTTTATCCCTCAAACTTTCAAATATAATTGATTATTATGTGGATTCATTTTCGATATGAAACTAATATGTTCGTTCAAAACTACATCTTCCAATTTAACAAGTATCACATCCTTGTTGATGTGGATGATGAAGTAGAAACTCTTATTCTTAAATTTTAGAGCAGGCTCTTGGAGCACCTGTATAGAGAGATCATGTATGATCCTATGTCAACATTGGACCTTGCTTTCAATCATGTGCAGTTTGCAAAATATAAGTTTTTGGTACAATCAAAGGGGTTTTTTCCTCCTCCTTCTTCATCATTTGGTGGTTTGTCACAGGGGATAAGTTCTTCTCGAAAGAAGACCATTTCACCAAAGCATAATTCTTCTTTTTCTCCCTCTCCTTCTTCTTCTTCTTCTTCTTATTCTTCTTCTTCTTCTTATAATGATAGCAAATTTTGTAATCATTGTAACTAAAGAGGCCATAGTAAATTTGAGTGTTTTAGAGAGAAGAAGAATTTAATTGTAAAACCTCAATAAGAGGCACCACATGGGCCACTTGAGTTTGTGGTTGATAATAAGGAATATAAAGAACTTAAGGGTCAATTGGACAATCTAACTCTTATACACCATAATAGTTTGTTTATCACCAAAGCACACCTTTGTCACAACTATTTTGTCAAATGCATTTTCGAAAACAAATCACAAAAAAATCTGATTGCCAAATCCATAGTTGATCAGCCCAAACTGCCTATAGAATCTCATCCTTGTCCTTATTTCCTTGGATGGAAGGATTTAGATTCTACCTATTTAATCACATAATATTGTTTGATATTGTTTGCCTTGGGTCTACATTATGTGGATCACATCACTTGTGATGTGAATCCCATGGACTATTGTAGATTGATTTTGGGATAGCCCTATCAATATGATAAACAGGTTTAATATGATGTGTTTCACAAAACCTTCACCATGCATCATCCGAATAAGAAAGAATCTTTCTTATTGGTAATCTTCACACCTCTTGTGAACACCTAGAATGACATCAACATTTATCAACCAAATACTGTAGATAATATAAAAGGATATATTTCACCTAGTAAAGTCCCCCAAGATGGAGAAAACTATAAGTCCTTGTGGAAAAAAATCCAAATATTAAATATTAAGACAAATTATGTAGATAATCCAACAAAAGCATAATAAATGATGGATTTATCAATATTCATCATAGAAATTATGAAGTGAAGGGAATTTAGAACAAGGAAGATAAGGGTGTGACTCTAACTTGCCTATAAATTGATTTAAAAGATTAGGAGAAACCTCGAGAGAAGCTAACATATATTATATATTTGAATACGTCTCCTCCAAAATCTATGTGAAATGTCCCATCGCCACCATTGCAGCCCACCTCCATAAAATGTGAATTATTATCACGCCTAGACTTCAGATGAACAATCACAGAATATACGCTGGTCTTGGTAGGCGGCTTTTATTCGCGGGCTTTTTATAGGCATGACCTGCTCACAATTCACCTTTTACGGAGGTGGGCTGCAATGGTGGCGATGGATATTCTCCCCCGCAATTCCAATTATTTGTTTCCATAATTAATTCATGCATGCTTTTGCAAGCCAAATTTTCCAATTATTTTTTTCCGTAATTAATTCATGCATGCTTTTGCAAGTCAAATTTTCAACGTTAATTAATTAATAACCCTTCGTCCGTCAAACGCCTCTCCTTCGTACTTCACTTCCAATGTCTTTTCACTCCTTGTTTTTACACGCACGCTTGATTTCTTAAAAAAACAAGCAAAATCGCACAAGAAGAGAATATGAGTTCTCACAAATCACTCGAGACAGAAGAAAAAGACTCAACGTCTAATTAAATTTTCGATAATTTAAGTATATAAAAATAATAATTTATAATAATAATATGAAAAATTAAATACCAAAATAATTAGATATTATAACGTTAATTTATCTAAAAAAATTATTTTCTGACACGACCTGCATTTGGATGTGTTGTAGATTTCGTTATAGAAAGTTCAAGGTCTTTCATCCACATGTTCGATAGTCAAACTTTTTCCTATTAATATGTGGGGACAAGCTATGTCATCTTTATCCCGTGCTAAATGATTTGATTGGCAACGCTAGAAGATAAGTTAACAAATGTTTTATTCGATTAATTAGTTAATTTATTTTATTTAAAAAAAAAAAATTAGGTTTGAATTTTAAGTTTAAATTTCGCTAAAAATAAGGATTTAAATAATTAAATTATTGTATTATCATTGTGTAATGATAATATAACAAAAATGAAAACAATAAATGGGTGTTAAGATTTGATTTCCAAAATTAATGTTTTTCATGTATTTGGATTTATTTTACACATTAAATTAAAAATGACCTTTACTTAGTAGATGATGAGTAAATGTTTGAACTTTTGAATAATATTATAGTATTAAGTTTTACTCATTCATTATTGATATTTTGCTTTCGAGAAAGTTAAGAAGAAAAATATAATATTTAATTTAACTTATTACAAAATATATCTAATTAATGGTTAATGATGGTTATTTATATTGTAAATTTGTTATTAAATATTTATTGATGTTAACTGTCGAATCTTAACCTTATTTCAAATATTTAGTTAAAGAATAATTTATTCAATTAATTTCTATGACTTGCTCTTGTTGGGACACCAAATTGGTATATCTTTAGGCATTTATCTTGGATATCCAAGTTCAAATCATAGGAAGGGTGATCCTCGATGTCCTCTTCTTAAGAAAAGGTATAGGGCCTTTAAAACATCCTTGTATTTATATTAATTTAAAAAATTGATTTCAACGACTTAATGATGCAAAGCAAAAACTAAAAATAATTTTATATCATTGTCATCAAATATGATTTAGTCACTTTGAAATTTTTGGTCTTCACTCTTTGGTTTTTTTTTAATTCTAGTTTGATTATACCTCTTAGCCTATCAAGGTTTGTTAGAATAAGTGAATATTCTATTAAGTTTCACTAGGATACACACTTGAGTTTCCACTCCTCCATATGTCAGGAGAACTCTCAGTGGTGTCTTCATCAGGTTTGATGAGTTGTTGTAATCCAACGATAAATGATCAACTCTACTATTTATACAGAGTTATCCTAGAGATAAATCAATCAGTTCCACTCTTCTCTTCATCTTTTGTGTAATACTTTGCATATCTATTATTGTGAAATTCTAACATGGTACCAGAGCAGGATATATTTTGCTAGTATTCTCTCTTGAAGGTTCTAGGATCTGATTCATTTACTTTGGATAATTTTTTTTGGCTATCTAACTTCAAAGTTTGCATTAGTCTCCTTTTATCCATTGTTATTTTTTTTACTCTTTCAACATATTTATTTTTATATATGTTGCATATTATTTCATATCTATATTGAATTTGTGCTTGGAGAAAACTTTTAAGAAAATATAGCTATTTCCATTCTTTAAAACACGTGGTTTATCCTGTGTGAAGGCAATTTTATCACCTTTTTTTTTTCTTTTTCTTTTTTTTTTCAAATGAAAATAACCTCTTTATTTATTTTTTTCTCAACATATTCATCTTATTCTAACACTTAGAGGCCCACATTTCTAGTTATATCCCTTTTTTCCGTTTATACTTATAGCAAAAATCTCGGATTAACTCCAAGTGTTATCTTAAAGATTTTTTTTTAGTTTCTTTTATTCGCTCGTGGAGGAAATAAAATCCCTCACTCATTATTATTAAACTCAAAGATCTCTGGCACTCTCGATGTTGGACCTCAAAGTTCTCTGGTGCTCTGTATTATTATTAAATTTATAATATCGATGCTAGAGAGGTCCTGGCACTCTTATTGGTGCTATTATTAATTAATGTTGAGTTACGAGTTTATGGTGGATTAATAAGAGTTATTAGTTTCGTTACTACTTAGACATCTAAAAATCTCTCTAGTGCACTAAACTTTGAATTTAGACATTTCCCGTTTGCCCATATAGTTTGTTGTTCCTCTCGGAGTCATTTTCCATCGGTGCTCTCTCTCTTAGTCGGTATTTATATCAATATCCCTATAGTTCATTTTAAAATATTATTTCTTTATGATTATTTTTGTTGTCTAAAGCGAATGTGAAATTGTGCTCCTTCCTTTTAGTCGTATTGTACAGGTTCGATCTTCATCCAGGAAGCACTCTAACTTTCGCCCATACGATGCTTTAGGAAGAGGCATCTCATTTTAACATATTTTGCAGGTCTCTCAATTTTAACATAGGCAGCGACACATTTATTTGAAACATTTCACTGCTTTCATACGGTTTCCAAAACGTTTTCTTTCTTTTGAAAATGCTTATTAAAAATTGTTTTAATTTCATCATTATCTAACAATTTTTGCAGCATTATGTGTTTAGAGAGCTAGTGCTATTTTATCTAACGATTTCTATAGTGTTACGTGTTTAGAGAGCTAGGGCTATTTTATTTAATAATTTCTGTAGTGTTACGTGTTTTGAAAGCTAAGTATTGATCATTATCTCTTTCACCAGTGTATCACCATAGTGACCTCTCTCTCGATAGTTTACTCTCTCCACGTTACCTGGTTTCGATTTTCACCACTTGCTATTTTAGGCCAAAAGTTTATAAATTTTTATTTTCGCATTTCCTTTTATTAGCATTCGTTTCCTTTGAATCATGGTGTTTCAAAGTTCCTTTGTCTATGTTTTTTGGAAGGCCTCAAATTAATTATTGTAGCTCTCCACAAAAATGGCAGATGACACATATTGTAAATTTTTAATAATTTTTTTTTGGGAAGAGGGTGAGTGCATTTTTTGCACTCAATTGGTCCATCATATTTAAGGGGTGTGTGTTTTCTTTTGTCTATCTTCATCTATGTCTTTTATTTATTTCAAGTAAATTTATGAGGTTATAGTTTTTAAATGTTACTTTAAATTTCATAGATAAAATCACATTAAAACCTTAAAATTGCTTTATACAAAAAGGGGGGGCCTATATTTAAATTATTGCTATCTTTGTCTTTTATTTGATTTAATATACACTTTAAAATTTCTCAATTTTACTATTAAATTCAAAACATTTAAGAGGCCCATCTATTTTATACAAAAAAAAATTCTCTTTGGCAATTATAAATTATATTTGTTCATTATAACCTTGTTTATTTCATAGATAAGATTATTTTTTAAAAGAAAATTTTGTTTCTCCCATCATTTCCTTTTAAGTGTTTTTAAAAAAAATCATTAATTTAAATTTACAAGATTTCAAAATAATTCCTTATTTTTTCAAATATCTTTTGCCTACGTTCCATGTATCAGTACCTATAAAAACTTATAGTTTCCCTCTCGTAAGGGCGAGTTTTTGAGGCAAATGGTATAAAGGCCTGGAAAATATTTTTCTATAATCTGTTTCTTTGGATATCTCTCTAACTTATAGTTTCCCTCTCGTAAGGGCAAGTTTTTGAGAAAACACCAAATAAACTGATTTTTTCCCTGCATATCAAGCCAATACCTTTCCAAATTCTTCTCTCTACTTACAGTCTCCATTAAGTAAGGGTGGGTATTATGAAGAATAAAAGGATTTGGCTCTCTCAAACAAAAAATATTAAAAAATAATTATACTTATAGTTTTCCTCTCGTTAGGGTGGGTATTTTGAGTAATATATATTGAAAAGCTTCATATCTTTTATTTCTTCCATTTGCATTAAAAATAATAATTAAAGTTCTAATGGGGGATATATTGGTTAATTATAAAACTTCAATCCTTTTAAAAATATGAATTCAATTGCACCTCTCACCCCTCATAACTTTCACACTTGGAAATCTAAAATTTTAAATCTTATCTCTCAAAAAGGTCTTACTCATTTTTTAGAAGAAAAGCAACCATAATTTGATAAATAATATGAAATATTTGTTCATAAAGGAAAAATGCACAAAAATATGGGTATTATTAGCTCTAATATTCATGAAAGTTTGTGGTTTCATATTACAGATTGCAAAAATCCTTATGAAAGTTGGAAGAAATTAAAGACTCTATTTGGGAAAGTAGATCAGATGATATCAATGCAATTAGAATCCGAACTCACATCTCTATCTCTTGAATATTTTAGTAGTATTGTTGACTTCCTCACTAAGTTCAAATAAGTCCTCACTCAATACAAAGGCAATGGGAAGACTAAGATAGAAGAATAATGCATTCATCTAATCCTTTCAAAGCTAAATGGTGTTTTTCAAATTTTTGCAACCACCTTCATATCTGCTAAATATGCTCTTGGTGCAACCTTTAAAATTCCCTCTTTAGAATAATTTTGAGATAGATTAACTAGGTAAGAAACCAAACTTGCTATATATGAAATCTCTTCTTCTTCTTCAAAAGCCTTAGTAATGTTCAAGCCATTAATGTTCAAGGAAAAACCTCCAATGCTTCCTCTTTCATAGGAATGTCCAATTTTATGAAAAATTCCCTTAAAAATATCCTCCAAAGACCTCCTCCTCCATTGAGACTTCTCCTATAGTAGAACCTCAATATTATGAAGAGCCAACCCTTGAAGTTAATTTGGTTATTTATAATCAAGATGAAGAACCTGTAACTCCTTCTCAATGTTTTTTAAATCCTTCAACTCCTTCTTCTATGCCAAAATAGGCCTACATCATTGTTAAAGAAGCTACTCCCTACATTCAAAATCTTCCTTCAAACAAATCATCAAATCCCATAGGTACTAGTATTGTATGTCAATCCATTTTCTCTGATCCTCAATCCTTCAAAGAAGCCTCAGGTATAAAAGAATGAGAAGATGTCATGGATAATGAATTTTCTTCCTTGATTAAAAATTATACTTGGGATTTAGTTCCCTTACCTAATGGAAGAAAATTAGTTCGTTATAAATGGATTTTAAAAATCAAATATGGGCCTAATGGAGAAATAGATAAACACAAGGCTCGTCTTGTAGCCAAAGTTTTTTCTCAAATAGAGGGTATTGATTGTATAGAAACCTTTGCTCTCGTTGCTAAAATGGATTCTGTTAGATTGGTTCTTTCTCTGGCTGCTTCCCATAAATGGTCAGCCTATCAAATGGATGTAAAAACTGCCTTTTTACATGGAAATTTAAAAGAATAAATATTCATGGAACAACCCAATGGTTTTACTAAAGACTCCTCTCTTGTTTGTTAGCTTCAAAAATCTCTATATGGCCTCAAACAAGCCCCTAGAGCTTGGTATAAAAATATGGACTCCTTCCTTCTTTCAGCAGGTTTTTCTCATTGTGAGTTTGACAATACAGTTTACATTTGGAGAAGTAAAGGAAATATCACCATTATTGTTCTTTATGTTGATGATCTTCTTGTCACTGGTAGTAACCTCACTCACATTCAAAATATAAAAGACTCCCTCTCTAAAAAAATTGAAATGACTGATCTAGGTCTAGCATTTTTCTTCCTTGGAATTCAAATAAAATAAAATAAAGTAGGAATCACCTTATGTCAACAAAATTACACTCAAGATCTCCTTCAAAAGTTTAAAATGACATATTACAAACCTTCTCCTACCCCATTTCAATCTAGCATTCATCTCAGTACTTCATGCTCATCTCCTCATTGTGATGCTACTCTATACCGTCAGCTTGTAGGTAGTCTGTTATACCTTACTCATACTCGCCCTGATATCTTCTATGTTGTTGGGCTCATATCTAGGTTCTCTCATAATCCTCATTTTAGTCATTAGCAAGCATTTAAAATAATTCTTCATTATTTATAGGGTACTACACACTTTGGGCTCATCTATAAGGGAGACTCCATGGATATAATTGGATATACATATTCATATCGGGATGGATCAGTAGATGACAAATTTTCTAAGATATTTTTTTTGCCTTGGTTCTTCACCAATAGCCTGGTTATGCAAGAAACAACAAACAGTAGCATTATCTTCTATAGAGGCAGAATACAGAGCAACAATTTCAGATTGTCAAGAAGCCCTTTAGCTTCATCAAATTCTCAAAGAATTTGGTTTCTTCCATAAGGGGCCTATAAATCTTTGGTGTTACAATAAAAGTACAATTCATATTGCACGTAATCTAGTTGAGCATCAATGCACCAAACACATTGAGATCCACATGCACTTCATCAGGCAATATATTCAAAATGGGGATATACACTTGGAATATATTCTAACAGAGAATCAACAGAGAATCAACTTGCAAACATCTTCACCAAGTCATTTCCTTCTCCGCGTTACCTTTAGTTGTGAGAAAAAATTGGAGAATTACAACTGCATTGATAAAGAGGTCTTCCACCTCTCACTATATTGTACATGAGTACCTCATCAGGCCTTATTTTCGGGACTCATATTTTATTTGTTAAAGAGGAAAATATTTTCCATCCGAATGCAAGCCTCTTTCATACTTCTTTGCTTTTGATTGATGGATTTTTCCACTGGGTTGTTACCATCATTTCAAAACAAAAGGGTGATAGTTGGTTTTTTCCCACAAGGATTTTTTCCACCAACTATCTATTTTGTACATGAGTACCTAATCAAGCCTTGTTTTCGAGACCATTTGTAGAATCTCCCCTAGTATCACTTAAGGGGAGTGTTAGAATAAGTGAACATTCTCTTAAATTTTACTAGGATACACACTTGAGTTTCCACTCCTCCATGTGTCAAGAGAAATCTTAGTGGTGTCTTCATCAGGTTTGATGAGTTGTTGTAATCCAACAACTCTCAATGATCAACTCTGCTATTTATACAGAGTTGATCCTAGAGATAAATCAATCAGTTCCACTCTTCTCTTCATATTTTATGTAATGCTTTGCATATCTATTATTATGAAATTCTAACAAGGTTTGCCCATGATAAATTCAAATAAAAGATAAAGCAATCCATGTTCCCTCTCCTATAAATTAGTTGTCTTAGGACTAAAGAAGATCTCAATTAATAATCTTAATAGTGCAAGCTATATTTTATAAAATCTTACCTAAAAACAACAAGTCACTTCTAAAGGGATAAATTAAAAAAAAATTAATGACCATATTCCTCAAACAACAACTAATGATCCCAATCTAGTTTTACAACCATATTTTATTGTAGATAATATCTTAAATCACCTCAAAGGTGATGATTTGTAAGATCATGGTAATACACATCATCATAAAAAACCTTAAATATTCAACAAGAAAAAGACCATCTCTATATAGGGATATAAAAATTGCTCTTGGAGAAAATGACTATTTACATTAATTGACTATAAGTACATTTTTGAAGGTGACCCCTAATTTTATAAGTATGTAAGACTTTTCATGAAGCCATGAAATTTATAATTTATTCCCATAAAGGAATTCTCCTTAAAATTACCGATTCATATTATAATTTGTTTTTCCCTTCTATTGAACTTTTGGAAAGAGATGATATTGGAGATGTTATGGAACTCCTTCGATACTTACCATGGTACCTCTCATATTTCAAAAAATGGGAGGATCACTACTTATGCTATGGCTATTTATAAAAAAAATATCTGCTACTTGTCTAAGAAAGTGTGATGACACCTCTTGTGAACACCTAGAATGATATCAACATTTATCAACCAAATATTGTAGCTAATATAAAAGGATACATTTCACCTAGTAGAGTCCCCCAAGATGGAGAGAACTATGGGTCATCGAAAAAAACCTACATAGTAAGACAAATTGTGTAGATAATCCAAAAAAAACATAATAAATGATGGATTTATCAATATTCATCATAGAAATTATGAAAAGAAATTAGGAAAATGAAGAGAAGGGTATGGATTGGCACTTTGTGTAGTGCTTGTAGAAGGTTTGTAAAACCTTGGAGAAAAAAATTGGCACTATGTGTAAGTGCTTGCAGGAGGTTTTTTTATGTAAAACCTTAGAGGGAGAAATTGGCACTTTGTATAGTGCTTGCAGAAGGTTTGTAAAACCTTGGAGAAATAAATTGACACTCTGTGTAAGTGCTTGTAGGAGGTTTTTTTTATGTAAAACCTTAGAGAGAGGAATTGGTACTTTGTGTAGTGCTTGAAGAAGGTTTCTAAAACCTTGGAGAAAGAAATTGGCACTCTGTGTAAGTGCTTGCAGGAGGTTTTTTTTTATGTAAAACCTCAGAGGGAGGAATTGGCACTTTGTGTAGTGCTTGCAGGAGGTTTACTATTTTTAAACCTTGAAGGAAGAATTGACACTATGTGTAGTGCCTGCAGGAGGTTTGAGATATAGAACCTCGAAAGGATATTGGTAATTTGAGGAGTCCTTACAAATGTGTGGCCCTATATGGTGAGCAATTATGATTTGATCAAAGGAACTCGCAGGAGTAGAGTTATTTTCAACCAAAGGAGAATGATGCAGGAGCCTATCTTTAGAGGGTTTTTTTAAATAAGTTTTAAAATAATTTTTTTATTACTCAAAATGGAATTATTTGACGCAAAAATAATTTACCAAAAATGGTAATTACTAAAAACGACAAATTTTGATGCAAAAATAATTTCCCAAAAATGATAATTATTTTAAAAGGTAGTTTTTGGTGGAAAAATCAATTTTCCAAAAATAGTAATATTTTATTTTTAGGGCTTTAAGCTTTAGGGTTTTATTTTAGGGTTTCTTTTAGGGCTTCAAGCTTTAGGGTTTTATTTTAGGGTTTCTTTGGGGATATATTCCCTTGGTATTGCATTGTAAAAGGGGGAAGTGAATCCAGGAATAAAACATGAATATATTTATTAGTTTATTTCCATGTATTATAGTTTTTATGTAATGAGAGGTATTTTATTTTGACCTCTTGCAATCGGATTCACATCAGAGAACCTCAGACTAGCTAAAAAATATTATATATTTGAATACATCTCCTTCAAAATCAATGTGAAAACTAAAGCCTTCCCAAGATAAATATTAATCTTAGTTTCTTCCTTGATAGAATCTAAGTAAGATGAAATGAAATGCTTTTAGTAAGTTATAGATGCTAAAACTAAAAATACCCACTCTTTTTAATTTTTTTCCTAGGTTATATTTTAGGATTTTGAGACTTTAAATGATTAGTAATTCTTTCACACAATGGTAAATATGGACTTATTATGGTGGCAACTAAATGGAATCAATGATACCAACTAGAAGATGTTGATATAAAATAAACATAATAACATCCCAAAAGAATACATACAAGTCTAAAGTTAGAACTAAAGGAGAAAGTAGATATAACATTGGGCATCATGAAATATGAGATCAAAATTCCAACAATAATTGACGTAACAGTGAAGTAATATAGAAAATATGACAAAAAAAAATAAGTCTTATTTGAAAGCAACATTGAGAGGTAAGATAATCAAGAAGCTACACTTCCACTATTGTACTATCCTCAATTCTTGATAATCTCCTAAGATACAAGAGGTCAAGGTAGTAAGACCTAACAAAATATTGTTAAGAGATTAATTAAGGACCATCCAATAATTTTACTATAGGGAAAACAACTTACAATGAATGAAGAAATTAATATATCCAATAAAAATAGAAATAAAACCAATGATTTACATTCTTATTCTAAGGGTGGTTGGGAGGTAGCATGAATATTTTGAATTTCATATAATTTCAAATAAAAAATAGTCTAGGATTTAAAAGATATCTCTTCTTGATATATACTTAAGAGGTTTGAACAAGGATATCATGATATTCAATTACGATGCCCCTACTATATTTATTGAAAAGTTGGCTCTCTATCATGCCACATGGATGTATGGTTAGAAAAGAGAATATAAATCTTTATGGGTTATGTAATGGGATTTTAGTACTATTCTATCATTGGAATAAAATAATGGAGGAATAAAAATATGAAACCATTTTGTCAACTTGTTATATAGATGTATCTCATTCTACAAACTTTATGATATCCATTTGCCTAATGGCATCTATACATAAAAGAACATAAGGGTTTCATAGGACATATTGCTAAAAAAATTGGATCACTTTCTTCTCAACAACATGGGAATATTGATAAACTTCCTCTTACATCACCATTTTAGATTAAATTAGATATAACTATTTGAAAATTTTGGTAGAACTACAACAATTTAAAAATCTTTATAATGTTTCTTTTAATTTGAAATGTGCTTAAAATATTTAGGTTTAGAAGATTTTATGAAGTAATAGTGCGCTAAATATACATAATGTCATGGTTGTACCCAGTAAGTCTTCTTCTACAACATTAGATTCATAAAATTTCAATTTAAAGAAAGAATCTAGACATGATTTGGAAATATATTTCACCAAAAGGGAGAGGTTCTTCAAAAAATGGCAAATAGACAATAGCATATTAAGGATTTAGATCTAGTCCATACAAAATCTATCTATATATGCCTTCATACTAAATTATTTAGAATAATAGGAAGTAAAATAATATAAATATTGGATTAAACAATCAAGGGATAAGTGGTTAAATGATAGAGACAAGAACTAAACCCTATTTCACAAGATTGTATAGCCATTAAAACTAGTCATTTCTAAGATGTATTTCTTTACTCTATGATAGATATTCAATAGGAAGAAATTTTCTACTTTCAATATTTTTTCTAGAAAATCAAGGAGAATAATTATTCTCAACATGAGAAAATCCTTGGTTTTAACCCCACTATAGTATCTCTAGATAAAAATACGAAAATATTGCAAGCAATATCAGTTAAAAAACTAAAAAATTATAGCTATAAGAATGAATAGATTCATATAGCAAATAAACACATTAGAAAAAAATATATAGTAGAAATACAAGATAGATTATTGTTATCCAATAAATGCTTTTAAATAAATTATACAATATCTTTAGATATTATATTATGAGTAGGATCAAATCACAAATCCATTATTTTGAGTTGTGAGTTACCTAAAAATGATCATCCAAAGACATTTTTCTTCCATTCTATGTGGCTCCAAGACCTTGATTTTTTCTAGATGGTTATGTTATGGTGGGATGAATAGAAATTTGAAGGATCATTTATGTATAAGTTTATTCAAAATTTGAAATACTTAAATGAGCAAATTAATATATGGAATGCCAAATATTTTGGTAATATTTTAAAAGAAAATAAAGAAATTATATCCAAGCTCAAAAATTTACAAGAGATAGTAGAAATTAATGGAATGGATTAGGATTCTTATGTGAAAGAAAAACAATTAATTTTTTCTTATCATAATGGATTGAAAAAGGAGGATTCATATTTGTTCCAAAAATGTAGAGATAAAAGGCTCAAGGAAGGAGATAGAAATACAAAATTCCATCATAAATCTCAATTTAAAATTGGAGGTAGAGATGATTTGAAAATATTTCTTAGCAAAAGAGAGAGGTTCTTCAATAAATGACAAACATACAATAGGATATTAAGCATTTAGATCCAGTCCATAAATAATATTTCCATGTATGCCTTCATACTAAATTAGTTAAAATAATTTTAAGTAAAATAATATAAATATTAGATTAAACAATCAAGGGATAAGTGCTTAAAGGATAGCAACAAGAACGCAACCCTATTTCACAAGATTGTATAGCCATTAAAACTATTACTTTCTAAAATGTATGGAGAAATAGCTCAAGGAAGGAGACAGAAATACAAAATTCTAAACTATATCTTGATGCAATAACCTAAACATTCAACACAACAGATCCCAGCGCATCCCTATGTATGAGTGATATATTTGGCAAGCGGCTATGCGAGCGTTTCATTCAGGTTGAGTGCAAGAAGCTCCAGAGGTTGGTTTTTAGGGCCTTCGGGCCTTAGTGGCCAATATTTTTGTGGTTTATGCTCAATATTTTAGCAGGAAATATTGCAGGTGATACAAGATGGGTTAGAAATTTATCTTTCAAGAGATCATACTATGAACTTGAGTGATAACGGCTTCCAATTTGCTGCATAAAAGAAAAGTGAAAACCATACCTTTGCACGTCATCTAGGTAAAGGATTAAAGAGATCACGAAACAAGTTTCAAGTAGTTGATCAAAAAATAGGTCATATCTCAAGTGAATCGGGTGCTAAGGTGCACCTACAAAATAATTGTACTGTGAAAACCCCTGTCAAGGGTAAGAATTTTGAAGACTCAGTCAAAAAATGAATTTTAGGGATGCCCTTCGTGGTGGATAGCCTCAACCCAATGCTAATATCAATATTAGGGCTTCCCAAAAACCTCTAAGAATGCCTAAGATTGATCCCAGGAAAATGGAGTCAGGATGTCTTAAAGCAGTTGATGGAACTCCTATTGTTAGTCTTGATATGGGTAGCATTTAGACTGGCATTGAAGATATGGAAAAAATAGGACTAATTTGTCGGTTCGTGAGTTTTCATCCGAGTCTATCTGCTTTCAAATTCTAGGCTACAAAAAGCTGGAAAACTAAAGGTGAGTTACAAATCTCTATTTATCCAAATGGTTATTTTCTTGTTTTATTTGCTAATAATGAATATAGAGAGAACTTTTCAAGGGGGTCCTTGGTTTTTTGGAAGGACATGGCTTTTCATGAAGCCCTAGCATACTAAATTTAAAGCTGAAGAAGAGATGCCTTCTATAGCTCTCGTGTGGGTTAGACTCTTTGGCCTACCTAGTGAATTTTGGAATCCTACTATTTTTTCTTCAATTGGAAACTCTTTAGGAACTTTTATGATGACTGCTTGATTGTACTCAAAATTTTGAACATATTATTTATGCTCGAATTTGTGTTTTAATGGATTTTGACAAACCCCTACCTAAAAATATCACATTACAATTTGGGGAAGACACTTGGGAGCAAGTAGTGGACTATGATAACATTCCTTTTTGTTCTAGAATTTGCCGTGAATATGGTCATTTGGCTAGTCCTTGCCTAAATAAAATTCCTGATCAAAATAAAGAAGATATAAACTCAGTAGGTTTCCAAATACCTAAGAAGAAGAACACTAAAAAAAAACCAGTTATGAAGGATCAATCAAAGTCATCTGCTAATATGTTTGAAATCCTTTCCACAAATGATGTCCCAAGTGAGGAAGAGGAAATAATGGAAAGCGAAATCTTAGAAACACAATTTAAATATGAAGGGAAGAACTCAGAGATAAACCAACAAATCAAAGGTTTTCAACAGAAAAAAAGAGAGAAAATTTACACAAGAAAAATAATATTTCAAATGTCAAGACTTCAAATAATGCAGGTCCCAATATAGACTTCGTTGAACCATCTAGTAAAATTTTGGTTGTGTATGAGCATTCTTCAAGGTTAGAAGCCATCTCAGATTCAATTGGAATAAGTCAAGAAATAGGGAAAAAAAATTGAAGATGGATTCTAATCAAAAGGTAGGTCGTAAGACCAATCAATATCACATGGTAAAAGAAGGTGAAAAGCTTGTAGAGGAAGGTGGGATTAATGCCCTTCCCAACTTTGGTAGCCCTGGTATTAATTAAGATCATCACTTTTAATATTAGAGGACTCAAAGGGAGTCTTTCAAAACAAAATGAAATTAGAATAATGATTCAGATAAATCATCCACATCTTGTTTTCCTTCAAGAAACAAAGATGTCAATGGAGGATATGAACTTAATTTCCAGTTAAATTTGGCCAGTTGGAAAAGTGGTTTCCCTCGGTTCCCAAGGGACTTCGGGTGGCATTGCTTGTCTTTGGGATCCAAAAGAGGTAGTTATTCACCATATGGTTGGCGGTTGGGGTTTGTTGGCTATAACTATTCAAAGTAGACATTCCAACCAAATTATGCTCTGCATTACTGTTTATGCTCCGACTTATTTGGAGGAAAAAAAAGACAGTGGAAGGATATTACTCATATTATCTCTCATTTTCCTAAAGCTTGGATCTTGATCGGAGGATATTTCAATACCATCCTCTCTCTAGATGAGAAAAGGGGGAAATAGAAATTTGGACAAAAGCACTGACCTCATGAGTGAATATATTGCAAACCTCCATCTTGTGGATATCCAACCAGATAATGGCCTTATGATTTGGTCTAACATAAGGCAAGGCTTAGCTTGTATAATGGAGAGATTGGATAGATTTTTGCTCTATAAAAATTTCTTAATCCATGGTCACATTCCTAAAGTGAAGACTCTTAATAATGCTGGTTCAGATCATTGGCCAGTCATGGTGGAAATGTGGAAAACCAATGTGAGTTTCTCTCCTTTTCATTTTCAATTAATGTGGCTTAGAGACATTTCCTTCAGACCTCATGTGCAAAAATGGTGGAAGGAAGTTAAACCTTCGCATGGGACTAAGATGTTCTATTTTGCCAAAAGACTGCAACACATTAAATCCAAAATCAAGACTTGGAACTGGAAAGAGTTTGGGGATGTTCATAAAAAAAAAACATGAAGTTATTGGTCATATTGAAAATGTGAATAAGAAAATCTATTTATATGGCCTCACAGAGAAGAGAAGTGCAGATGAAATTAAACTCACAACTCAGTTAGAGGAATGGGAAAAAAGAGAAGAAATCTTATGGAAGCAAAAATCTAGAATTCAATGGCTCAAAGAAGGAGATCGAAACACAAATTTCTTCCACAAATCTCTTCTAGCTCGAAGATCTCACAACTTTATTTCTTCCTTAAAATCAAATTATGGAGATGTTGTTTATACTTGGGATGGCATGAATTCTATTGTTGTTGATTACTTTTCCAATATTTTTGCTGCTACTCCTCTTGACTCAGCTTCTCAACATAATGTTCTTCAAGAAATCCCTTCTCTTATCACTTCTGAGAAGAACTCTATTTTGACTACTCCTGTTACTATCAATGAGCTTCAACAAGTAGTTTTTAAAATGTAAAAAGGGAAAACCCCGGGTCTTGATGTTTTTCCTTTTGAGTTCTACCAAGAGTTCTGGGATATCCTTCATGTTGATTAATTAGATGTGGTGGAAGAATCCAGGAAAGCCAAAGAAATTTTGAAGGTTATCAATAAAAATTATATTACTCTTGTTCCAAAAGCTCAAGAGGTTGATCATATCTCAGCTTTTAGACCTATTGCTTTATGTAATGTTCTTCTCAAAATCATTACTAAAATCATGGCAAAAAGGTTGAAGCCTCTTTTGCATAATATTATTTCCCTAGAGCAAGGGGGTTATGTGGAAGGACGTCAAATAGTATATGAGATAGTTCTTTCTGAGGAAGCCATCCATTCCATGGATATGCAAAATTCTCCTTCCATGTTCATTCGGTTAGACTTATCCAAAGCTTATGACAGAGTGGATTGGCACTTCCTTATCAAAGTTTTAAGGCAATTTGGTTTCTCTAAGGATTAGATGGATTGGATTATGGGATGTATCTCTTCAGTTTCCTACTTAGTTCTTATCAATGGTAGGCCTTCTCAATATTTCCCAGCTTCCAGAGGTATTAGGCAAGGAAACCCGCTATCCCATTATTTATTCATCATTCTTGCTGAATGCTTCGGTAGGACTATAACCAAAAAAGAGGGAAAACAAAACCCTTGAGGGAGTTACCATTGCTCATGGAGCTAGACCTATCTCTCATCTTCAATTTGTGAATGACTCTACTCTTTTAGGTAAAGCTACAATTAAGGAATCTTCTAATATTAAGCAAATCATTAGATGTTTTTCTAAGGCTACTGGGTAGTTGATCAATGAAGACAAATCTAAAGTTATTTTATTTCACTGCTCTACTAGATAGGAATCCATGGTCTTGGATAAATTAAGATATAAGAAGACCTCTCTTCCAATAACTTATTTAGGTATTCCCATAAATATTCAAAGGCAAAAAAATAAATATTGGAATTGGTTGTTGGACAAAGTCAAGAAGAAAATTGGAAAGTGGACCAACAAGTGGCTTTCTTCTGGGGTAGAATCACCTTGGTAAAATCAGTCCTTCAAGCTATTCCTATTTATGTTTCTTCCATTTTGAATATCCCAAACGTTGTTCTTTGAGAATTGGATCAAATCAGTCATCATTTCCTTTGGAGTGGTACTAAGGAGAAAATAAAATGGGTCTTGGTGAAATGGGATACTTTATGTCTTCCTAAGAGTGAAGGGGGGCTAGGATTCCGGTCTTCAATTAATAACAAAAAATCTTTAGCTACTAAATTATATTTGAGGATGTTGCATAACTCCAATGCTCTTTGGGACAATAATCTCTATGCTAAATATGCTAATAACAAAAGTCCTAAATACCTTGTTCGCTATCAACTTCCTACCAAAGGTTCTCCCATTTTAGCAGTTCTTAAGACTAGTGAGGATTTGATAAAGAAAAAAATATTTTGGATCATTCATAATTGTCAGCATGCAAATTTTTGGACAGATTCTTGGGATGGTCACAAGCCTTTGATAACTCAGTTTCCCTATTGGAGGCCTTGGATGGAGGATATTCACCGAGCTAATTGGATAAAGGTGGCTAATTACTGTCGGTACCATACTGGTAATTCAAAGGTTGGTAGATATTGGATCCCTATTGAGGACTGGCCTATTCAAATCCTAGAAAGGCAAAGACAAGATATCCAAGGCATCCTTCATATGATATCCCTCTCTTGGTCCCATGAAAAATATTGTTTTGGATGGAACAACACTACTAAGGGTGAGTATTCAGTTTCTCAAGGTTATTTGACCTTATGCCATAATAATCCCAACCATTCTTCTGACATCTTTTCTCGATTGTGGGCTTAAAAGATCTGGCTTAAGGTGAGGTTCTTTAATTGGATTTTATTGCATCGTAGGGTGCTTACTAGTGAGCAACGTATGAAGCATGGTTTTCATGGCCCTTTTTTTTTTTTGGTAATTATTATAGTAGATTAAAAAAGGGTTTTTATAGAGGATCCCAAAACCTTATGTACAAAATTAGCCTTGCATCATGCCTCCTGGCTTTATGTATAAGCCTATTACAGAAAACGTAACCCCTAAAAAAACCTGATTACATAAGCAATGGGCCTAGGGCATCAATCCCTTGAACCGAACACCAAAACGGAAATCCCGCTCGGCGATAATAGTAAGCATGAAACAATCCTCGTCGGCAGGAAACAGACAAATAAGAAAGGAAGTAGTTTTGGAGATCCCGCCCAGCGGGAGTAGCCAAAAACCACCATCGAGAAGATCCCGCCCGACAGGAAGCAAATAAAAACCGTTACAATAAAATCCCGCCTCGCGGGAAGCAGTCAAAACCACCACAAACAGTCCCACCTAGCGGGAAGCAACAGGGAAATCCCGCCATCCGGGAAACCAGCAGAAAAGAAAGGATCCCGCCTCATGGGAAAACTGGCGGATTTGGCGGATCCCGCCCTGTGGAGAAACCATCCCACCCACCGGGAAAACATTTCGTTCAGTGAGATCCATCCTGCAGGAAGCCGATATCCAGCATAAAGAGGATCCAACCCATAAGGAAGTGACCAAAGAGTTGCACCACAAATAACCCGCCTCGAGAAAATAGAAGAGGATCCCAGCAGCAGGGACCAAGAATCTTGTCCAAGCACAGAGCCCACCGAGGATTCACAAGAAAAATGGGAAGCTGTCCAAACCCTAAACCATCACCTCCATCGCACCGAGAAATGCAGGGGACCAGATCCATGCGAATAACCTGCAAAAAACCCTAGGGGGAAGCCTGAGGGAAAAAAGGAAGGGATCCCCAACCAAACAGGGATCCCTGGGAAGCACCAGTCCGAAAAAACAACCAAGGAAACCCTAGCCGGCCGAGAGGGGCACAAATAGTGGAGAAGGATCTCCCCCAGGAGATCATCGCAAACAACCACTCCCCGGGAGGGATGACCTGGGTTGAGCCAGGAACTGGGCAGGAACCAGGAGCCATGGGAGGGGGAGCAGGGGAGGGACTAGAGCCCTCCCCTCTCTAATTTCTTCCCTCACCCGTTTTATACTTTGATATGGTTTTCATGGCCCTTTTAGATGTGAAATGTGTGAAGAGAATGTAGAAAATATCAACGATATTTTTATTGAGTGTACTTTAGCCTCTAAGCTATGGAGGAGAATGGCCACTTTACTTGGCTTCTAGTGGTCCAATTTTTTTACTTTTGAATAGCTTTGGAGGTATTGGCATAATCAAGAGGGTGTTGATCATTTTATTAGGCAGTTAGTTTGGATGGGTTCTACCATTCTTCTTTGGAATATTTGGAATGAAAGGAACGGTCGAATATTTAATCAAGATAGGAAGGATATTCACTATATTTGTCAAAATACCATAGCCAACTTAGTTGAATCAGTCCATCAACTCCTTAATCACCCCCAAAACTCCCATCAAATATGGGATCAAGTGATGCAAATATTGAAGATTAAACCTTCTAATGGCAACCAACTTAAAGGGAATGTGAGTATTAGTAAGATGGATAGGACTATAAATTGGCAACCTACTCCTAATAATTTTAGAAAAGTCAATACTGATGGAGCCTCTAGAGGGAACCTTGGAAAAGACAATGTGGGAGGAATTGGTAGACTTTAAGATGGCTCCCTGGTTTTTACTTTTTCTAAGAATTTGGGTATTCTTTCCAATAACCTTGCTGAGGGGTATGGTATCCTCAGAGGTCTTTAGGAGGCTACTAAGGTTGGATGGGAAAATGTGTTAGTTGAGTCTGACTCTCAACTTATGATTAATCTCTTGGAGACTCCTTTTAAGAATCATAAGGTGGATTGGAGAATAAAAAGAATTATTGAGAAGATTCAGTTAATCCAGATGGGATTTTTGAAAGTTGATTACAATCATGTGGTTAGAGATCAAAATAAGAGTGTTGATGCTTTAGCTAATTGGACTTTCGACAAAGGTGATCTTACTTGTTATGGTCACCCTCGTATATGGTGGGCTTCTCAAATTAAGGAAGCTCTTCTTTCTATCATTTATTTGGATGGCTCCAGTTCTGAAGGTACCTAGTTTCTTCTTGTTTTTTTTTTTTTTTTGCTTCTCTTTGGTTCATTCAATTTTTTTTTAGTTCCCTAGCTCATTCTATTATTTATTTTGTTTCCTCTATTGATTCTTGCCTTAATAGTCTTTTGGTCTAGATAGGTCATTATTTTGTTCATTTTTTTTTTTTTTTTTCTTTTTGTTTTTTTTGTTTAGTTTTTTAAGGTGGGTGGGTTCTTTTGTTTTGTTTTGTTTTTGTGTTCTTTGTGTTGTTTTTTGTTGTTCTTGTGTTTTTGCTGTTTTTTTTTTTTTGTTTATTGTTCTTGTGTTTTTTTCATCCTTGTTCTTGGTTTTCTCTTTGTTTGTGTTATTTCGTGTTTTTATGTATGAGTGTTTTCTATGTATTTTGTTTTTGATTATTGTCTGTTGTTGGTTGTTTTTTATTTTTATTTTTTTATTTTTTAGGTTTTGGTTGTGTTTATTTTTCATGTTTTTTTGGGTTATGTCTTTGTAGTGTTCTGTTTTTTTTGTCTTGTTTGTGTTTTATTATGTGGTTCTTGTGTTTTCTATGTGGTTTATGTTGTGGTTTATTTTATATTATTGTGCGTATTTGGTTGTGCTTTCGTTTTTGATACACTCAAGGAGCATGTTTTTTATTTTATTTTATTATTTTTGTTGTTATTTACTTATTTTTAAATTGGTTTTGTGTGTTTGTTTGCTCGTTGAGTATGTCAAAGGTGGTAGGCCAGGTCTTATTATTGGGCATTTTTTGTGGAATGGATACCCCTGCCTCCTTGGGTCTTACCGAAAGTGGCATCCCTTTTGGGATGTTTTCCACAAATAAAAAAATAACAATGTACAATTATATAAGGATATATCATGCAATTTTGTTTACTATAATAGATATAGATTTTACTTTGATTAAAATTAATACTTCATTAGAAATATGCATTATTATCCCAATATTTGGGGAATTTTAAACTCACTTACATGGATCATTTTAAATTTTGGTTCATACATGCACATACTATGATTGCTTTTCATAATTCTAAGTTGCATAATGCATAAAATAAATACATCTTAGTTATTAAAATTGGAATTTATCAATGAAGATTTAATTTATACATTTTGAACAACAACATGCCCATAAAGCTTACTTTAAATAGATATTCCATGCATTTATCACAAAGTAAGGTTCAAGATAGGATGGTTTACATGTAATTATCCAATGTAATGATAAAAAATTTCACTAATAAAATAAAAAATATTTATCTAATTGGGTGTTTTATTTGTGCAGTGAAAAAGTCCTAATGTTTGCAAAGCTCTAATAAGTATATTTGAGGAAAAAATTTGATCAAGCACTTCACATCTAATGGCAGACAAGAAAAAAATAGACCTTCACAATTTCGGCTTTTTCATTAATATCTGCTGAAAATTTATACATGCGCAGAATGAAACAGCCTGCAGGCTTACAAGGACTGTGCTCGGCCTAGTCTTCCCTGCACTCTATCTCCCCTGTTCTCTAATCCGCCACCATATCTTACAAAATTTGAGTTTTTTTATAGAGGTCTCGGCCCTCTAGGTCATTAATGACCCACATGTGCGAAAACAAGAAATGAAAATATGAAAGTCCGCTTCCCTCTCAAATTTTCAAAATTTCTTCTATTAATGGGCAACTGCCCCGATCCCCTATGGGAGCTTGCATTAAAGACTCCCCTTGCCCTGCAACCACCGCTTCCAGACTGTCTCTTAGGAACAGTTGCTTTTCAGAACATTCATCTGCACCCTCTACCTCTTTTCCCATGCGCACAGCCTGTCCACGTGTCAAAATTTTAAAACTTTCTTCAATTGGCCACGAAATCTCAATCCACGTGGCAGCCTTTAACTGGTTGTGATATCGCAACATGTCACGATATCGTGACATGTCGCGGTATCGTGACCCCCATGCCCTTCTGCCTCTGCTACGCCTTTGGAGCCACGATTTTGCGACTCCCACGCCCTTCCGTACTTGCCTTGCCTTCGGAGCCATGATTTCGTGACATGTCATGAAATTGTGACATGTCACGATTTCATGACTCCCACGCCCTTCCATACTTGCCTTGCCTTCGGAGCCGTGATTTCGTGACATGTCACGAAATCGCGACATGTCACGATTTCGTGGCTCCCCTGCCGTTGCCTTCTGTCTTTGCCTTTGGACTTTTCGCCTCTGAGTCCATGCCTTAAGTTTTGGTTCTTCTATGCCTTCCTCTTTTGAGCCCATTGTCAACTTCGACTTCGCTATTCTTCGAACCCTTCGTGCCTTTGCTTTCAAAGACGTCACGATATCGCGACGTCACGAAATCGTGACGTAAACTCCCTCCATATTCCTGCCTCCGAAAACATCGTGACATCGCGATGCCACAATATTGCGACGTTGCGATATCATGACGGAAAACCCCTTTGTGCCTCTGCCTTCGAAAACATCACGATATCGTGATGTCACGAAATCGTGACGTCGCGATATCACGACAAAACCAGCCTCCGCCTTGTCGCAGCCTTTGGGGTCGCGATTTCGTGACATGTCACGAAATCATGACATGTCACGATTTCGCGACCCCCTTTCTCACTTTGCCTTGGAAATTTAAACAAATTACTTTGAAAACCCAGTTGATGCCAGATTGTCCTGTTGTCGCCGGATGCTCCTGCATCAACATCTTTCAAATTGGTATCATATACAACAATAGTGACCCTAAATAGCTATCCATTACAAATGCATATCTCATGATTTAATGGAAATATTTATTATTACTAGATCTTTAATATGAGGATCCTATTTGGGTGTTAGGAGATTTGGGACCTTGTGGAGAATGGGTATGCAAAACTTGTAGATGTAGTAACATTGAGTACACTTTGTCAAGTTGAGAAAAATGTGTTGAAGGAGATGAAAGACATACTAGAAGGTATTGTTTTTCATTATGCAGGTAGTGGAGGAGTCAATATTTCTTAGAATTGTAGTGGCAACAAAGTGCAAGGAGTCATAGGAAATATTAGAAAATTCCTATCAAGGCACGAACAAGGTAAAGTTTATGAGATTGCAAATGTTGATAATAAAGTTAAAAAATTTGCAAGTGAATGAAATGAGTCTATGAGTGACTTCTTTACCCACATAATGGGTATTATCCATCATATAAGGATAAATGGTGAGAACATTAAAAGCCAAATAATTATATAGAAGATACCGAGAATCCTAAAACCAAGGATTGACTTGGTAGTCATAGCTATCAAAGAATCAAAGGATTTATCAACTCTATAAGTAGATGACTGGATGGAATCTCTACATACAAATAGTAGAGTTTGAACAAGATAACAAAGTCCACATTGGATGAGGTATTTAATATGTATATCTCATTAAGAGATAACAATAGAATGGGGTAATCCCATTATATAGCCTCAAGTTCATAAGCAGGAAGAGGATATTGCTACAATAGTAAAGGTGATAGAAACTATGAAGGATAAGGAAGAACAAACTACTCCAAAAAAGAAGAATTTACTTGCAATTTCCATGAAGGAATAAAGAGAGGTAACAATAGAAATGAACAAGAAGATTCAAATCAAAGTTATGCTAAATTCAAAATCCAATGTTATTACTACAATAGATTTGACCATTATTGTTATGAGTGTAGAAATAAAATGGGTAGGTAAAATAAGTAACAATCCCACTGCACCAAAGAACATGATAATGCATAAAATCAAGATGTATGTGGGTCTATGATGTTAACTTATAGTGTTGATGAAGAGAGCCAAAGGAATGTATGGTATTTAGATAGTGGCTACAGTAAGCACATGATTGGGAATAATAGTAAGACACTTATCATGGGCAAAGAAAATATTTAAGTCCACATAAAGCAAGGAGAAAAATTACAAATATCTAATGTCTATTATGTGTCACGACTAAAACATAATATACTAAGCTTTGGGTAACTTATGCAAAAAGTGCAAAAAGTCTATTTTTTTAATTTTGTAAAAAACCCCTTGCGAGGCCACCTTGGTCTAAGAAACCATGACCAGTGGGTTCTACACTGTTAAAATCACCTGAGAGTTGTGCTCAGTCCTCACCACACTAACATTATCAACTTGATTTTGGGTATCCGATGTGCATTTGGTAGCGTAGAGATTCTAACCAGGTACCTCCCTTGGAGGATTGCCTTACCCTCTCTAACTCACATACAACACGTGGGTTGGCACAAAGTCTATTTTAAAATTGGAGTTTGTATTATTAAAAATAGTGCAAATAGACTCATAACATAGATGGTCATGACAAAGAACAAAATATTTTCTCTAAAAATTTAGAGTGAAAATTTCCTTACATTTAGTGCTATTTTAAAGAATGCTACATGGTTATGGCATATTAAATTTGGTCATTTGAGTTTCAGTTGCCTAAACTTGTTGCACAAATATAAAATGGTAATGGGATTACCTATTATAGATAAATGTAATCAATCATGTGAAGGCTTCTTATTAACTAAGCAACATAGGGATGCATTCCCTATAGGAAATTCATGGAGGGCTTCACATCTTTTGGATCTAATACACTCAAATATATGTGAGCCTATGCAAACTAGCATATTTACAAATAATAGATATGGTCATACTTTTATAGATGATTTTAGCTAAAATACATGGGTATAATTATTGAAATAAAAGTTAAAATAATTTGGTAAATTCAATGAGTTTAAGGTATTGGCTGAAAAGCAAAGTAGCTTTTATGTGAGAATCTCATAACAGATGGAATAGGTGAGTACATTTGAAACAAGTTTGATAAATTTTATAAAGCTCATGGACTCAAAAGGTATTTCATAGCTGGATACACACTACAATAGAATGGTGTAGTAGAATGAAAGAACATGATAATAATGGAGATGTCAAGGAACATACTAAAGGCAAAACCCCTACCAAATGAATTCTGGGTAGAAGTTGTAATGTGTGTAGTTTACTTGCTAAATAGGTGTCCCATGAAGAGTGTGAGGGATGTGATCCCAAAAGAAGCATGGATCAACAACCAATCAAGTTTTTCTCACATAATATTCTTTGGGTGCATAGAATATGCACATGTTCTAGATGAAAAGATAAGAAATTTGGATGACATGGCATAACAATGTGTCTTCGTTGGGTACGATGAATATTCAAAAACCTATAGACTATATAACCCTATTATAAATAAGTTAATAATAATAGATATGTGAAGTTCATGGAAGATGAATCCTGGAATTAAAATTCCGAGACTGGTTAGCAAGGGACATGAAGCATATAAATGGAAAATAAAAATGGAGAAAGCATGGATCATCTTAGAACCTCAAGTAGCAGTACCAATGTAGGTAGTTGTCCTTATTCCTCATCAAGCTCACCACCACTTCCAAGAATGATATCCAATATGAGAACACCAACAAATATAAGGATCTTGCAAGACATTTATGAGACAATATGAAATGAAATAGAATATGAAGAACATTATGACTTTGCTTTATTTTTTTGAATGTGATCCTATTTTATTTAAAGAAGTAAATAAAGATAGCAAATGGATAAAATCCATGGATTATAAGATAGAATCCATAAATATAAAACAAAATTAATAGTTAATGGAAATTCTAGCAAGAAAGAAAATGATCAAAGAGAAATGGGTATAAAAAACTAAGTTTAATATCCAAGTTTGAATTTCAAGGCATAAAGAAATGCTGGTTGCAAAAGGATATAATAAAAAATTAAGCATTGACTACCATAAAGTGTATGCACCTGTAGCAACTCTTGACATAGTAAGGATGATCCTAGAATTGATAGCCCAAAAGGGGTGGAAAGTGTGTCATATGGATGTCAAGTCTGCCTTCCTAAATAGAGTGATAGAAGAAGAGATCTACATAGACCATCCACCCAACTATGAGCTTTACGGACAAGAAGGAAATGTGCTTAAGTTGAAGAAAGCCTTGTATAGGTTAAAGCAAGCACCCAAGGCCTGGTATAGTCAAATTGAATCATACTTTCAAGATAATGCCTTCATCAAATGCCCATATGAGCACAACCTTTACATTAATATTAATACAATAGGATAGATGATAGTAGTCTACTTGTCTATGGATGATATAATTTATATTGGCACCAACAATATGTTGTTTGAGAATTTTAAGGGTGCTATGAAGATTAAGTATGAAATGATTAATTTGGGCTTGATAAAATATTTTCTTGGAATTGAAGTTACTAAATTAGCATATGGTGTCTTCATTTCATAAGGCATGTATGCAAAGGATTTCTTGAAGATGTTTAGAATAGAGAAAAGTAAACCTGCCAACACACCAATTGCAACAAGTATGAAGTTAAGTAAGAAGGATTGCAACATCAATGTGGGTTCAAAATTCTATAAGATATTAGTTGTGAGTATCATGTATTTGACTACCAGCAGATCTAACATTATGTATAGAGTGATTCTAATCAACAAATTTATGGATACCCCTAAGAACAGTAATTTGCAAGCTGGAAAAAGAATTTTGAGATATGTCAACAGTATAAGAGACCGTGAGATATTTTATGCAATATCATTCTATCCTAAGCCTATTGGTTATATAAATAGAAATTAGGCTAGAGATACTGGTGACATGAAGAGTGCTTTTGTAAATGCATTCCATATTAGATCATGTGTAATATCATGGTCATACAAGAAGTAACTTATTGTTGCACTTTCTACTATTGAAGAAAAGTTTATTTCTACCATATCTACAACATGTCAAGTAATCTAGAGGTTTTATTGTCTAAGGATCCAATTTTTTACTGGAGAAGCAAGCACATTGAAATCCGATATTACTTCATCAAAGAGTTGGTGAAAATTAATGAATTTGAGTTGTTATTTTGTAGGTCCAAATAACAAGTTGCAAACATCTTCACTAAGGTTTAGTTCAACTATATATTAAGTTGTTGCTTGAGTGAATTAGCCAATTAGGTGTTTATAGGTTGGTTTTGGATTTCAACATCAATCAAATATATCCAAATTGCCCTTCAAATGTCGGTCATGTATCCACTGGATCTTGATGGGTGTTTAATGATATCTACATATTTTGGAAGAAAATTTGTATAGTTTTGAAGTACAACTAAGGGTTCATCTTAGTTTAGTGTTGTTTTAGGGCAATTTGGGTAATATTGGTGAATATAACAATAAACTAAGCCTTAACTTAGTTTTATTTTGGCTATATATATTATAAATATATAGTTATAAAAATCTATTCTTTTTGGCACCAACGATCGATGACATCTCAAACGATGCAACCCACCAGCGAGTACCCAACCAATGCATTGTTGCTAGATTTTAGTGTCGTTCAAATAACATTCTAGTAACATTGTGTGGTCATCGTTCGACATAGCCTACCAACACTATGTGTACCTATGTTAAGTGTTACCTGATAGGCTTCCACACCTATGTCAGGTGATACCTAATAAGTGGGGTAATATACTGTAGTCTATTATTATGCTAAAGCATGCACCATACCTAATGCATTGTTAGGTACTTACGTACCTTAGCACGTGATATAGTTGCAGTTACACCTAAATTACAAAGATCAATAGGACGTTGATCAATAATAACTTTAGGATCACATCTTAGGAGGAGTGAATCTAAATTGCATGGAATTTCATGTAAACTAACACCAAGATTTGCACTACAAATTTTCTTGGACAACTTATGATGGAGTATAGGTTGGCCATGGCATTCAACAAAATCATTTTCCAATATTTGTATGCAGGTAAAAAAATGAGGTATAAATTTTTAAAATCTATATTAAGGTTTCTAAATTTAATTTTCTTTAGTTATTAATTTTTATAAGAACTGGATTAGTTTTAATTAATCACATTGATTAATTAATGTTTATTTTATTAATTAAGTTATTTTAAAATTAATAATTAAAAATGAAAATTTAAAATCTCATTATTGGATTTAATATCTCCTATTCAACCATTTTAAATCTCTTAAGAGTTTTTTTTCATACTAGTAAACCTTCAAAATGCTGAAGAAACTTTGTTAATCTACCCTTCATTAGATTGACATAAGTATTGTTTCTTGCAATTAGCTAGGAGTTATTTCATTAAAGGAAAACAAATTGTAACAAGGTACACAAAATTTACCTTGCTTAATGTTCATTTTTGCCTTTTATACTAGCTTAAACCAATTTGCAAATGGCTTTGGATTTAGCTGCCCAAGTGGTAGAATTGACCCAAATTCCACATGCACTTGTAGATAAAGTTAATGAAACAAATTTGGCCCAAGTTTTCAGTAGCCTTGCTGACAAGGTTAATGACATCAATGTACAAAATACCATTGATATCAATATTTATAATAATGAACCATGCCTAAAGTTTTGGTGTAAGGTTCTATTGTATCATAGGTCAAGGAATCTAGACATCTTGAATAGTTGGATTTTAAACATGAAATATTGGTTTTCCTACACTCACACTCAATATAATGATAAAATTCTATTTGTACAACTTAAGCTTTCAAGATTAGTAGATGGTGTCTTCATTTCATAAGGCATGTATGCAAAGGATGTCTTGAAGATGTTTAGAATAGAGAAAAGTAAACCTGCCAAAACACCAATTGCAACAAGTATGAAGTTAAGTAAGAAGGATTGCAACATCAATGTGGGTTCAAAATTCTATAAGATATTAGTTGCGAGTATCATGTATTTGATTACCAGTAGATCTAACATTATGTATAGAGTGAGTCTAATCAACAGATTTATGGATACCCCTAAGAACACTAATTTGCAAGCTGGGAAAAGAATTTTGAGATATGTCAACGGTATAAGAGACCGTGAGATATTTTATGCAATATCATTCTATCCTAAGCCTATTGGTTATATAAATAGAAATTAGGCTAGATATACAGGTGACATGAAGAGTGCTTTTGTAAATGCATTCCATATTAGATCATGTGTAATATCATGGTCATACAAGAAGTAACTTATTGTTGCACTTTCTACTATTGAAGAAAAGTTTATTTCTACCACATCTACAACATGTCAAGTAATCTAGATGTTTTATTGTCTAAGGATCAAATTTTTTATTGGAGAAGCAAGCACATTGAAATCCGATATTACTTCATCAAAGAGTTGGTGAAAAGTAATGAAATTGAGTTGTTATTTTGCAAGTCCAAATAACAAGTTGCAGACATCTTCACTAAAGTTTAGTTCAACTATATATTAAGTTGTTGCTCGAGTGAATTAGAAAATTAGGTGTTTATAGGTTGGTTTTGGCTTTCAACATCGGTCAACTATATCCAAATTGCCCTTAAAATGTCAGTCATGTATCCATTGGATCGTGATGGGTGTTTAATGATCTCTACATATTTTGGAAGAAAATTTTGATAGTTTTGAAGTACAACTAAGGGTTCATCTTAGTTTAGTGTTGTTTTAGGGCAATTTGGGTATTCTTGGTGAATATAACAATAAACTAAGCCTTCGATTAGTTTTATTTTGGCTATATATATTATAAATATATAGTTATAAAAATATATATTTTTTGGCACCAACGATCGATGACATCTCAACCGATGCAACCCACCAGCGAGTACCCGACCAATGCATTTTTGCTAGATTTTAGTGTCGTTCAGATAACATTCTAGTAACATTGTGTGGTCATTGTCCGACATAGCCTACCAATGCTATGTGTACCTATGTTAAGTGTTGCCTGATAGGCTTCCACACCTATGTCTGGTGATATCTAATAAGTGGGCTAATATACTATAGTCTATTGTTATGTTGCACCATACCTAATGCATTGTTAGGTACTTACGTACCTTAGCACGTGATATAGTTGTAGTTGCACCTAAATTACAAAGATCAATAGGACGTTGCTCAATAATAACTTTAGGATCACATCTTAGGAGGAGTGAATCTAAATTGCATGAAATTTCATGTAAACTAACACCAAGATTTGCACTACAAATTTTCTTGGACAACGTATGCTGGAGTATAGGTTGGCAATGGCATTCAACAAAATCATTTTCCAATATTTGTATGCAGGTAAAAAAATGAGGTATAAATTTTTAAAATCTATATTAAGGTTTCTAAATTTAATTTTCTTTAGTTATTAATTTTTATAAGAACTGGATTAGTTTTAATTAATCACATTGATTAATTAATGTTTATTTTATTAATTAAGTTATTTTAAAATTAATAATTAAAAATGAAAATTTAAAATCTTATTATTGGATTTAATATCTCCTATTCAACCATTTTTAAACTCTTAAGAGGTTTTTTTCATACTAGAAAACCTTGAAAATGCTAAAGAAACTTTTTTAATCTACCCTTCATTAGATTGACATAAGTATTGTTTCTTGTAATTAGCTAGGAGTTATTTCATTGAAGGAAAACAAATTGTAACAAGGTACACAAAATTTACCTTGCTTAATGTTCATTTTTCCCTTTTATACTAGCATATACCCATTTGCAAATGGCTTTGGATTTAGCTGCCCAGGGTAGAATTGACCCAAATTCCACATGCACTTGTAGATAAAGTTAATGAAACAAATTTGGCCCAAGTTGTCAGTAGCCTTGCTGACAAGGTTAATGACATCAATGTACAAAATACCATTGATATAAATATTTATAATAATGACCCATGCCTAAAGTCTTGGTGTAAGGTTCTATTGTATCATAGGTCAAGGAATCCAGACATCTTGAATAGTTGGATTTTAAACGTGAAATATTGGTTTTCCTACACTCACACTCAATATAATGATAAAGTTCTATTCGTACAGCTTAAGCTTTCAAGATTAGATAAAGTTTTAGTTGAATGAAAAGAAGGTCATGATGCATTAACCACTTGGAAGAATCTTGTAAAAACACTCAAACAATATTTTTATCCCTCAAACTTTCAAAGTGAAATGATTATTATGTGGCTTCATTTTTGACATGAAACTAACATGTTCGTTCAGAACTACATATTCCAATTTAATAGTATCACATCCTTGTTGATGTGGATTATGAAGTAGAAGCTCATATTCTCATATTTTAGAGCATGCTCTTGGAGTGCCTGTATAGAGAGATCATGTATGCTCCTATGTCAACATTGGACCTTGCTTTCAATCATGTGTAGTTTGCAAAAGATAAGTTTTTGATACAATCAAATGGGTTTCATCCTCCTCCTTCTTCATATTTTGGTGGTTCATCAAAGGGGATAAGTTCTTCTCCAAAGAAGACTATTTCACCAAAGCATAATTCTTCTCTTTCCCCCTCTCCTTCTTCTTCATCATCTTCTTCTTCTTATAATGATTGTAAATTTTGTAATTATTGTAATTGAAGAGGCCATAGCAAATTTGAGTGTTTTATAAAGAAGAATAATTTAATTGTAAAACCTCAACAAGAGGTACCACAACATGGGCCACTTGAGGTTGCAGGTGTTGATAAGGAATATAAAGAACTTAAGGGTCAATTGGAAAATCTAATTCTTCTACACCATAAAATTAGCCAAGATAGTTTGTTTATCACCAAAGCACACCTTCATCACAACTATTTTATCAATTGCATTTTCGACAACAGATAACAAACAAATCATATTTGTCAAATCCGCAATTGATCAGCCCAAACTGCCTGTAGAATCTCATCCTTATCCTTATTTCCTTGGATGGAAGGATGTAGATTCTACCTATGTAATCACAGAATATTGTTTGATATCGTTTGCCTTGGGTCTACATTATGTGGATCGCATCACTTGTAATGTGAATCCCATGGACTATTGTGGATTGATTTTGGGATAGTCCTATCAATATGATAAACGAGTTTAATATGATGTTTTTCACAAAACCTGCACCATGCATCATTAAAATAAGATCTTTCATATTTGTAATCTTCACACCTCTTGTGAACACCTAGAATGACATGAACATTTATCAACCAAATACTGTAGTTAATATAAAAGGATATATTTCACCTAGTAAAGTCCCCCAAGATGGAGAGAACTATGAATCCATGTGGAAAAAAATCCAAATATTAAAAAAAATTGTGTAGATAATCCAACAAAAACATAATAAATGATGAATTTATCAATATTCATCATAGAAATTATGAAGGAAATTTGGAACAAGGAAGAGAAGGGTGTGAATCTAAATTGCCTATAAATTAATTTAAAATATTAGGAGAAACCTCAAAGAAGCTAACAAATATTATTTATTGGAATACATCTCCTCCAAAATCAATGTGAATTGCGGCGGAGAATGTCCCATCGTCACCATTGCAACCCACCTTCATAAAATGTGAATTGTTAGCAGGTCATGCCTATAAATAGCCCCTACCAAGACCACTGTATACTCTGTGATTGTTCATCTGAAGTTAACGTTGTTAGAGATGACAGGATCTCTTAAGTTAAATTTAATTTGAAATCCTCCTTTGGCAAGGAGAAGTAGGGTATATGTCAACGAGGGGTTATTAATTAATTAACGTTGAAATTTTGACTTACAAAGAATGCATGAATTGATTATGGAAACTGGAAACTACAATTGTTGAGGACAATGTTCCATCGCCACCATTGCAGCACACCTCCACAAAAGGTGAATTATAAATAGCCCGCCAATAAAGGTTTCGTTGGTTCCCAACCACCCCATTTCTACTAGAGGCCACCACTTGCTGAATACATCCATTGACTTGGTTTTGTTCCCTGTCTCTCCACCATTCCATTAGGGTAAAGATGTCGCTTTTTTAAAGGGGCAGGTACTTCAGATGAACAATCACAGAATATACGCTGGTCCTGGTAGGCGGCTTTTATTCTCGGGCTATTTATAGGCATGACCTGCTCACAATTCACATTTGACGGAGGTGGGCTGCAATGGTGGCGATGTACATTCTCCCCCGCAATTCCAATTATTTGTTTACATAATTAATTCATGCAAGCTTTTGCAAGTCAAATTTTCCAATTATTTGTTTCCATAATTAATGTTAGAAATTGAAACTTAACCAAACAAATACAAATGCAGAAATTCGAGGATTTTTAGACAAGCCCTGTTACAGGCTGACAAACACAGGCGGAGGCACATAAAATACAGGGTTTGCGTTAATAAACAGGGGAGGGAAGCCGAAAGGGGGAAATGGCTCTGTGGAGCCTTACATCTGGGAAACTGCCGCCTGCGGAGTAAACCGCCATTACAAAGGGGTTCTGCGCTAAGGAGCAGCAGGAACCCGGGTTCTGCGCTAAAGAGCAGCAAGAACCCCCAAGGCTCTTTCTGAGCATGCAACTATGCCGACTGTAGAATTGGTCTACTGGGCAAACAAACTGCGGCACTGCTCGTCGCCGAATCCTCTGCACTACTGGTGTGGAGGGAATAGCTTGCACAGCTGGTGTGTAGGGAAACTAGGGTTGCTGCCCAAAATAATGAATGCGGACTTAGGGGCTGCCATTTATAGCTGCAGAGGAACTCAGGCAAGCTTGGCACGAATCTCGAGGCCATCCTGGAGGTATACGGAGTTCACCTACTCCCTTAACTCGCCCATGCTTCCTTTGCTAGAGGGGACATTCCAGCGACGAAGGCGAGTACAAAATTTGGATTAAATAATATTTCCAACAGCCTCCCTTAATCCAAATTCTTCTAACACAAAAAAAATTGAGCTTCGGCACTCTCTAATGCAGGATTTTCTACTTCGGCGATTTTCTCTCCGAAGTAACTACTTCGCTGCTCAAACTCCCGAAGTAGATTCACTTCGGCCCAAACTCTCGCGAAGCGGCTCAATTCTGCCGAAGCAGTTTCTCTTCAACCTTTCGAAGTAATTTCACTTCAGCCAAAACTTTTTGAAGTATTTTTACTTCGGCAAAAACTTCTCGAAGTACCTTCCGAACCACTTCAGTCTGTCGAAGTATTTTCACTCTGCCGAAGTAGATTCACTTCGGTGAAAACAGGTCCGAAGGTGCTGCTTCGCTGACCAAAACTCAGAAGAAGATTTTGAAGTTATTTTGCTTCGGCAAAAAACTTTGCTAGTCTGCTCGAGGCTTCCAAGGCATTTTTACTTCGGCAGAAACTTCTGCAAAGCACCTTCAAATTTCTGAAGCGCTTTTACTTCGGCCAAAAACTGCTCCGAAGCATGTTCAAACTGCTCTAACTGTCGAACCATTTCTTCTTCAATCTTTCGAAGCAGTTTCAATCTGCCGAAGTGTTGCGAAGTTGCTGCAATCTATCGAAGCAGTTTCACTTTGAAAAAAATGTTGCGAAGCTGCTGCTTCACAGACCGAAACTCCGAAGGACGCATCTGTCCATTAAAATCCATTGCAACGAAGCTTCTACTCAGACTGTCGAATAACCCCAAGACTTTCCCAAACTTCTCGAAACAAATTCGACCTCCTGCTGCACTTAATCTGCACTTCGACAAGGGACTTCTGCGAAGTGACATCACACTGCCGAAGCATTTCTACTTCGACAAAAGACTTGTGTGAAGCTGCTGCTTCTCTTGAATCTTCCACTTCGGAGGCAAGTGCACCAAAGTTCCTTCCTCGCTTCATAAACATGCGAAGTTTCCTTGATGCTCTTCTGCAATGTTGTGGCCGCCTCTGCGGCAACTAAGGGATCCATGTGGCCCAACTGCTTCACCAGGGGCCTGATGATTATGCTCTCCCTTGCTGGGACGAGCGCGTCAGGCAGCCGATGGCCGTTGACATCGAAATTGACAAAGGGGCTTTCCATCCTCCTCGCACTCTCGTCGAAGTGCCGCCGCTACATCTATCGACTAAAAAAAATTGCTCTCTGATAAAACCAAATCTAGCATGGTGCAGGCCTCGCACTTTTTCAACCTCTGTGGGGCTCGAATGCGGGTCTTCGAACTTGAACACCATCTTTAAACTTCATCCCGGGAACCCACTACGATTTCATGGCTGCTCTTATAGCCAGCGCCTCGGCTGTGGACATGGCGGCTTCCACCATTGATTCACACAAACTCTCTGAAAATTCCACGCCATCTTCGACGTCATATCTCCATCACAATCCTGCCTGTTGGGTTACTGCTGACATTGGGATTCGCCATCTAGGGTTTGAATCCTTCACGGAAAAACTTTGCATAACAGACACCAAACCCTAGCAAATCTTCTGAAATGTTTTATGGTTGCCCTCCACACAGCTTCTCCATGGCTGCTCTCCATGCAGCATCGACCTCGCCTGCTATCTCTGTCTCCTCGCTCTGATACCATGTTAGAAGTTGAAACTTAACCAAACAACTACAAATGCAAAAATTCGATGATCTTTAGACAAGCCCTGTTATAGGCTGACAAACACAGGCGGAGTCACATAAAATACAAGGTTTGCATTAATAAACAGGGGAGGGAAGCTGAAAGGGGGAAATGGCTCTGCGGAGCCTTACATCTGCGACAACTACCGCCTACGGAGTAAACCACCATTACAAAGGGGTTCTGCGCTAAGGAGCAGCAGGAACCCGGGTTCTACGCTAAGAAGCAGCAAGAACCCCCAAGGCTCTTTCTGAGCATGCAACTATGCCGACTGCAGAATTGGTCTGCTGGGAAAACGAACTGCGGCACTGCTCGCCGTCGAATCCTCTGCACTGCTGGTGTGCAAGGAATAGCCTGCATAGCTGGTGTGCAGGGAAACTGGGGCTGCTGCCCAGAAGAACGAATGCGGACTCAAGGACCGCCATTTATAACTGCAGAGGACTTCATGCAAGCTTGGCACGAATATCGAGGCCAGCCTGGAGGTATACGGAGTTCACCTACTCCCTTAACTCGCCCATGCTTCCTCTGCTAGAGGGGACATTCCAAGTGCGAAGACGAGTACAGAATTTGGATTAAATAATGTTTCCAACAATTAATTCATGCATGCTTTTGCAAGGCAAATTTTTAACGTTAAATAATTAATAACCCCTCGTCCGTCAAACGCCTCAAACGCCTCTCCTTACTGCTTCACTTCCAATGTCTTTTCACTCCTTGTTTTATTTAACAACCCCTCGTCCGTCAAACGCCTCAAACGCCTCTCCTTACTGCTTCACTTCCAATGTCTTTTCACTCCTTGTTTTTCCACGCACGCTTGATTTCTTAAAAGGCAAAAGAAAAAGACTCTAAGAAAATCACTAGAGACAGAAGAAAAAGACTCAACGTCAAATACAGAAGTAAGGTGTTGAAGGCCTCAATGGAATATGCATATAGGAAGGTAGGAATGCGGGATCCATTACAGCAAACAAGCACAACCACATAAAGGGATACACCTAGCTCGCAAATAACTCATTGTAACGAGATATACAACATTGTAAGATCACTTTGTCCAACATCTAGTCTAACTTTGTAAGATCACTTTGTCCTATAAATTTTTTAATATAAATTTAGGGTTTGTGGGTTTAAGGCTTAATACCACGTCCGTGTGTATAGGTAATCTTTGAGATGTCTCTCCCCGCTAGTACGATGGAACTTCTTGCCTATTTTTCTCAATGTTGAAGTTACCTCTAAAAAGAGGCACCGTTAAACAGCAGTGTGCAGTCGCATGGATTAATCGTGACCATTCCGTAGGGCCAATTTTGCCACTCTTAACCAGGACCCTGTTGACCACTAGAAATGATAAACAGAAGCTTTCCTCGACCGATGGGTAGATCGATTGTAAGCAGTTTAATGTTAGAGTTAATCAGTGCGTAAGGACAGTTTTAAGTTTTTCGAAAATTTAAGTATATAGATAAATAAATTATTTTAAAATATTAAATATTATAACGTTAAATTATCTTAAAAAAATCTATGTTTAAACTAAATAAAAATAGGTACTGACACGACCTACATTTGGATGTGTTGTAGCTTTCGTTATAGGAAGTGCAGGGTCTTTCATCCACATGTTCGATAGTCAAACTTTTTCCTATTAATATGTGGGGACAAGCTATGTCATCTTCTTTATACCGTGCTAAATGAATTGATTGGCCACGCTAGGAGATAAGTTAACAAATGTTTTATTCGTTTAACTGGTTAATTTCTTTTATTTCGTAGAAGAATTAGCACTGAATCTTAAGTTTAAATATGGTTAAAAAAATAAGTATTTAAATAATTAAATTATTGTATTATCATTGTGTCAATGATAATACAACACAAATAAACACAGTAACTTTAAATGAGTGTTAAGATTTGATGTCCAAAATTAATGTTTTTCATGTTTTTGAATTTATTTTACGCATTAAATTAAAAATGACCTTTACTTGACCTTTATTTACAATGATTTACCAGATGACCGAGGGAATATTTATTTTTTTGAATAATATTATAGTATTAAGTTTTGTTCGAAATCAATATAAATAATTTATTATTGACAATTTGCTTTGGAGAAATTTAAGAAGAAAAATATGATATTTAATTTAAATTTTTACAAAATATATCTAATTAATTGTTAATGATGGTTATTTATATTGTGAATTTGTTATAAAAAAATTATTTGATGTTATTCATTTAATTTCGTTCACTTGTCCTTGTTGGTACACCAAATTGGTATATCTTTAGGCATTTATCTAGGAGACCCAAGTTCAAATCATAGGAAGGGTGGTCCTCCATGTCCTCTTCTTAAGAAAAGGTATGGGCCCTTTAAAAAATTCTTGTATTTACCCTAGTTTGAAAAATTAATTTTTAGGACTTAATGATGCAAAGCAAAAACTAAAAATAATTTTATATCATTGTCATCAAATATGATTTAGTCCCTTTGATATTTTTGGTCCTGCAATCTTTGGTTTGTTTTTTATTCTAGCTTAATTATACCTCTTAGCCTATCATGGGTACCATGACAGATTCAAATAAAAGATAAAGCAATCCATATTTCTTATCCTTTAAATTAGTTGTCTTAGGACTAAAGGAGATCTCAACTAATAATCTAAATAGTACAAGCTATATTTTGCAAAATCTTACGTAAAAATAACAAGTCACTTCTAAAGGTATAAATTCAAGCAAATTTAATAGGCATCTTCCTCAAACAACAACTAATGATCCCAATCCGGTTTTACAATCATAGTTTATTGTAGATGATATCTTAAATCACCTCAAAGGTGATGATTTATAAGTTCATGGTAATACACATCATCGTAAAAAACCATAAATATTCAACAAGAAAAATGCCATATCTATGTAGGGATATAAAAATAGCTCTTGGAGCAAACGACTATTTACAATAATCAACTATAAGCATTTTTTTGAAGGTGACCCCTACTTTTTTAGGTATGTAAGATTTTTCATGAAACCATGACATTTTAAATTTTATTTCCACAAAGGAATTCTCCTTAAAATTACCAATTTAGATTATAATTTTTTTTTTCTCTTCTATTAAACTTTTGGAAAGATATGATATTGGAGATGCTATGGAACTCCTTGGATACTTACCTTGGTACCTCTCATATTACAAAAAAAGAGAGGATCACTACTTAACTTGGTACCTTGGTAGAAAGACAAGATAGATTCTCGTTATCCAATAAATAGTTGTAAATAAAGTATACAATATCTTTAGATATTTTATTACAAGTAGGATAAAATCACAAATCCATTCTTTTGACTTGTGACTTACCTAACAATGGTCATCCAAAGCCATTTTGCTTCCAGTCTATATGGCTCCAAGACCTTGATTTTTTCTAGATGGTTATGTTATTCTGGGATGAATCAAAATTTGAAGGATCATGTAACAATAAGTTTGTTCAAAAGTTTAAATACTTAAAGGAGCAAATGAATATATGGAATGCCAAATATTTTGGTAATATTTTTAAAGAAAAGAAATAAATTATATCCAAGCTCAAATACAAGAAACAGTATAAATTAATGGAATAGATTAGAATTCTTATGTGAAAGAAAAATAATTAATTTTTTATTATCATAATACATTGAAAAAGGAGGATTCATATTTGTTCAAAAATGTAGAGAGAAAATGCTCAAGGGAGGAGATAGAAATACAAAATTACAACATAAATATTAATTTAAAGAATGAAGCTAGACATGATTTGAAAATATTTTTTACCAAAAGATAGAGGTTCTTCAATAAATGATAAACATACAATAGGATATTAAGAATTTAGATCCAGTCATAAATAATATTTCTATGTATGCCTTCATACTAAATTAATTAAAATAATTTGAAGTAAAATAATATAAATATTGGATTAAACAATTAAGGGATAAGTGGTTAAAGTATAGAGACAAGAACTCAACCCCATTTCATAAGTTTGTGTAGCCATTAAAGCTAGTCATTTCTAAAATGTATGGAGAAATAGCTCAAGGTAGGAGATAGAAATGCAAAATTCTAAACTATATCTTGATGCAATAACCTAAACATTCCATCATGCAAGTTAAATATTATTAGTCTTTAATTGACATCATCTATAGTTGCACTAAATGTATTCATCTATATTAATTATCAAGTATATATATCATTCATATCTATTGATAGAACAACATAGTCATTCATAAGCCATCCCCTAGTCCAAAAAAATTATAGACTTCAACGAGAGTCAAAGTCTTTGGTCAAAATTCTAACCTTTTATAAAGCTGATATGATTTTAGTTTTTATCCCATTCACCAATAATGATAATAATATCAAAACATAAGTTTGATTTTCTATTGACCCATTTTTATTTCCACCTTTTTATACACGCAAGGTTCAACTTACAACATTGGAAAATAGAACTATATTTCTTACACTAAGGATGACCATTCACTTTATTACTTCCTAAAGTAATAATAATAGTTGTGCAAAATTATTTTTAGAATGATGGAATAAGCATGCATCTGTAGACATTTCTACACCAAAATAATCATTTTATTATTTTTCAACTTTTCTAATGACATTCAATAACAATGTACACTTATAGTAGGATCTATCATGCAATTTTTCTTACCATAATAGATATAACTTTTCCTTTGATCACAATTAATACTTCATTAGAAATGTGCATTATTACCCAAATATTTGGGGAATTTAAAACTCACTTACATGGACCCTTTTAAATTTTGGTTCATACATGCACATACTATGATTGTTTTTCATATTTATAAGTTGCATAATGCATAAATTAAATATATCTTATTTATTAAAATTAGAATATAGCAATTACTAGTTTATTTATACATTTCGAACAACACGACCTCCATTGAGCTTACTTTACTTTAAAATAATTCTAATACTTTTCAATATTATGTTATGAAATATTTTGGATAAGTATAAAGTTACAATGTCCTCTTATAGATTACAAATTATTTATAGGGTAAAAAAAACCAAGGATCAATCCTCACCAGTATGATATCATTAAATAGATATTCCATGCACTTATCTCAAAGTAAGGTTCAACATTGGATGGTTTACATGTAATTATCCAATGTAATGATAAATAAATTCACTAATAAAATAAAAAATATTTATCTAATTGGGTGTTTTATTTATGCAATACAAAAGTCCTAATATTTGCAAAGCTCTAATAATTAGAGTTGAAGAAACGATTCGATCAAGCACTTGACATATTTCAAATTGGTATCAAATCCAACAACAATGACCCTAAATAGCTATCCATTGCAAATTCATATCCCATTATTCAATGGTAATAATTATGATTACTAGAGAATTCAGATGAGAATCCTATTTGGGTCTTAGGATCTTTGGGACCTTGTGGAGAATGGGTATGCAAAACCTGTAGATGCAACAACATAAAGTGCACTTTATCAAGTTGAGAAAACTTTGTTGAAGGAGAATTGAAAGAGGGACTCGAAGGTATTATTTTTCATTATGCACGTAGTGGATGAGTCCATATTTCCTAGAATTGTAGTGGCAAAAAATTCCAAGGAGCCATAGGAAATATTAGAAAATTTCTAGCAAGGCACCAACAAGGTAAAGTTGGTGAGTTTGTAAATATTGAGAAGAGAGTTAAAAAATCTGCAGTTAAATGATGATGGGTATTATCCATCATATGAGAATAAATGGTGAGAAAATTAAAAGATAAATAATTATAGAGAAGATACCGATAATCCTACAACCAAGGTTTGACTTGGTAGTCATAGCTATTAAAGAATCAAATGATTTATCAACTCTACAAGTAGATGACTAGATGTAATCTTTGCATACACATGAGTAGAGGTTGAACTAGATAACACAATCTACATTGGAGGAGGCATTTAAGATGTAGAAATCATTAAGAGATTACAACATAATGGAAGAATCCCGTTGAATAGCCTCAAATTCACAAGGAGGAAGAGGACATTACTGCAATAGTAGAGGAGGTAGAAACTATGAAGGAGAAGAAAGAACAAACTACTCCAACAAAGAAAAATTTACTTGCAATTTCCATTAAGAAAGAGGAAGAGGTAACAATAGAAACCAACAAGAAGATTCAACTAGATATTGGGTGCCCGATGTGCATTTTATAGGGTGAAGATTCAAACCAAGGACCTCTCTTGGAGGATTGCCCTACCCTCTCCAACTCAACTACAACATGTGGGTTGGCACAAAGTCTATTTTAAAAATGGAGTTTGTATTATTAAAAATAGTGCAAATAGACTCATAACATAGGTGGCCATGACAAAGAACAAAATGTTTCCTCTAAAAATTTAGAGTGAAATTTTCCTTTCATTTAGTGCTATTGTAAAGAATGCTACATGGTTGTGGCATCTCAAATTTGGTCATTTGAGTTTCAATGGCCTAAACTTGTTGTACAAAGAGCAAATGGTAAGGGGATTACCTCTTATAGAGAAACCTAATGAATCATGTGAAGGTTGCTTATTAGCTAAGCAACATAAGGATGCATTACCTATAGGAAATTCAAGGAAGGCTTCACATCCTTGGGATCTAATGCACTCAAATATATGTGAGCGTATGCAAACTAGCACATTTACCAACAATAGATATTTTTTGACTTTTATAGATGATTTTAGACAAAATAAATGGGTATAATTATTGAAATAAAAGTTAAAATTATTTGCTAAATTTAATGAGTTCAAGGTATTGATAGAAAAGAAAAGTAGCTTTTATGTGAGACTCTCATAATGGATGGAGGAGGTGAGTACATTTGAAACAAGTTTCATAAATTTTGTAAAGCTCATGGACTCAAAAGGTATTTCATAGCTAGATACACACCATAATTGAATGTAGTAGAAAGAGATAACATGACAATAATGGAGATGGCAAGGAATATACTTAAGGCAAAAGCCCTGGGAATTGAATTCTAGGCAGAAGTTGTAATGTGTGTAGTTTACCTCCTAAATATGTGTCCCACGAAGAGTGAGAGGTATATGATACAAAAAGAAGCATGGATCAAAAACCAATCAAGGGTTGCTCACATAATATTTTTTGGGTGCATAGAATATGCACATATTCTATATGAAAAGATAAGAAATTTGGATGACAGGGCATAACAATGTATCTTCATTGGGTACGATGAAGAGTCAAAAACCTATAGACTATAAAAACCTATTAAAAATAAGCTAATCATAATAGATATGTGAAGTTCATTGAAGATGAATCCTGGAATTAAAATTCCAAGACTGGTTATCAAGGGACATGAAGCATAGAGATGGAAAATAAAAATGAAGAAAACATGAATCATCTTAGAACCTCAAGAAACAGTACCAAGATATAAGCCATAAATATAAACCAAACTTGATAGTTGATGGAACTTCTAGCAAGAAAGAAAATAATCAGAGTAAAACGAGTATACAGAACCAAGTTTAATGTCCAAGGTAGTGTTTCAAGGCATAAAGCAATGTTGGTTACAAAAATATATAATAAAAAATCAAGCCTTAACTATCATGAAGTGTATGCACCTGTAGAAACTCTTGACATAGTAAGGATGATTCTGGCATTGGTAGCCCAAAAGGGGTGGAAAGTGTATCAGATGGATGTCAAGTCTTCCTTCCTAAATAGATTGATAAAAGATATCTACATAGACCATCAACCTAAATATGAGCTTTATGGATAAGAAAAAAAGGTTCTTAAGTTGAATAAAGCCTTGTATGGATTAAATCAAGCACCCAAGGCCTGGTATAGTCAGATTGACTCATACTTTCAAGATAATAGCTTCATCAAATTCCCATATGAGCACTTCATTTAAATTAAGACTAATACAATAGGAGATATGATAGTAGTCTATTTGTATGTGGATTATCTAATTTATATTGGCACCCACAAGATGTTTGAGCATTTTAGGGGCTCTATAAAGATTAAGTTTGAAATAATTGATTTGGGCTTGATAAAATATTTTCCTGGAATTGAAGTTACTAAATTAGTATATGGTGTCTTAATTTCATAAGGCTTGTATGGAAGGTATGTCTTGAAGATGTTTAGAAAGGAGAATAGTAAACCTGCCAACACACTAATTGCAACAAGTATGAATTTAAAAAAGAAGGATTGCAACATCAATGTGGTTTCAACATTCTATAAGATATTAATTGTGAGCCTAATGTATTTGACAACCATGAGATCTAACATTATGTGTACAGTGAGTCTAATCAACAGATTTATGAATAACTCTAAGAACACTCATTTGCAAGCTAGGAAAATAATTTTGAGATATGTCAATGTTACCAGAGACAATGAGATATTTTATGCAAGATCATACCGACCCAAGCTTGTTGGGTACATAGATAACAATTAGGCTGGAAATATTGGTGATATGAAGAGAACTTCTATATATGCATTCCATCTTAGATCATGTGTAATATCATGGTCATCCACGAAGAAACCCGTTGTTGTATTTTCTACTATTGAAGAAAATTATGATTCTGCCATATCTACAACATGTCAAACAATTTATATGAGAAGAGTTCTAGGTGGGTTGAATCATGAAAAACAAGCAACAAAAAAAATATTTTGTGATAATAACTCAGCCATAGAACTGTCTAAGTATCCGATGCTTTATGGGAGAAGCAAGAACATTGAAATATGATATTACTTCATCAAAGAGTTGGTGAAAAGTAATGAAATTGAGTTGTTATTTTGCAGGTCCAAAGAGCAAGTTGCAAATATCTTCAGCAAGCCTTTGAAGGAGGAAGATTTTAAAATGTTTAAGGAACTATTAGGCATTAAATATTTTGTGAAATCTAGCTTAAGAGAGGGTGTTAGAAATTAATCTAGATTTCACCCACTTCTAACATAATTAATTCTTCGTAGATATTAGAATCCATCACCATACCTCATAGAAGTTGTATTTAATTCTTGTAGCTATAGTTGTTCAAATAGTAGTTAGACACCTATCCATTAATTAATGTGTGTCAATAGATTAGCTAAGTTTTCCTTGCTTTATATATATATATATATATTTGTGTGTGTGTGTTGGGCATGATTTCATTTCTAATAGAACTAGTGAGTTGTTGAAGAGAAAAAGGAGCAAGAAAAATATTTGCTTAATAAAAGAAGGAGAATATAAGAAGCATGGAGAATATATATTAGGAATTGCAAGCCACAATGTAGAGAAAAGAAGATATTTTGTGTAGAAGAAAAAGCTTTTCCATAGTTTTAAAAGGTGTTAAGTATTTTAAGGTAAAAAATTTGGATTATCGAAAGTTTTGTTCATCAGAAGAATTACTTCCGATAAAACCTTTGATCCACTAGGGAGGGTGTGTTCAGGAAAAAGTCTTGATCATAAAGTTCAGATTTGGTTGTGCATTAATAAAATAATTTTTTTTTATCTTGTTGGGTATTTTATTTGTGTAATGCAAAGGTATCCATAATAACAAAGCTATGCTAAATGTATTTGAGTAATAGGTTTTATCAAGCATTGCATGTCTTCTAGTATACACCTAACAATACAATACTTTAGAATAATTTCAATTTTATTTTTCATGGAAACCTTTATAATCCCTAGGATACAACCTGTTGGCAATTTATGTTGTTTTATGTTGTCATTGATGTCACAATAATGTCACAAGGTAACATTGAGTTTTAATGTCACAAGGTCACAAGGTGCCCCAGAGATGGAGATATTCAATTTTGAATATTTGGTTTAAATTTTAATATTTAAAATTTAATTTTAAATTTTAAAATTGAAATTACCTCAGTGTCGACATCATCATCAAAAAGAAATTAATTTAAAAGCGTTGTCGATGTTTGCAACATTATAGGAAAGTTGCATATAAATGCAAAGGCTTTTATTTCAAAAGCCTTGGAATCGAATGCAGAAGAGATAAGACGAAAAGCATCAAAATATTCATGTGGTAGCATGGTCCAACGACGAGCGAGGGGAGTGCAAAGGTTTTTTATTGCAAAAGAGACGAGGTTCAATTCCCATAGGTTAGAGTTTTGAGCAAGAGAATTGACCCATGTTTTTGTTGACATGCGTAAGGAGAGAAGGACAAAAGCACATTTTGCACTCTTCGTCATATGCGAGCATGTAGCTCGTGTGGTCTGTGGCATCGTGGTTGAGGATTGTTTGGGCAGAGACGAGGGTTTGATTCCCTCTAAGAGGTAAGTAATGTTTTTATTAAGAAATTTTTTATTATTGCGTAATGTTGGAGGAATAAGGTGATGAGGGTTGATTTCGTTTTTTATTGGAAGGCAAGTTTAAAAACAATTTTAGAAAAAAAAGATATTTCTGGTATTTTCCTTTTATAAAAGTATATCATATTATATATCGTTGGAAATCTTATTTCGAGGGATATTTTACTAACTCATTTAGAAGGAGAAATAAGGTGTATGTAGAGAGATATTTCTATTTTTGTAAAGGGGTTCAAAAGTGAATATTTTTGTGCTCTTTTTCAAAGTGTGTTGAGTGTGGCAGATTTCCAAAGGGGTTTCTTCACTTCATAAAAGGTATGGGTACATTCTCCTATTGATTGTTTATGGTGGTTGATTTCTGAAATATCATTGGATGGAAAAGGATTTTTTGTGGTTTCCTTTTCGAAAGTGTTTCGTTGAATGCACCAAGGTTTTTTGAATTGAGAGTTGTGTTTAAAACCTTGTGTTACAAGCATAGTTGTTGAAGCCCATTGGTTGTAAAATAAATTGAGTTAGAAAAGAACATGAGTATCATTGTTATGTGAGATTTGTGGTTGAGCATTATTGGAAACATTTGAGTTGGTTGATATATACTTGGACTATGGTTGTGTGAGAGAGAGTTATCCCTTGTGATGATTGGTTGAGTTGAGTTGATTGAGCCTAGTCAAGTGATGTGTGAAGTGATTTTTCAAGTTCTATGAAACAAAATATTCCATCATTCTATGTTGAGTTGAGATTGAGGTTAGAACATATTGAGTCTCTAAAGATTCTCTTTATGGTTCTATAATACTTAAGTTGATTTGAGGTTGACTTGAATTAAGTTGAGATTGATTTGAGTTGAGAGTGAGTTTAGAACATATTGAGTCTCTAAAAATTCTCTTTATGCTTGTATGAAGTGGATTTGATTTGATATTGCCATTCATTGTTGAGTTCATTTTGAGTACTACTTGAGCATGATTGATTGATCCTTTGAGAAGGCCTTTGGAACAGATTTGAGGATAGTGTTGGAACATATTTGAGGACAGTGTTGGGATAGATTTGTGGACAGTTTTGGCCAAGTTCTTGGTGATCTTGCTAGAGCAAATTTGGGAAAGTTCTTGGTGAGCTTGCTAGAGCATATTTGGATAAGTTCTTAGTGAGCTTGCTAGAGCATATTTGGATAAGTTCTTAGTGAGCTTGTTGGAGCAACATTGGACAAGTTCTATGTGAGATTGTTATTCAGCATTAGACAGGTTTTGTGTGAGCTTTTTATTCAACATTGGATAGGTAATGTGTGAGCTTGTTATTTATCATTGGACAAATTTTGTGTGAGCTTGTTAAGTAGGTTATATGTGAACCTATTGATCAGGTTCTTAGTGAGCCTATTGATAGAACTTTGGAGGTTACAGAGTACAGAGGACAGAGTCTCAATGGATAGAGATCTAGCAGATAGCACAGTTGAATATAGATCTGAGTGAGGAGTCTTCAAGTGGAGAGAGGTCCACCAGTAAGTGCAATAGAGAGACAAAGTCTTCTAGAATATCACATAGCCAGAGCATAAGGGGAAAGAGTTCTCCTTTGGACAGAGATCCATAAACATTGTAATTAGGAGTGATTCCCAAAGAGATTGATTGAGAAAGTTTTAGTAAAATATTTTCTCCGTGGAGTAGCCCACATTGGGTGAACCACATAAATTGTTGTGTCTCAATTGTGTGGTGACTTGTGCTCTTGCTTACTACTGCTATCTGAGTTATTAATGCACACTACTATATTTGGTTATTGCAATTAAGGACATTAATTGGTATTAGTTTGGAAAGAAAGTAAAAAGTGGTCTTATATTATTCACCCCCCTCTCAGTATAATATTGTGTTCTTCACTACCAACCGATCTATCCATTTTAGATAAAATACTCTCAAATTTATTATAAAAAAAAAAAATTGAGTGATAAAATATTCCAAAGTTTTTTAATAACAATACTTTCAATTGTTATATATACCTAACTATAATAAGTTTTCATACAAGGCAGCCCATACTCATGTACTCAACTACCAATCAACTTATTCTTTCAAGCAAAATACTTTCAATGTTATTACCATAATAATTTTTCACAAATCATTTTTTTTATCTTTTCATATTATTTCCAGTGTTATTACACCTAACTATAATAACATCCTTTAAATAATTTAAAAAACTATGAATTATTGTATACACTTTTTTTTTTAATTTGAAAAAAATATATTAAAAATAGAATAATTAGAATTTGGGATAAGACTCCTCCCAACCTTAGCTAGAAAGATTATCCCTTCCCCCTTTTAAATTTCCAATAAATTTTTGTTACTCTAAAACGCAAGATCCTAAGAAGTAACACTTTTTTATTATAACACTAAAAAAATATTTACTAATGAGGGCATCTTATAACATTACCTAGGCTTAGTTTATTATTAAGTTAGTTCCTAGGTTTAGTATTATTCATGCTAATAACCCATGTGAGTCTTCATGTATGATTCTAGAAACTAATTCTAGAATCTATTAGGTCGTAACTTAAGTTAGTATTTAGCTTAAGTTAGGTTAGTTGTTAGAATTATATTATTGTTAGTTAGCTTAAGATAGCTTATTATATCTTATCTCTCTACTTGGCATATTTGTGCTAGATTTGAGAGTCTAGTTATCTTGTACTTTGGCATTATTATGCCTATTTAAACTTCAAAAATATATGGAATTGCAAGTTGGATTTCAATCCTTAATATTGGTATCAAAGAAAATTAGTTTTGGAGACTTAGGTTATTGCCATATCCATGTTTTGTAGTGTTTCATACACTAAGGTTTAGTTCAACTTTATCTTGAGTTGCTACTTGAGTGAATTAACTAATTAGGAATTCATAGACGAGTTTTAGCTTTCGACATCGATCAACTATATCCGGAATGCCCTTCAAATGTCGGTTATGTATCGACTGGATCTTGATGGGTGTTTAATAATCTTTGCATATTTTGGAAGAAAATTTTCATAGTTATAAAGTACAACTAATGGTTCATCTTAGTTTGGTGTTTTTTTGGTGCAATTTGGGTAATCTTGGTGAATATGACATTTTATAAGCCTTAGCTTAGTGTTATTTTAGCTATATATGTTATAAATATATAGCTATAAGAAATTATTTTTTTTGGCACCAACGATCAATGATATCTCAACCAATGCAACCCACCAGTGGGTACCCAACCAATGCATCATTTCCATATTTTAGTATCATTCAACTAACTTTCTAGAAATATTATGTGGTCATCGACTGACATAGCGTACCAATGCTATGTGTACCTATGTTAAGCGTTGCTTGATAGGCTTCCACACCTATGTCAGGTGCTACCTAATAGGTTACCTAATAGGCTACAGTCTATTGTTAGGCTAAAGCATGCACTATGCTTGATGCATTGTTAGTTACTTACGCACCTTAGCATTTGATATAGTTGAAGTTGCACCTAAATTACCAAGATCAATAGGAGGTTGCTCAATAAAAACTTTAGGATTACATATTAGGAGGAGTGCATCTAAATTGCATAGAATTTCATGCAAACTAACACCAAGATTTGCACTACAAATTTTATTGGACAATGTATGATGGAGTATAGGTTGGTAGTGGCATTCAACAAAATCATTTGCCATGATTTGTATGTGGGTAAAAAAAATGAGGTATAAAAATTTAAATCTATATTAAGGTTTCTAAATTTAATTTTTCTTTAGTTATTAATATTTATAAGAGCTTGATTAGTTTTAATTAATCACAGTTATTAATTAATATTTATTTTATTAATTAAAATTTAAAACCTTATTATTAGATTTAATATCTCCAATTCAACCATTTTCCATTAGATTGACATAAGTATTATTTCTTGTAATTAGCTAGAAGTTATTTAGTTGAAGGGAAACAAATTGTAACAAGGTATACAAAATTTAACTTGCTTAAAGTTCTTTTTTCCCTTTTCTCCTACCTTATACCCATTTGCAAATGGTTTTGGATTTAAAATTGATCCAAATTCCACATGCACTTGCAGATAAAGTTAATGAAACAAATTTGGCCCAAGTTGCCAGCAACGTTGTTGACAAGGTTAATGACATCAATGTACAAAATGCCACTTATATCAAGATTTATAATAATGACCCACTCCTAAAGGTTTGTTGTGAGGTTCCATTGTATGATGGGTCAAGGAATCTAGATATCTTGAATAGTTGGATTTTAGACATGGAATCTTGGTTTTCCTACACTCACACTCAAGATGATGATAAAGTTCCATTTGTAAAGCTTAAGCTTTCAGGCTTAGCTAAAATTTTAGTGGAATGAAAAGAAGGTCATGATGCATTAACCACTTGGGAGAATATTGTAAAAGCACTCAAACAATAATTTTATCCCTTAAATTTTCAAAGAGAATTGATGATTATGTGGCTTCATTTTTGACATGAAACTAACATGTTCGTTTAGAACTACATTTTTCAATTTAATAGGTATCACATCCTTTTTGATGTGGATGATGAAGTAGAAGCTCTTATTACCAAATTTTAGAGCAGGTATAGAGATATCATGTATACTCCTATGTCAACATTGGACCTTGCTTTCAATCATGTACAGTTTGCAAAAGATAAAATTTTGATAAAATTTTGAGACAATCAAAAGGGTTTCGTCCTCCTCCTTCTTCATTTTTAGTGGTTCATCACAGAGGATAAGTTCTTATCCAAAGAGGACTATTTCACCAAAGCATAATTCTTTCTTTTTTCCCTCCCCTTCTTCTTCTTCTCCTTATTCTTTCTTATAATGGTAGCTATTTATAGGCATGACCTGCTCACAATTCACCTTTTACGGAGGTGGGCTGCAATGGTGGCGATGGACATTCTCCCCCGCAATTCCAACAATTTGTTTCCATAATTATTTCCTGTGTATAAGAATGAGTACTCAAAAAAATTCATGCATGCTTTTGCGAGTCAAATTTTGCTTTTGCGAGTCAAATTTTCCAATTATTTGTTTCCATAATTAATTCATGCATGCTTTTGCAAGTCAAATTTTCAACGCTAAATAAATAATAACCCCTCGTCCGTCAAACGCCTCTCGTTGCTGCTTCACTTCGGCTTGTTTTTCCACGCACGCTTGATTTTTTAAAAGACAAGCAAAATCGCACAAGAAGAGAATATGAGTTGTCACAAATCACTAGAGACAGAAGAAAAAGACTCAACGTCTAATACAGAAGTAAGGTGTTGAAGGCCTCAATGGGATATGCATATAGGAAGTTAGGATCCATTACAGAAAACAAGCACAACCACATAAAGGGATACACCTAGCTCGCAAATAACTCATTGTAACAAGATATACAACATTGTAAGATCACTTTGTCCAACATGAGCGCATATTTTTAATTAGAAATAGGTCAAAAGACTTAAAACGACCACATCCCTGAAAGTTTTATCGGATACCTCTGGTTTCCTGACAATGTGAAATCATAGGGATAGCCGGAACCGCTAGTTCTTTTGGTTTTATTTTACTGTAACCTTTTTATTTGAAGCAGTTTTCCAAAAAAAAGAAAATCGTTTGCTATAGGTGCAACTTCACGCTGCTGTCATGCTCATCGCAGTTGCTATCCTTGAATGTTGGAGCTGAGTTGAGTCAAGTTGCGAAGATCTTCCTGCCCTATATATATGTTTAGTGTATGCTTGTTATAATTACACCATAACGTTTACTTATGATGAAGAAAGCTTAAATATAGGCCGCGGCCCGCATCTACGTATACCTAAATTATCGCCTGTACAAATGAAAATTTAGATAGAACCTACTATGCATTTCAGGATTTAATATATATTATTTGGTATTGTGGACGTTGTTTCTATGATATAATATTTTACAAGTGGAAAGTTATTGTAGTGAATCCTGAGTATCAATTATTACTCAGGGACCTGGTGATGCAATCTCACGATCACCTCTCTAATTATTTTCTAAGAAATTAATGTTATTGTAGGTTTAATTTTCAAACTTTGAAACATGTTGACACTTGATATGTTTAAAACAATGAACATCAATCATCTCGCGAATTCAATCTTCCAGATGTAATAGGTTCTCATAAATGATGATGTTTCATGTAGTCATGGTGAATAGGATTAGTTTATATTATTCCCTTTTTAAAAAAATTGTATAGGCAACTCTCATATCTATTGTTAGAAGAATAAGATTCTAAAACTCCACAATTGACGTGTTGATATGAAAAGATTTGATGATTATAGCTATGATCCATGTACAAACTACTTTGTATTATCCAAAACTATACATTGTATAGTTTGTCTCAACATTTATAAATAATATGGTCTTATAATTTTTTTAATATAAATTTAGGGATTGTGGGTTTCAGGCTTAATATCACGTCCGTGTGTATAGGTAATTTTTGAAATATGTCTCTTCCAGCTAGTGCGATGGAACATCTTGTCTATTTTTCTCAATGTTGAAGTTACGTCAAAAAAGAGTCACCATTAAATAGTAGTATGTAGCCGTATGGATTAATCGTGAGCGTTCCATAGGGCAAATTTTGCCACTCTTTACCAGGAGCCTGTTGACTACTACAAATGATAAACAGAAGCTTTTCTCGATCGATGGGTAGATCTATTCACTGTTAAAAGCAGAGGGTTTTAACGGGATCCTAAAATCACTACAAGGAGAAAACAAATGGGTGAAAACCCAACAAGCCTGGAAAAAACAAAGATAAAACAGAAAAAAGAGGAAACAAGACCAAAAGGCACCAAAGAAGAGAGAACTGAGGAGGTTCTACCCTAAATTATGCACACCTTGAGAGACATTGGCCGCCAAACTAGAAACATTCTCCATTAAATCAAGGGCAAGTTTCAGCGTGCTTCAAATTTTACCCTGATTAACATCAATAAGAAATAAGTCTCTAAGAACTACATCTTTAGAAGATTCCCACTCTATCAGAGAAAGAATTTCCTCCACAGAATTTTCCCGAGGAAAATCTCATGGGAGAATATCCATATTAGAAGAAGCCTTCACTAAAGGAGAGTCCTCCTCCACCAAACATGTCCGAAGTTGCTACGACAGACGATGATCTACTACAGAAGAACCCTCCGGCACCGGAACAGAACCACCAAGATCAGCCATGCTCTCCTTGGGAGCCAAATCAACAATAGCATTAGCATTGGGGCCCGAGGAAAGAACCTCTTTCACCTTTGGGTCACCACCCCACACCCCTTTCGAAGAAATTTGAATCTTTTTAGAAATCCTCTCCGGGCCGACACCAAAAGAGAAGGAGAGAGAGTCCAAACTCTCGTCAGAGTTTGATCTAGAAGCAAACCGAGAACCACCATCCAAGGAGGGGGAAACAACACTCCACTTAGGGCCATGAACCAACTGACCAGAAGGATCTGCAATAGACTTTAACACAACGTTAGCATCAAAGTCGCTTTCCAAAGCCACTTGTTTGAAGACCAACAACGCCAAACCTTGATGAATAGGAAATTGACCACGACCAACCTAGACATTAAGGAAATATTTTTGCATGGAATGAAAAAGAAATAAAGGAATGTTCATGCAGACTTTGCATCTGAGATGATTCAAAAACATTGCATGAAAACTCCTTAGGATTTCATAAGAGGGATCCAGGGTAAAATAGTCCATGATCACCCGAACCACTCGGTTCCAAGGAGGGGGTAAAGCCACAACACTAAAACCATTCTGGATCCACGACAAAAACTCCTCCTTGTCCAAAAATAGAGAGATTTCTTGCAACAAAGAATGCCTTTCACGATTATGAGAGGCACCATCCAAAGACAAACCAATCGTTCTACTGATAAGATCTACTGAAATAAGGAATGACCAAGAGCCAACCCTGACCCAACCCTCATTCCAAGAAGAAACCAGGAAGTTAGTGAGGGAGGGGTTATGACCGTGAAACTTAGAAATGCAATTTAGAAGAAAACCTTCCACTAAAATGGACTTAACCTCATCATCAAAAGCAATATACAAAGGTTCCAGACGAGATTTCCTAAACTTATTCTTATAAGGGTAGGTCTTGGATTTTCCCACGAATAACCAACTCCCACAAACAACATACCACACATGAGAAACCCTAAATAAGAGAATAACAAGGACCAACAATTGCCAACAATAAACAATGCAATGAAGAATAGTGCTTAAGTACTGGAACCTTAAAATAGAAAACAACCCCCCAACAGAAAGGAAGGACAAAATAGGCCCATAAACGTAACCACAACAAGTATCAGGAAGGGGCCTCAAAGCAAAAATCCACTCCTTGACAGAAAGTGAGACGTCCATGGCACTAAGGAGGTGAGGAAAGCTCCTCACGGGGGCCATACTTGAAAACATAAGCCAAAGAAAACCAGGGAAAATCTCACTAAGAGGCGAAATAAAAACAACGTAAAACAGAAAAGAAAAGGAGAGGAACTCATGACACCCCTTAGAAATACAATCCCATAGGGGGCCAGTCCACAAAACACCAACTGAGAACCAACCCGAAGGCAAGAGAGGGCTCCACTTAGAATAAAATAGAACCCAATAGTGAATGAAACAATAGGCAGCACCATAGAGACCAGTTGTCATATCCCAGAGAAAAAGAGGGACAGATGTGAGCAAAATAATGACAAGTCTAGTCATTAAGAAAGTTCCCAATCGCAACCTCCGTTCAAGCTCAAGAGAATCACCAAAAAAATACTAAGGAAGGAACCGTCATACAATGTAGACCACAAGGCAACCAATTCAAAAAGGGGGTGTTGATTACCAAACCTCGAACCCATACTTTCGAATGTTCTAGAAGGCAGATCATCAATCCCTAAATTTGAGAAGTGCATGGGCAGAAAACACCTAAGAGGGGGCCCATAAAACCATCTGACATGGACAATCCAAACACACATTCCATAACCTTGGCTCTGTCTGACACAGGAAGGACTAAATTCCCCCAAAGTACCCTGAACAACCATCATCAGCACATCACCCGAAGAACTCCAATCTCCAACGAGCCTAGAATAGAGTGAAGAGGAACAAGAATTTAAAAAGCAACCCCTCCAGATGGGACCTTTCAGTAGGCTACACCACTTCTGCCACCTAACATCATAAATGGAAGTGATCATCACAGCGTATAGGACCAACCACCAAATCTTTGTAGGATTAAGAATGGGATAGTATTTGAAATTTGAATCGAATATCTCCCCCATTAAAGTAGCATTAAATGAGGCCACTAAACATCCCCATCCAAGGCACTCATTAAAAATTTGAATTTGAAATTTGAAAACCAGTAAGAGAAGATAGACCATAAAACAAAGCAATGATAGCCCACAGACCACAACTTTGATCTTCTCACCTGATATCTTCAATGAATGCCATACCTCCAGCAGAGACCCCTGACAATAACAATCAACTTGGTGGCTTATCATTATTAACTATATTGACCAATTTCGTCAATCAATTCGAGCACCAAATATTAAACCCTTGACTGCAAACGGCCAAGTTAGCCATAAAATTTGCCGCCACGTTACCTTCCTGGTACACATGGCAAATGGAAAATTCATCGAACGAAGAAAGGTGGGCCTTGGCTTCATCAATGAGATTAGAAAGATATCATCCCAAAAAACATGCACCCTTCAGCAAATTCATAGCATTCAACAAATATCCTTCAATGATAACCCTGTGACCTCCCAATTTAATAAAAAAATACCCTTATAGGCAGCTCTACACTCAATAAAATGGGAGGATTGCATGCCTAAGTCTTTAAATAAGGCCAAAATAATTTCACCAAGATGATCTCTAATAATACCACCCGTGTCGACTCTGCTAGGATTTCCCTTCGAAGCACCGTCTAAATTCAGCTTTAGCCACCCAGGAGGGGGTGAGGATCACTTAATGGAATTACAAATATTGGGTGTCGGCGAGGTCTCACGTCCAGAAAAAATCCCAAATTCAACTCCACAGAATAGTCAAGATGGTCCTTTGGAATCGAAGGGAGAGTCTCCTTTAGAGCAGTAGTAATGTTCTCCTTAACCTTCCAAAGAATTCTATAGCAAATATGATTCAGGTCTCCCTCAACATTTTTAAACACTCTGGCAATTCGTTCCTTCCACACTCCCCATAAAATATGAGGCAATAATTTTTTTTAAAAACATTTCATATGAGGAGACCGAAAAGGAGATGACCACTGATTGAACAAATCAATGATCGAATTGGGAAGCACCTAAGATAACCCCATATGATGAAGGCATAGATATAACATTTTTTGAAACACCCTACATATGAGTAGCAAATTAGTAATAGATTCCCATTCCTGTTTATATAAAAAACAATGATTGATCAAGTGGAATCCCCATTTAAGAAGATTGTCAATCATCAAAATTTTATTTTGGATAGCAAGCCAAAATGATTTTGGGTGTCAGATGCTTCACACATATTTTATTCCATGGCCAATCGTCATTTCCTTGAGGGCATAAAATAGAATAAGCAGATCTCACAGTAAAATTACCCTCACTATCATTGTTCTAGACCAACCTATCTCCCCTTTCCTCTCTACACAGCACATAGTGGCAGAGCTCCTCTAGAATAGAACTCCAATCCTTGTGATTCTAACTCATTTGAATAAATGAAGGGTCCATCAACTAGGTCCTTTGATTGTATTGGAAAAGAATGAAATCCTCCACTCTAAAAAACTAGCTTCATTAGAAAGCGCACATATTTCACCATAGTGTTGATCCTCCATCAAAGGATGATCCGTAAGCCATTAATCATCCTAGAATAAAACTGATCTGTCATTTTCAACCACCCATGAACTGTTTAATTTTATGAACTCCCTGTGTTTGCTAATGCTTTTTTAGAAAGTAGAACCATCTAATGAGAGACGATCGGAAAGAAAATTTGTGAATTGGTATTTGACGGTCAAAATACGACACCAAAGACTATCCACCCCGGAAGCAACTCTCCATGCTTGTTTAGAAACTAGGTCCCTATTCATAAGTGAGGCATTCTTCAAATTGAGACCCCATATTTTTTTCCGAGACAAACTTGTTCCCAGGAACAGAGATGAATCTTACCTTTTAGCTCTAGACTCACCCATAAGAAATCCTTACAAATACTATCAAACTTCACTGCTACTTTAGTAGGAACATTAAAAATGGACATAAAATAGATCAGAATGATTTGAAGAGTGCTCTGAATGAGAGTAACTTTACCAGCCTAACTTAATAGAGCACTCTCCCATAAATAAAGCTTCTTTTGGACCCTTTCCACAACCGGATTCCATAATTCAGTTTTCAAATGCCTAGAAAACAAGGGTAGAGCCAAATTTAAAGCATGAGGATATGGAAACAAAACGGAATACCAAGTGCGATGTATGCAAAACAACACGTAACGCTAAGTCCTACGAACGAAAATGCATGAAAAGAGGGAAAAGCAATCGAACTGAAGCAAGATATAAAAGCAAATGTCGAATACAACTCTTTTTTATTAATTTTCTTAGAAATACGGTTACAATACGTCTCCTCCCTTTTCAGGGGCTAGGAGTGTTAACTATGGATTTATTACACCATGGATGGTACGCTTTCTTCCACGTGCCCACATGTAAAATGGGAGGCCAAACGTCGCCACCGCTTGCGTGAATGCATATTTGATTCCTTTCTACCCCTATGGTGTCGAGATCCTACGTTCATAGAAATAGTAAACGATTAGTAGCACCTGTGGATGAAATGAAACATGCGATCCCCAAAGCCTACGATTAACACATGCATAAAATAATTAAAATGGTAACTAAAATAGATCAAAATAAGCTAAAAACTTGACAGAGGCATGAGGACATTACCAAGAATGCACTGTAAAAGGAACAGTCGAGAAATCTGCCACAAATTTCTAATCGCTCTGGGGTGGGATGATTAGACCTACAACAAAATGTCAGAAAGTGACCTCCTAAATGTCCCATTCGGGAGGCTCTAAATCACCTGCAAAGTTGGGGTTAGGAAAAATGGGGCATTTTGGAATGATCCAGAAGGTCAGATTTTTCCAATTCGGCCTTGATCGCTCGATATATGATGATGCTCCCTGTATGTTAGCAAAAGCGATAAATAACAAAAGTAGGGTCAAAACTCATCAAAACAACATAAAATTTGAATGACAACCTATGTGAATAACCTAGAATAAAATGCAAGAAAAATAGTAATGAAATACTCTATAGATTTCTAATTGCTCTGGGGTGGGACGATTAGGACTGCAACAGTGCAGGGGGCGCCCGAGGGCAGGACGGCCACCGTTTGGGGCCCGATTTCGGCACCAATCCACTTGGGATGGGTCCAAAACCTCTTATGTGGTTGTGTTGGAAAATTTGGGTGGGATATTGTAGCCAAATGTCAGGTTTTGGGTCCAGAGTGCACTTCCAATAATCACCCAATAACCTCCCTTCAAAAAGAGATATTAAGAATGTGAAAGGCACAAGCAAAAATGTGAGGACGTAAATCGGCAGCACTCCATTGCTCCAAATGCTCCTCTCCGTTATTTTTTGAGGTGAGAAGACTCACCATTTTATAGACTTGAAGGTCTGCTTTGAATGTGCATGCAGGGGTGCCACTTGGCCATCATGCCTTACCAGGGGAGAGAAGATTCCTCCTTTGATTAAGGGCTCCATGATTGCCTCTATGACTGCCTCTTTGAGCTCAAAAATGCTCACTCACACTCCCATGCATTGAATGTGGAGTTGAGTGGTGGATCTAAGCTGACATTTGTCAATTTTTGACTTTTTGCCCATCAAACCTGCTATTCACCCCACCCTGGAGCGATTGCTGCTAATCATCTTGGAGTAGGACGAATAGCATTATAATCATCCTGGGGTGGAACGAATAAGGAGGAGGGTGCTTGAAAGGTGCCAAATTGACCTTTGACCTTCCAAAACTGCTTTGGAAGTAGTTAGGACCACTGTTTAACCTCTTAGGGCTGCCCTAGGAGCTATGTATGTCAATTCAATTAATTCTTGTAGTCACATAATCAGATTGGTGTTGTTTTGGTGTCTACAAATGCCCATTTTTGGGATGCGATGTGCGTGGAACAGTGCGAAGAAAAAATAGATAACCAAAGCACTTAATGATTAGGGTTTCTTTGTAACCTAACAAAATTTTGATGCCCCAAGTATTGAAAGGGCATGCATTCTTGAGTCCTTGCTTCTGACAAGCTAAGGAGCTTAATTCAAGTGTTAACATTTTTTGGTGAGGTGTTACTTGATCTTGGACATTGTTCAGTCATGAATAGGCAAACGGTGCAACCTTTTGTCTATGGGAACCTTGATTTATCATCTTGTGATTATTTCTTGTTTGCTACCCCAAGCAGGAGCGTGATTGTCTTTGTCAATGATTCTTTGAATGCATGACATTTCCTTGATTGGGTGTGTATTTTTTGATTGGTGACTAAGTGTGACTACCACCTCAAGCGACGAATCGATGAGGGAATGACCTACATGAGAAAAGCGACCAGTCGCTTGACCCAAGATGACTTGTGTAAGGGTGCCTTCAGATGTTTTCCTTTGAACGCTTATGCAGTTTTCCAACATTTTGACCTATTTTTGGTGGGTTTGAACCCTTTTTGGGACGCATTTTGGGGTTGAAATTGTCAAAAATTCGTCCTCCCATTTATCAGTACGGCTATGGTAGCCTTCTTAGGGAGTAGTATAGTGACAATTTGTGACCTCGATGGTTGTTTTTTATGCCAAAATTGTCAAGTGCAAAAGCACTCTTATTCGACAATTTTATTGCTCTTTTTGGTGCATTTTGGGGCAGTTTTTGCTGTTTTTTTATTTTCTTACTCTATAATCGTCCCAGGGTGGGATGAATACCAGTTTAGTAATCGTCCCATGGTGGTATGAGCACTAACTAGAGTGCTCGTCCTAGGGTGGAACGATTACAGGCCTAAAAAGCCTATTTAAGGGCCAAAACTAGGTTTTGGGCTCATTTGCAATTTGTTTTTCTGGCGATTTGGAGTTGTGAGGAGGAGGAGGTCGAGTCTACGTAGCAGAGCGCTGTCGAATTTATCGGACACCATGAGTTCATGGACCGAATCATAAAGTGGCGAAGCCGAAGCGATACCGATGAGTGCTCCTTCTCGTTATTTTTGTTTGTTTTGATTTGACAGTTTAAAAATGTAATGAATTTATTCTGTAAGTTGTTTTTCCGTTTAAACTAAGGTAAAACCCTAGGCTAAAAAAAATGTTTTTATTTGATTTAAAAAAAACCCTAGATTTAAATGTGTTTTTGTTAGTTGTTTTTGTTTTTAAACTAAAACCTAGTTTAAACTAAGATTAAAAACCTAGCTTAAAAAAAATTGTTTGTTTTGAATTTGTGCTTTGTTTTTTATTTATCAATTTAGACTAAAGTTTAAAACCCTAGGTAACTGACAAATTTGATTTTCAATTTGTTTGTTTTTTTTTTTATTTATCAGTTTGAACCAAAGTTAAAAACCATAGGTAACTGACAAAATTTTAATTTGATTATGCTTTTTTTTTTTTATATTTATCAGTTTAACTAAAGTTAAAAACCCTAGGTAACTGACAAACTATGATTTTGACTTTGTTTTTGTTTTGAACTATTTGTGTAAATGTGGCTTTACAGTTTATTAACTGTGTTTGATGTACAGTTTTTAGACATTGCTATCTATTTATGATAGTGTTGTATAGTTTTGTTTTTCTTTCATGTTTTTAATGTTTTTGTGTTGTTTTTGTTTTCAGGTGGTGAAGAGCCGGTACCATCAACCGACGGTATTCTCTGACGCCCGAGAGGCGTTGACTTTGGTGGACTGGGAGTGGCTTGATGCCCTTGGGCTCAAGCATGTGATGCGACTAGAGCCTGTGGTGGGGGATCGGGCGTATCTGACCACCCTGATCAAACTATGGGATCCCCGCACCAATACCTTCCATCTCCTAACATGGGAGATGACAATGAATCTCGAGGACGTCTATCGGATTCGACGAATTTTGATAAACAGGCTACCTATTAGGACTACGCCACATGATCAGTGGATGGCAGTGTTGACACGATGCTTTGAGCATGGGGCGAAGGTGGGTGTGGATAGTTCGGTGGAGAGGGCAGAGGGTGATTGCTAGATTGGCAAGATTTTGGTACGGTGGTGGCTAGAGAGGGGCGTGTTGGGAGTGAGGCATGAATTACTAATGTGCCTCATATCCAACATGCTACTGCCTGACTCTTCAGGTGCAAGGTTCCCGTCGAACCTACTGGAGGTAGTCTTCAGGCTTGTGGAGTGTCCGACTTCAGAGCCATTGATTATGAGGTGGGATCAGACACTGCTGGCACATCTCTATGATGGGCTGTATGAGGTCCACTGCCAAAGGTGGAAGGGTATTGGATGCAGTTACCTATTGCAGTATTGGGTTTGGCAGCACATAGCTATGGAGAGTCCACTAGGTTTGCCATGGATGACTCGAGCAGAGATGGTAGACATGGAGATAGGGTATACGATGCTATGGCATAGGTCGGAGGAGCATGGGCATAGTCAGCGATGGGTAGGTGACATTGGTCACTACACTTATGCCTTCTCATGGCTTGCTCTTGGGGAGGTGGTTTGGTGGCCATACCTGGACTGTCCAGCTTGGCCTAAGGCTGGGGAGTGGCTCCGACAGGTTCACAAGTGGAGATGGCTGATCGGGCGACATGGGACCGAGTAGGAGTACTTCTTATATGTCCAGGTGACATGATAGTTTGGGGTGCGCCAAGGATTTCCTAGTGAGCCCTTGACCTATCGATGTCAGGGCGATGAGAGGACTCTAGCCTGGCTGATCATCAAACCGCTGGGTGAGAAGGCAGACACAACGATTGACGTCCCAGATGTGGACAATATTGGGGTTACTGTTGAGTATGAGCAGTGGTGGACGCTATGGCACTGACAAGGAGAGGGGCCTCTAGGAGGGCCGAATGTAGAAGCAGTAGGGTGGGGAGGGTGCAGAGGCATCAGGGGAGGGTTGGGGGGCTCTGTTGGAGGATGCAGACATGGTGGAGGTTGATGATTTTATGGGGGATGATTTTGGGGTTTTGGAGCAGCTAGAGATGTAGGATGTCCCAGAGCAGTGGGAGCCAGAGTAGCCTATCATTTTGGAGATGTTGATGCTTCAGGCAGTACCAGAGGGTATGGAGGTGGGGTTTCATGCTGAGATAGCATGATTTGAGAGTCTACTCCGAAGATGGGATGAGGAGCTCGGGGATGCACTGCAGGAGAGGGATCTCCTACAGGCTCAGTTGGCAGAGCGGGAGAACGCATTGACTGTGTATCACCGATAGGATGGGGACACAAATGCATCGCGAGAGAGGGAGCTTCTACGGACTCAGCTGGCATAGCATGACGATGCATTGGTGATGTACTATCAGTGGGAGATGGATTTGGTTTGACATCGATTAGATCTGGAGGTGAATATTATCCACCTCGATGGGCAGATACCTAAGTTCATTAGAGGTGGATTGTCTCGTCGCATGAGAGGTAGCGATATTGAGCAGTCAGCATCCTCTTGATGCAAGTGGCTAGACAAGGGAGGCACGAGTGGGCGTGATGCAGGGGCTAGAAGCAGCTGCCCTGAGAGGTCCCATAGGAACCACACCACTGGGGGTAGTTCTCATCGTATCAATCCTACGTGATCATGGTGGTCGATGCCCTAGGCTTGGGGTTTTTTTTTTTTTTTAGATTTTGTTTTTTTTGTGTGAGGTCAAAGGACCGTTTATTGTAGCTTGAGGGCATTTTGATGATATATATACAGAATTTATTTTTTTGTTTATACACATGTCATGATTTTATTGTTATTCTTATGTGCAGTTATGGATGTTGATGGATGCATGTTTATTTACATTGATGTATGCATATGTTATGATGAATGTGAATGTTTCTAATTTATATGATATGCATATGGAATGGATGAATTTGTTGATATTTGGTAGTGGCACCATAGACTGTTTAGAACTTACTGGATTTTGGTACTAGGCGATTGCTTTGTTAAATGACTTTGCTTATTTTATTTTTTTTGGATTTTTTGATGGTGATGTAAGAATGGAATGTATTGCGATTGGTTGAGAATGTAGTTAAGGTTTTCTAAGACTCAGATGTTTTAACTAACTAGCCAAGACTGTACTTTTATCTTATAAGACTTTTGAACAAGGTATAAATTCAACTTGACTTTGACCAAGTTAGTTCACATCCCTATGTGTGCAATTGAGTTCGTTGATGTGGTATTTGTCAGGATATCGCCAATGCCAGATAGGCTATCAACCAAACCTATACTGATGATCACCTAATTAGCTCCACTAACTCCTTTGTTGTATTTAGTAAGATTAATCTACGATGCTATTTGGGATGCCATAAGCTAGTTCATCCACATGCAAACATTGATCTGCACACAAGTTAATGTGACAGATATATCATCATGCGGGAGGTTTGCCACCAGTGACTGATAGGCTATCCACCAAAATGATATTGAGGTTCACCTCATGACCTTCTGAATGTTGAGAGTTCCAGGGATTCAAGTTTGACTCCCCTATTTTGTTCAATTGTATTGGGATACTTGCTCTTATATAGTGATAAAAATCACTGTTTATTTTTGTTTTTTCTTTTGAGCAAGGGTTTTAAATATTGAGTGATGAAAATCATTATTGCTTGTGATTTTTGATGCATGCACTTTGTGGGGTTTGATGTCAAATTTTGGAGTTTTGACTTTTGCAAATTTTTTTATGTTTGTAACTTTTTGAGAACTTGGGATTCTTGGGGAATTGGGTAGGGAAGATGCTTGTCATTTTTCCAACTCTCAATATTCTTGGGGTCATTCGCACAGGGGGATGAGCAAGATAACCTTTTCGTTGTATGGTATCTTGGATTGCTTTGTAGGTTTCATATTTCGTTTACACAACTTGGGAAGTTTTTTTATGTGTTTTAACTTGTGTTGGGATGCTACGTAACAAGGTGTGATCCAAGTGGAACTCTACCTTTGTAAAATCTGCCTGAATTTGTACAGTTCTTGGCTAGAAATCTAATGACAACTGAATGATGAAAAATCTAGATACATTAGAAGACAACTGACTATGATATGGTAAAAAATGTGAATGGCGCTATTTTTGCTGATTTTTTTACAAAGTGGAAGAGGGGGGAAATGATGGAATTGCCAAGTAATTACAATCTATGGTGCTTTTGACCTGTATGACCAAAAAATGTGTAATGTATGTATGCGATGCCTAATGCAGCTATATTTTTGATTGATTGATTTTTTTTTTTGAGTATTTTGAGTATGCATGGAAATGAGATGAAAAAAGTTTTCTTTTTTTTATTATTTTTTCGATGATTTTGTTGTTTTTGAATTTTTGTTATGGTTGGCTTATTCTGCATGGGTGCGGACCAAGTGATTCTTTCGGATCCTTGGAGGGTTTGACCAAAGGGATTATGGGTACCTTTGGGGAATTTTGGGGATGACCAAGCGATTATGGGAATCCTTGGAGGTTTTGGTTTGACCAAAGGGATTATGGGCACCTTTGGGGAATTTTTAGGGTTGACTAAGCGATTGCAGGAATCCTTGGGGCTTTTTGGGTTTGACCAAAGGGTTGATGGGCACCTTTGGGGTGTTTTTGGGTTTGACCAAAGGGTTTATGGGCACCTTTGGGGTGTTTTTGGGTTTGACCAAGCGATTATGGGAATCCTTGGAGCTTTTGGGGTTGACCAAGCGATTATGGGAATCCTTGGACCTTTTTGGGGTTGATCAAGCGATTATGGGAATCCTTAGAGCTTTTTGGGTTTGACCAAAGGGTTTATGGGCACATTTGGGGCATTTTTGGGTTTGACCAAGTGATTATGGGAATCCTTGGAGCTTTGTGGGGTTGACCAAGTGATTGTGGGAATCCTTGGGGCTTTTGGTTTGACCAAGTGATTGCAAATATCCTTGGAGCATTTGGTGTGGGCTATGGCTCTTTTAAATATGGAATGACCTTAAATGACTAATGTTCAAGGGTTCTAGTTCCTTTATTCCATCAAGAGAGGCTATCCGGTATGTTCCAGGTCCTATTTTACTGTCAATCACATAAGGACCTAACCAGTTTGCCATGAACTTGTCCCTTAGATGGGGTGACAAGTTAGAATTTTGTTGGTTCTCTTTTAAGACCAGGTCACCAACCTAAAAGTCTCTCAAGTGAACTTTCATGTTGTATGCTTTCTTAAGTCACTCTTGGTAGATACACAAATGCTTGAGAGCATTGACACGTCGTTCATCGAGCAAGGTAAGCTAGTCAAACTGGGCCTTCCATGTAGTTTCATCATCGATGAACTCTTGCATTGATATGCGTAGGGAAGAAATTTCCAACTCGAGAGGCATGACTGCCTCAGAGCCATACACCAGCAAAAATGCAGTTGCCCTAGTGGGTATCCGAATGCTAGTGTGATAGGCCCAAATAGCAAGTGGGATTTGAATGTGTCAATCCTTATGATTATCTGTGACTATTTTTTTGAGGATGGCAACTAGCATTTTGTTTGATGCCTTTGCTTGCCCATTTGCCTACAGATAATAAGGTGTCAAAAAACTATGCTAAATCTTGTACTTTGTGGTCAAAGCACACACATCTTTGTTCTTGAATGGCATCCCATTATCCGAGATTATCTTGGATGGAATACCAAAATGACATATGATGTTATACAAAATGAACTCCGAAATGCAGGTTCCAGACGTAGAAGTAAGCAGCACTACTTCCACCCACTTGGTGAAGTACTCTATGGCCGTTATGATGAATGTGTGATGGCCTGATGACACAGGGGAGATCTTTTTGATTAGATCTAAGCCCCACTGCAAAAATGGCCAAGTCGATTGGATCGGTTGCAAGGCCTGAGAAAGTACATGTGTCAAATTAGCATGGTGTTGACACTTCATGCACTTCCTTACATACGTGCAATAATCTAGCTCTAAAGATAGCCAATAATAGCCCATGCAAAGAATGTGCTTTACGATGGCCATACTTCTGAAGTTGCCACCACATGTACCATCGTGCACTTGGGTGATCGCCCAAGTGGACTCCTACTGGTCCAAACAACGAAGAAGGATTCCTTCGTAGCTTCGACGATACAAAATGTCTCCTAGCAAGACATATTTTGCCACTTTCTATTTGAATGATCTTTTCATGGCATGTGAAAATCCATGTGGGAGGTTACCTAGCTTGAGGTAATCTCTTATGGGTGTGTACCAATCCTACTGATTAGAAACCTCGATGGTATGAACATTCAATCACTCTTGCAGTTCGTCCCTAGAAAAAGCTGAGCGGGCAAGAACCTATAATAATAGCGTTGTGTTGCTATTATGGGAAATAGGGGAGAACAAGGACCCTCGGTTGGCATGATTTATACAATTGTGGATTCAAGAGAACCTATCCAGAGAGGGTTCAATCTGGATCAAGTGGATTCCTAGCGTTAAGTCAGAGCTTGCGCGCTCCATCGCGGATTGTGATAGTGTTTTGACTTGAATGGTTGTCATATCACCATAAATATCTTACAGTATTAGTGACCCCAAGGAGGCCATAGTGTCTATAAAATGATTCGATGACTAAGGGAGTGCCTCGATGTCGTACCATTCAAGCTTTGCCAGAAATTTATCCACAAGGGATTTGTAGGCATGCAGAACTGGGCACTTACATTGAAATACCCCTTTCACTTGGTTGACAATTAATAGCGAATCACCAAAGATGTTCAGGCATTTGATGTTCATGGTGATGGTTGTCTGAAGACCTATGAGCAAGGCTTCATATTCAATATTGTTGTTGGTGCACGGGAAATCAAGTTTAAATGATAGAGGCATTGGAGCCCCTTGCGGTGTGAATAATATGATTCCCATGCCACCCCCTTTCTCACATTTAGAACCATCAAAAAACAAGGTTATGTTGGCCTGTGACTCAGGCTCATCAGAATTTGGTGATTCTGAGACATGGAAGACCCCATCATCGGGTAGCTCTATGGTCAGAGGTTGATCATCTTCGAGAGGAGCCTCTGCTAGTTGATCGATGATGGCTTGTCCTTTGATGGACTTCTATCCAATGAACTCGATGTCAAACTTAGTCAACAACATGATCCATTTCATCGTGCGAATACTATGATAAGTACGACTCATCATGTATCACAATGGATTCTCCTTAGACACAACATACGTTGTGTTGCTCAGCATGTAATGGCGTAGATTTTTGGTAGCAAACACCATTGCCAAGCATAGCTTCTTGACGTATGCATAGTTAAGTTCATAACTGACCAGGGTGCGGCTAAGATAGTAAGTAGCCTATTCTTTGTGAAGTTCTTTTTTTTGGGCTAGCATGGCGCCCAATGCCACCTCAGTAGCTGAGATGTATAAGTAGAATGACACTCCTGGTCTAGGTGGTTCAAATATTGGTGGTGAAGCCAAGTATTTTTTAATGTCATTGAATGATAACTGGCACTCATCATCCTAGTGAAATGCTACCCCCTTGTGCAATAATTTATTCATGGGTCGGCACTTTTTAGATAGCTATGCTATGAAGCGCTTGATTGATGCGACCTTTCCCTGCAGGCTTCTGAGCTACTTGATGGTAGTTGGAGGAAGCATTTCAAGGATTGCCTTGACTTTTTTTGGGTCCACATCAATGCCTCATTTTGAAACTATGAAACCCAAGAAATTTCTAGATGTGACACAAAATACATACTTCTTGGGGTTTAGTCTGAATTTGTGTTCGATGAGGCGATCGAGGATCTTTCTTAAGTCATCGAGATGATCTAGATGCAAAAGAGACTTAGCCAATAAATCATCCATATAATATTCCAAAGTCTTATGCATGTGATTGTGGAAGATGTATGTCATAGCATGTTGGTAGGTGGCGCCAGCATTTTTAAGGCCAAAGGGCATGACCTTATAACAAAATGTCCCCCAAGGCATTGTGAACACCATTTTTAGTTGATCCTCAAGATTGATACAAATTTGATTATATCTTGAGAAACCATCCATGAGGGAAAGCATTTCATGACCTGCTATGGCGTCTACCAATGCGTCGATGCTAGGCAAGGGGAAATCGTCCTTGGGACTCGCTTTGTTTAGATCTCGCAAATCAGTGCATATGCAAATCCTCCCGTCAAGATTTTTTACGGGTGCCATGTTGGACAACCATGGTGGGTAATCCACGCAGATGACAAAATATGCATCCAATAGCTTTTGTAATTCATATTTGACCATTAAGGCCACTATTGGGTGTATACGTAGTTTTTGCTTAACTGGCTTGACTGTCAGATCAAGTGTTAGATTATGCATGAAGCCCTAACATGTCTTTGTAGGACCATGAAAAAACCTCCTTATTCTCTTTGAGAAGGGCAATGTAGTCGGCTTGCTCTTCGAGGGATAGACTTACCCCTAGCTTGATGATCTGTGAATTCATTGGATCAAAGCCGATGTCTACGTCATTCGTCTCATCGACTGACATGTAGGACCCATCCTCCAACTGGTGTGGAGTTGGGATTAAGTGGATATTATTTGTTGAATTCAGATCTATGTTAGGAACTTCGGGTCCCTCTTCAGCATGGAAGATATCCTGAGTTGGTCCTGGGGTGAAATGAAGCATCTCACCGAAACGCCAGTACTCTGATGGGGATGGTGGTGAATTAACATGATTCCAATATATGGAATCTAGGTCTAGATACAAATACCATGCTGGATCGACTGGATTGTAGATGGGGGTGGTTAGGTCAATGGATATCATGTTGATGAAATGATTTGGGTCTCTATTATCGCAGGTGTGGTGCCTCAGACTTCCTTGATGATCTTTGTGCTCTAGATCTGGATCTAGGGGAATTAGCACAAATGGATCGGCCCTATGTATAGATAAAAGGATAGGGTCTACCATTGGCACTGATAGCTCTATAGGGTCCCTGGGTGGAAGGTGCTCTCTGTATGCCCAAAGTGGAAAATGCAACACTTGGTCCAACTATGCTGGGTTTAGGTGCCTCCTATGCCTTGACCCCATGTTTAGTTGTTCAAACATGTCATCAATATCCATGGGGTATTGTTTCTACTGCATATGATTGAGATATGTCATCTCAGTTTCATCTTCATAATCACTATCAGATATCCATAGGCCTTCATTGGATTTTATAACTATTTACGACATGTGAGCTCATCTTGCTCGAGCAAATTGATATGATCCCAATGGGGTTGTTCTGCTCTCTGCGGGGGGACATGATTTTATTGAGGTGGAACTTGATCGATTGGAGCATCCAAAGGGAAAATTTCTAAGATGCTTTCTTGATAATCATCCATGGGGGTCACTTGTGAATGATTGATATCTGATTCGAAAGGGTCCCATGGTGCTACCTCATACTCTGACTTGTCCTCTAAAGATCCTTCCTGACCTTGTCTATATCCTTATTGTAGGTGGGTTCTCGAACTTTATCCTTTCTCGAGTGAATGGAAGGGGTTGTTAAGGTCAAAAAGGTTTGTTGTCAACAATGGAAGATAATCCCCCGATGTATATGTTGTGTTAGGATTGGTGTATGGACCTTGTGCCAACCCATCCTTGTTGCCTATCCCTAGGCCTTGCATGTTCTCTACCAATATGTCAAGGGGTATGGTGTGGTTGAACCCTACTCCTGATTTGTCGTATGGCATCTAATATCTTGGTTGGCAAAGAACGCGCACTCCTTGCTCATATCTGCCTAACCCATATCCATGCCAATTGCATTGTCCAAGATATCTTGAAGCAAATTATGGGTTGGAAAAATAGTTGACGTCCTCAGCGAAATGCTCTTCATATTCTTCTTCTTGCATGTAAGGTTCAATGCCATTATCAAGGCCCCCATATACAAAGTTTGTCTGATTTGGTGGGTAGCCTAAAGGAACAATAGTATCAATGGGGAGGCGAGGTCTCCCCATGTCCTGCATGGACTCAAGTGCGGGTGTTGCTACAATGTTCCACACTAGATACTCCCCCAGGCCCATATTGGCCATCTCAACGGTGATTTTTGGTGGTTGAGGGGGAGGGAATGGGAGTTCTTCCTGAGTCCACTCCATGTCGGGTGAACTAGGCATCTTGACTTCCATTCGGCTAGGCATCTCTTTGGTAGATATGGTTGAGAATGATGGTGGTGCCTCTTCCAGGGGTTTCTTCCCATTGTCCTTCGATGTGGCCATCGTAGGTGGCATCATTGGGGAAGGACCAGATGACAAAGATGGACCTGGATAGGGATTTTATGGACTTAACAATGGAGATGTATGTGGAATCAAACCCTTTTTATATGGATTCAACTAAAAATCTAGATGTGTCGATGGAAGGGTCGATTATGGAATCAACTGCATCGCATTGTAATACTTGAAGGGCTCTAAGTCTGTCAGGACTACATGCACTTGCCATTCATGTGTACTTTAGGAACTCATGAGCTATTGAAGGGACACACTTCATGTCCCTGATCCAAGACCGGTCCAGCAAGATGTTATAGGCCATATCACCTTCTAATATGTGGCACAATGTAAGAATAATCTTTTGTCCCACTTGGATGGGTAGGACAATTGTGTCAACCGTCAAGCATATCATGTCATTGAATGCTCATAGAGTATAGGTGGAGGCCATGATGTGAGATGCTGGAAAATTTAGGTGTTTCAATGTCGCTTTTGTAATGATATTACTGGATGAACTAGTGTCCACCAACACCCTCTTATATGGAATCTTGTTGACCCATGCAATGACATTCAAGGGTGGATCCGCCATGTCACTAGTCACTGATTTCAATTCATCCTCTCTAAAGGTGATGACTGGCTTGGTACATCGCTTGACATGTCCCACGAAGTTGTTGAAAGAGTTTGCTTCATGGGGATGCAACTCGATGGCTTTAAGAATCTTCATTAGAGCCTCCTGATGGGGTGATTATTGTTGTATGAGCTCATAAATAGAGAGCCTAGTCGATGTGGTCCTCAAACTTTGGGTAAGTTTTGTCCGAATTGTGGCCACTGGTCTAGGCAGAGGAGGTTGCGTAGGGTGTTGTTGAGGTTGAGACGTTGTTGGCACCTCTCCTGTAGCCGCCACGGGGGTAGCTGTGCTTGGGTACCTTTTGTTTCGAGTCACTATACTGATCATCCCTACATACCCCTACATGGGGCAGTTCTATGTTACCTCATTGACTTGTAGGGTCTTTTCCTGTGCATCATGGGCAGGAAGGGGGTCCTTGAAGACCTCCATCTGTTGGTTGCTTGGTGCCACGATATTATCCACCACTAATTTCTTGTTGTCTATTAGGTCTTGCACTAAGCCTTTGAACTTCCAACATGCATTAAGGTCATGTCCCCTCTGTCGATGAAACCTACAGTACAAGTCTTCCCTATAAACCTTAGGTTTTGGGTCATTGGGGTCTATGGGTTTACTCTCTAGTAGGTTTATCAAGTTTTTCACTGACAAGCGGTCAAACAGGGAGTCTTTAGACTCTATGTAAGGTGTGAATTGTCGCCTAGGGCAATGCTACTAATTTTTCTCTTGCTGATGATTCTCTCATTCATAACTGTCAAGAGGGACCGCCTGATAGTTAGCCTTTGGGGATTATGTTGCTTGTACAGGCTTAGGCATGTTTATAGCAACCTGATTGACCGCAGCGGGTTTTGGCTGCGTGGTCCCTATTTTGGTATTTTTAGACCACTCTTTCTTTCGAGGCTTGGAAATCTTGCCATCCTATATCTTGATCTCCTCAATGATTCTAGCTTGCGCTAGGGCTTCCTCTAAAGTGGCATATTGCTATAGCTGCAATAGCATAGAGATCGACCTCAAACAACTCTTTGAGAACATTTGGGTCAGGTCGGCCATGGAAGGGAGGTAGGGCAGCTTTGAAAGCAACGTCCTCCACCAATTTCCATAGGCCACCATGGTTTCTTCCTCATACTACATGAGACTGGCTAGGTCACTTAGTGATGCCTTCTTCTTGGTTTTGAAGGCGAAGCATTCGAGGAATGCATCCACTAGTTGATCCAAGTTACTGATGCTATGGTTTGGCAATTGAGTGAACCAATCCGAGGCATGGCCTACAAACGTGGTTATAAATGTTCTTAGCAGTAAATCATCATTGTCCTGAATGCCAAAGCATTGGCTCAAGAATCTAGTCACATGCTCTTGGGCATCCTCCCCCACTCTAAATATTGCCAACTGGGGTAGTTTAAAGTGCTCAAGGTATGGGGGTGTCAGCACTGACGGATGCACAGGGTTACTACGGAGTTGGTATAAAGTGGGATTTTGGGGCTCAGAAGTCTTGGTCTCCACACACTCTAAGCACTCTAACATCGCTTTATATGCATCGAAAGATTTAATCTCTTCCTATTTAGTTTGTTCCCATTGTGTATTGCGGGGAACTTGAGGCCTATGGAGGTCTGGCCTGATAGTAGCCCCTCTACCTTGGTAGGGCATTTCAGCCTGCCCTTCTTCTTGCTCATACTCCTCATAGGCTTCCTAAGGAGTTCCTGGGTGAGACCTATGAACATGGGTGGGTGTCCGCGGAGGGTATCCATCATTGTTTATGGGAGTGCCCTCCCGCTCAGGTCTAGGAGGTCTCAGAGGTAGCACTTGGTAAAGTCATGGAGACCTGTCTCGCACTAAGGTGTTGTGCCTCTCATACTATTATGCTCTCTGTGTGTGAGGGGTTAGAACCCTCTCAGGCATAGTGGTCTGGAATAGCTCATATTTTTGATGCCAAATGCACTCTTTGCTAAGGCGATATAGATGCTCTAGCTGTTATTGGTCTTGCTCAAGTTGTGTAATTTGAACTTGGTTGGCGGCATGTATGGAAAATGCCAGGTCGATTTGCTCTACCATCTTGAGTTTAGGAGGCCTAGATGCCTCCTCTATACATCTGTCTCGGTCATGGTGATCTGATATCTCTATAGGTTGCTTCCCCCTGTCAAGGTTGGTGGTATTTACCTGAGGCTCTGGCCTCATTAGGTGATCCTAATAGATAGCAGGTACATAGGCACATTGCTTCCACATTGTGTATTGCTCTTGAGGAATGTAGTGGTCTTCCTCGTGCTCCCTTTCATAAATATGAAAGGGGCGAGCAGAGTTGGCTCGCCCTGCCTAAAGAGCCTTGGGCTCTGGATTTGGCCTGTTATTTTTTATAGTAATAGGGGGCAGAGGAGGGATGATGTAATCATGTGGCCCCTCCTTATGGACCCTATGTTGTCCTAGCACTTCATCATGTGGTGGCCACTCATAACGAGTGTCTAAGGGAGCTTTCCCATCTATGTTGAGTGCCACGTGTATAGACTCCTCTTGAAAGGGTTTGTGCTGAGTGAGTGTACCCATCGAAGGGGTGCCTCTATAGTCCCATTCCATCAAGGTATGATGTGGACTATCTTGTGGGTCAATCCGCCAAGGTGGTATGACCAAGTCCTTGGGGCTGTAGCGGAGGCGACTTGTGCCCCCTTGTACACTCTCCGTAGCTTCTACCCATGATTGGGCTTGGCTATGGGTGTACACCATGGTGGTGTCTCTCTACAAGATGCATAGGTTTTTATCTTTTTTATGATTTTTTTATGCTACACTAAATAAAAGGAATCACACAATCAAAGCAATGATTATTTTTTTTATAGATTAAAGGTGTGCCCTAAATCTGGTTTAGTGTGTTTTGATTTTTGTTTTGAAAGCTTTGTAAAGAACGTTTTCGTTGTATATGCAATATGATGGCCTTTATGTCTCCCAAAATGGTCACCCCTCCAATATACCACTGCCAGGCCGTTATACCAAACCTCTCAATACACCCACCCTTACGTGAGGGAAACTATTAGTACGTGAGAGCAGAACGGTACGTGGAACATAGGTAGTACGAAAGGGGGATCACCCTGTTTTTTATACCCACCATAAAAGACTTATCCTCATGTGTTGGGAATCACCCCAGCTACACTCAGTCAGATTTCATTAGGATTTACGTCTAGCAACAATAGCGATCGGGGGTATGTATGCAAAAATTCAAGCCAAGGTGGTTATGAAATCCACCGTTGGTCTTGATCAAGGGTTGGGGTTTTATGACCAGCTTCTTGGTGTTTAAATTATCATGTGGTGTGTGGGGTTATTTTTATTTGCGTAAAGAAATTAAACATGCAGTAACACTTTCCTAAGCAAGCAAATAAACTAAAAAATACAAATACAAAAAACAAAAAATCACAGAGGATGCTCAGAACCGCTACCTCTTCTCTGCCGAAATCGGATGTCTCTGAGTTTCTTCTCTGAAAGTGCACAGAGAGCTATTCGTCCTGGGGTGGGATGAATAACAAAACTGTATTCATCATAGGGTGGGATGAATGCCCATTTGCCTCTAGGTGACACAAATTCCAGCTCTATACTCGTCATAGACTAGAACGAACAACAATCCAGCGCTTGAAATATTGGTACCTGCAAGCAAAAACAAACAAATTTTGATCAAAAATTTGATCTCAAAATTAGAGGACAGGGTCCCATCGTGATCGCCACTAAAATCATGAGGATACAGAAACAAAACGGAATACCAAGTGCGATGTATGCAAAACAACACGTAACGCTAAGTCCTACGAATGAAAATGCATGAAAAGAGGGAAAAGCAAACGAACTGAAACAAGATATAAAAGCAAATGTCGAATACAACCCTTTTTTATTAATTTTCTTTGAAATCTGGTTACAATACATCTCCTCCCTTTTCAGGGGCTAGGAGTGTTAACTATGGATTTATTACACCATGGATGGTACGCTTTCTTCCACGTGCCCACATGTAAAATGGGCAGGCCAAACGTCGCCACCGCTTGCGTGAACACATATTTGATTCCTTTCTGCCCCTCTGGTGTTGAGATCCTATGTTTAGAGAAACATTAAATGGTTAGTAGCACTTGCAGATGAAATGAAACATGTGATCCCCAAAGCCTACAGTTAACGCATGCATAAAATAATTAAAATGGTAACTAAAACAGATAAAAATAAGCTAAAAACTTGACAGAGGCATGAGGAAATTACCAAGAATGCACTACAAAAGGAACATTCAAGAAATCTACCACAGATTTCTAATCGCTTTAGGGTGGGACGATTAGACCTACAACAAAATGTTAGAAAGTGACCTCCTAAATGTCCCATCCGGGAGACTCCAAATCACCTAAAAAGTTGAGGTTAGGCAAAACGGGGTATTTTGGAATGACCCAAAAGTTCAGATTTTGCCAATTTGGCCTCGATCGCCCGATATCTGATGATGCTCCCTGTATGTTAGCGAAAGCGAGAAATAACAAAAGCAGGATCAAAACTCATCAAAATAACATGAAATTTGAATGATAGCCTATGTGAATAACCTAGAATAAAATGCAAGAAAAATAGTAATGAAATATACTATAGATTTCTAATCACTTCGGGGTGGGGTGATTAAGACTGCAGCAGTGCAAGGGGCACCTGGGGGCAGGACGCTCGTAGTTTAGGGCCCAATTTCAGCACAAATCCACTTGGGATGGGTCCAGAACCTCTTATGGGGTTGTGTCAGCAAATTTGGGTTGGATATTGTGGCCAAATGTCAGGTTTTGGTTTCAGATTGCGCTTCCAATAATCACCCAATAACCTCCATTCCAAAAGAGAGATTAAGGATGTGAAATGCACAAGCAAAAAGGTGAGGATGTAAATCAACAGCACTCCATTGCTCTAAATTCTCCTCTCCATTCTTTTTTGAGGTGAGAAGACTCACCATTTTATAGACCTGAAGGTCTACTTTGAATGTGCATGTAGGGGCGCCACTTGGCCATCATGCCTTTCCAGGGGAGAGAAGATTCCTCCCTGATTAAGGGCTCCGTGACTGCCTCTATGACTGCCTCTTTGAGCTCAAAAATGCTCACTCGCACTCCCATGCATTGAAGGTGGAATTGAGTGGCGGATCTGAGCTACCATTTGTCAAGGTTTGACTTTTTTCCCGTCAAACCTACTATTCGCCCCACCCTAGAGCGATTGCTGCTAATCATCTTGGGGTGGGTCGAATAGCATTCTAATCATCCCAGGGTGGAACGAATAAGGAGCAGGGTTCTTGAAAGGTTCCAAATTGACCTCTGACCTTCCAAAACTACTTTGGTAGTGGTTAGGACCACTGTTTAACCTCTAGGGTCTGCCCTAGGAGCTATGTATGTCAATTCAATTAGTGCTTGTAGTCACATAATCAGATTGGTGCTATTTTGATGTCTACACAAATACATAACTAAAAGAGAAACAATCCAGCAACCCAATAAGGAGGTAATCATATTATGGAAAATTTTAGGAGTATTAGTGAAGAAAATGCTACTTTTGAGAAAGTTGATCAACTGACCAGACACTCTCCCATAGGAATCCAAAATTCTTTTAATGTATCTAGCATGGAAAATAGATGCCAGGAAGGAAATCGTCATGTCATTAGCAAATTGTTGGTGTAAAATAGGGTGGATCTACAAAGTTTGCCTAATTCCAAACTCCACACTTCTCGCCATGATGGTACGTCTGAGAGCCTCCGCCATAATGATGAAGAGAAAAGGAGAAATTGGGTCACCCTAGTGTAATCCTCTTTGCAAGTTGAAAAAACTGGCTAGGGACCCATTTATCAGGATAAAAAACCAAGTATATGAAATAGCGGCCTCCATTAAACTAATCCATGCATCGTTGAAGCCAAAATTCCTAAGGACCAAAAATAAAAAGGGTAAATAAACCCTATAATAAGCCTTATTAACATCCAATTTGAGAAAGAACACTGCCCGACCACTTTTCTGAGTCAAATGAAGAAGCTCATGGATAACAATCGCCCCATCCAAAATCTATCTTCTCGAGACAAAGCCGCTCTAACTAGCATCAATAATGGATGAAAAAATATGTTTTAGTCTATTTACCATAGCCTTAGAGAAGATTTTATAAATAGTGTTGCACAGAGTAACAGACCTAAAGTCATTGAATGAATATGAAGACTCCTTATTGGGGATCAAAGCGAGAAAGGTAGAATTCAATTCCCTAGGAAAAGTCTTCGAGGATTGGATATGTCTAATGGCCTCACGCACATCCTTCACACAAATGTGCCAGTATTTTTTGGAAGAAAACAGGCGAAAAACCATCAGGACCATGGGCCTTTAACGGGCCCAAAGACTTAGTAGAAGAAATAATTTAGTCATCTGAGAGTTGGGCAAGAAGGGAATCATTCATTTCACTTGTGACCAGATAGGGAATGGCCTCCAACATTTTAACCTCGACCACCTAATCACGGGGTGTAAAGAACACAATAACAAACTAAAAAAATCCACCGCCTCTTGCCTAATTTCCAAAATATATGAAGATCTACCTCCATCAGACTTATCAATCTCATTAATTCTGTTATGGGCTCCTTATTTGAGCCACAACTCCCTGGACTTTTGTTTCCAGGAAAGTTCATATTTTGCTTGCAGGTCATGAATAGCACATAGAACCGACCTCTTCTTAGAGAGTAAATCCTTAGAGAGACCCTGACCTTCAAACTTCAATTCAATGGAAGACATGAGAGACTTTAGCCTTTCCTTTTCCTAAAACAAGTTTCGAAAAGAGAATTTGTTCCATAACTTAATATTTTCTCTGTTTAAAAAGCAATTTGTAAATACCAGCACTAGGAGCGGGATACCACCACCATTCTAACACTCTAGCTTCAAAATTTGGATGGGAACACCACATCACTTAAAATAAGAATGGTCGAGGAAGAAAAGGAAGCCCCTCAGGAACAACAAGCCAAAAAGGATTATGATGCGATCCAATATGAGGAATATCATGTAAGGAGGCATCCCCAAATAATTCTATAGAAGAACGTGAAGCTAACATTTTTTCCAATATGCTCAAGATAAGACCATTACCTATCCTCCATTTACTCCACATAAACTTCACACCCATGAGGTCAATATCACAAAGAACAACTTGATTTATGAAATCATGAAAATCTGAAATGCTTCTATCATCCCCGGTATTGCCTCCCCATTTTTCATAAGGGAAAAGAGGAGAATTAAAATCTCCCACCACTAGCCAAAACTCATGCAGAAAAAAATCCCTCATATCCAACAAGAGTGACCAAAATTTGCATCTATCAGAATAGGAATTTGGTGCATAGATATTTGACATCACCCAACGTCTGCGAGAGGATTTTCACCAAAAAAGAATATTGATAATTCTACTGGACGACAAAATAATATGGTCCTCAAACTTGGACACATCCCAAAAAAAGAGGAGACCTCCTGTAGAACCAACCGCTTTCAAAGCCATATAACCATAATCTTTCCAAACTAACTTATGGGTGATATTCCAAGTCGAAGCCTCGAGTTTCGACTCTTGTATACATAAAATATCAGGGAGTTTCTCCTTGCATAAGGATGCAAGAAGATGTTTTTTGGAGGCACTATTAAGCCCCCTAACATTCCATGAGCAAATCTTCATGGCCAGTTAAAAGGAAATTTTCTTACCAATTTCCCCAGCTTATGGGGAAATGTATCCCTCCAATATGAGCTATTTTTCACCATTATCGCCTTCATCAATAAGACGGTCTTGACCACCATCTGCCAATGGAACATTGGTGGACCTATTCCTATTGGACTTAGAATGCAGCCTACCAACCTTCTTAGGAAAATCGACATCCACAAGTCTCGTACGAAGGCTTCTTGTTTTTTGCCCCAGAGAACCCTTTTCAATAACATGCTTAGGAGACCCTACCGACTCTGGAATACTCACAATCAAATAGGATTCCGAAGCAATGGGAGAAGCCACCTTCAAAGGAGTTTTCTGAATAGGAGCCTCCTCTGTCTCAAAATATTCTAGGCTCTAAAAAGAGTTTGAAAAAGGAATATCCTTCCCCAATTCAACAGAGTCCCCTGCCAACACAATATCTAAATTTTCCCCACAAGGAGGGGACTTAGGAGGAGGAGAATGACAATTCTCAATCAAAGAAGCAACATTAGAACTACCAACCTCCGGACCAGAAGACATAATATTCTTTCCTTTTGAACCATGGGAAGCATAAGGAGTCTTCATTTTCCAAATTTTTTTCTTTTTTTTTGGGGTCTGCCATTCATTCGGCTTTCCCTGAAATGACCCATTAGAGGGGGGAGGACAGACTTATCCAAACTACAAAATTTAGAGGGGTCAGATTTGCATTTCTTAGGACATAAGTTCTGGTGATGGCCACCCATACCACAAGAATGACAAGCTTGAGGTTTATTTTCATAAACAATAGTCTGAATCACAGCACCAACTCAAGAAATAAATTCCACAGAAGTGGGAACAGATTTCTCAATGTCAACCAGTAGACACATCTAAAAAAATAGATGACGATAATGAGATAAAGAGGTTTTATCGAAAGCAACAAAATCCCTGATCACTTCAGTAACCTCACAAAAAACACTCTCATGCCACATGTGAGTCGGGAACTCTAGAAGAAAAACCCATACTAGTACAATATTATCTCTTTGGGTGGCATGATTGAAATCATGACTCCATATTCTTAAAAAAGACCATGCCTCACAAAAAACCAAGGATAGAGAGCTCTTATCGACACTGAAATTGGAAAACCCTTGACAAGAAACCCCAGGGTCCAACCAAGGGCAAGAACCACAGGTCGAGGACTTACCTTCCCAAAATGGATCCTACACAACAATCTCCATCGCCTCATTCTCACCAAAAGTAGACACCGCTCCAGAGTACCACATAGCATGAATATTTTGAATTTTACGTACTTTAAAATAAAAAATAATCTATTATTTAAAGGATATATCTTCTTGAAGGATACTTAAGAGGTTTAAACAAGGATATCACGATATTCAATTAGTATGCCCCTACTACATTTATTGAAAAGTTGGTTCTCTATCAGGCCACATGGATGTATGGTTAAAAAAGAGAATATAACTCTTTATGGGTTATGTAATGGGATTTTAGTACTATCCCGTCATTGCAATAAAATAATGGAGGAATAAAAACATGAAAACATTTTATCAACTTGTTATATATGGATATCTCATTCTACAAACTTTATGATATCCCTTTGGCTAATGGTATCTATACATTAAAGAACATAAGGATTTCATAGGACATATTGCTAAAAAAATTGGATCAATTTCTTCTCAACAACTTAAGAGAACATTGATAAAATTTCGCTTACATCACCAATTTAGATTAAATTAGATTTAACCATTGGATAATTCTCTTAGAACTACAACAATTTAAAAAGATTTGTAATGCTTAATTTGAAATGTGCCTAAAATGTTTAGTTTTAGAAGATTTTATGAAGTAATGGTGCGCTAAAGGTACATGATGCTATGGTTGTACCCATTAAGTCTTATTCTAGAAGATTAGATTCATAAAATTTCAATTTAAATAATGGAGCTAGACATGATTTGAAAATATTTTTCACTAAAAGGGAGAGGTTCTTCAAAAAATGGCAAATAGATAATAGTATATTACGGATTTAGATCTAGTCCATAAAAAATATTTCTATATATGCCTTCATACTAAATCATTTAGAAGAATTGGAAGTAAAAGAATATAAATATTAAATTAAACAATCAAGGGATAAGTGGTTAAAGGATAGAGACAAGAACTAAACCCTATTTCACATGTTTGAATAGTCATTAAAACTATTAATTTCTAAGATGTATTACTAAATATAATGGAGATAAGCCTTACTCTATGATAGATATTCAATAGGAAGAAATATTCTGCTTTCAATATTTTTTTCTAGAAAATCAAGGAGAATATGTTGAGCAAGGTGCAGCGACACAGTCAGATAAATCGGTTGATGCAGTGGTATTAAATAGACAGGATTTCAGAGGTTATTCAGAGTATGTACAGTGATGTTAAATACTTATGAGGATGTTTTTGATGTTTGGGTGAAGTTGTTACAGGTTGTTTGTGCAAATTTGCAAAAGTTGAAAAAATCGTCAGAAAGTTGTCAAAGCAGCAAAATAGTCAAAAAGTTACAAAAGTCGCCATAGGCATAGTTGGACAATATGGATCAGTTTGGAACATGCCAGCATGTCAGGAAATAGTCCAAAACAGCATTGGATATGTCAGCATAGTGTTTGTATTGATCGGTGATGTTTCCGGTATCTTGGCGGATGATTTGGCAAGTGGTTGTATAGGCTGAAAAAGTGCAGGTTTTGTCAGAAGCACTGCGAACAAATCGTAAGGATTTATGTAGCAAAATTTTAAATGGATGTGGTAGTTATCTTCAAGAACATGTGTTCCAAATTTCAATTAAAATGGAGAAACGAGGCGAATTTTACAAACGTTGCAAGACTGTCACAAAAACACTCTTTTTGGAAAAAGTGTGTCAGTAGCAGTTTTTGTGGAAGTGGTACAGGTGAACCATAAGGAGTTAGGAAGTGAGTTTTGGTTTGGACATATTCAGTGTTACAAATATTCTACGTTTCAAATTTCAGAGAAAACCGAGTTACGAGGTGAGAGTTATGATTTTTGCAAAAACGTTATAGGTCTCTTTTATGTCAATTTGTGCCACTTGTGCAAAATCCTTTAGTTGGCCATTTTGACCTTGAAGAGTCGCCAGAGTTTCAGTTTCAGTGTTGTTACACCTTCAAGGCATCAAATAGATCATCTTTTGTTTTTTTTTTGAGTTGTCACGTGGCTCCGAAGTATGAGAACAAGTAAGGTGTCAATTCTTTGCATGTGACGTGTTTGACGAAATGCCTTCTCAATATAAAAAAAGGGAGTTATATTATTTTAAGTAGTTTCATTAAATAAAGATCTTTGGAGAAAGTGAAAAGTGAAAAGGAATGCAAGTGTGTGCATTTAAGTGAGAAGTGTTTTATTGAAGAGTGTGATTTTATTTTTTGCGGAGAGGAGTGTGGAGAAAAATAAAGAGTGAAAATCCATGTTTTTGGGAAAAAGGTGAAAAATATAACTTTAGTATTTTGGGTATAAATTTCTTATACGATATTATTTTTCTGTTAAATTTTGAGATAAGGTCACAGATAGAGTTCTTCACAATACCCATAAAGCGTTTAGCAATTGATTGAACGAGCTAAGAGAACGATAAATTTTTCTATGAGAAGAGAAGATTCATATACGTCATTTTATTATCAATATCAAAATCAAGTGGGTGCTTGGTAGAGGGGCTGGTGCTCCTTTCTGTTCGTGCAGATAAACTAAGGGTTGGTGCTCCTTTCTGTTGATGCAGATAAATCAAGGTTTTGTGCTCCTTTCTGTTGGTGCAGATAAATCAGGGGTTGGTGCTCCGTCTAATGGGTGTTGATAAATTGATTGTAAAGTTGGTGCTTTGCAAAGGCTGGATTTGGATGGGAGTCCAAACAGTCATTTTGAGGATGTAGCCAAATCGGTGAACCTCGGTACATCTTGTGTTGTGTGATGTTCTCTTGTTATACTTACTTTATTTGGTTTTAAGTTTTCATTGTTTCAGCTTTAAGAGTTGAAGATTTAAGTTTTAAAAGAGCTAAACTAATTCACCCCCTCTATCAGTTTCATTGCGAGACTAACAATTGGTATCAGAGCGAGGTTCCTGAATAAGCTTAACTAGCTAGGGTGATCTTGAAAGTGACATAATAACAGGTGGTGAAGGCTTCTCATCAAACAAAGCACCATTGTTTGACATAACTAATTACGTATTTTGGAGACTTAGGATGCAAACATATCTTTGTGCTTTAAGATACAACATTTGGGATTTAGTAGATAGTGGATGCACAATACCCACCACTTCTCCAACTGATGCTGCCAGTAAGAAAATGTTTAAGAATGACTCAAAAGCAAAGAATGCTATCATGTGCCGATTAGTGGACAGTGAACTGGTAAAGATTATGAGTTGTAAAATGACAAAATAAATATGGGACAAACTAAGGAGCATTCATGAAGGAGATGTTAAGATCAAGGAGGCCAAGTTACAAACACATCGAGATCATTTTGAAGTATTAAATATGAGTGACAATAATAACATAGAGGCATATATGCTGAGAGTTAATGAAGTCATTAATGCAATTAGAGGACTTAACGAGAAAATCAAAGATTCTATCATCGTGAAAAAGGTATTAAGATCTCTTCCCCAAAGATTTGATTCTAAAGTTTTAGCTATAGAAGAAGCTAAAGATCTAAATTCTTTTATTATGGATGAGATGCATGGTTCTTTGACTACATATGATATGAGAATAGGAAAATCTAAACCCACAGACATAGAAGCTGCTTTTAAATCCCATAAAAATATGAAAGCAAAATAAAAATCCGAGGAAGAAGAGACATTAGATGAAATGGAAGCAAACTTTGTTCAAAAAATAAAAATGGGAAAAGAAAAATATAGAGGAAAGTTACCATTTAAATGTTTCAACTATGGTGGAATTGGGAATTTTGTAGCTAAATTTCCACTTAAACAAATTTCAAAAAATGTAACTTCAAGAAGAAAAGTTTCATCTCCAAGAATGTTAGTTCATCAGAAGACATCTTCGGTTAGGATTCTGAAAAGCAAATAGGTGAAGCTCTTTTCATGGTACTCAAAGAAGAAAAATAGAAAAAGAATAGGAATGTGATGAAGAAGAAATTGATGTAGAAGTAAATTTGGAAGAGCAACTAATTGCAGCTATGGATGAATTGAAGATAGAAAGAATAAAAAAAATCAAGAAACTTGAGGATGCAAATGAAATCATAACCAGTTTGAAAGTATAGATAGAAGAATCCAAGAAAATATCCGAAGATATCGAAGTGCAAATAACCATGAAAATAGATTATTGCAACAAGCTAGAAGAAGAGACTGTTGGTTTAAGGATGTAGATAGAAGAGATGAATCATAAAATTAGTTGTTATCACAAACGTGAAGAAAGTTATATGAAGTCGGATAAGATCATAAATAACCAAAATACTACAGGCATCAAATTTGGTTTGGACTTTGATGAAGGAGAATCATCAAATGGATCAAAGGCCATAAATGAAGAATCCATAAAGAATGAAGATAAGAAACAGGTTGATCAAGAAAAAATGACTCATGCAAAAGAAAGCAATAATGCAAGGCACGAAAGGAGAATTGACAATTATGATTCACCAATGTCACACATCAAAGAAGAAGAATATTTATGGCTCCTACGACAACATAGAAAAGACCATCACCCAGGTTCAATCATCTATTTTCTGGTTACTATTTTAAATGCAATGGTTATGGACATAAGATTTCAGATTGCAAGTATAGTGTAGGACCAAGGAATTTTACCAATAGAAATTTTTTTTCACCTTTGATGGATTATGCAGTAGAATGTTATAACTGTCATAATTTTGGGCACATTGCAAGAAATTATCGAAGTACATTTGCATCAAATCAATTTTAGGCAGGAAAATTTCAACCAAATGGAATGAGACAAAATAGAAAATTTCTCAAAAAACATACACAAGCTACTAAAAAATAAAAGTCAAAACAAGAGCCCAAAACTCTTGGGCCTCGCTGGACTGAACGCTTGTCCCTTTCCTGGTGCTTTCAGTGGCGTAAAAGGTTTAAAATGATTATGGAATGGTGGTTATAGGGGCGGATTGTGTGAAGATATGTGTGGTGGCTTCTGGTACGGATAGTGCAAAATACTATGGTGGCCATAAAAGCTGGACAGCCTACCCGGATTCATGGCGGCTACTGATTCCACCATGTAAATTCAAAAAATAAAAAATAAGAGCCCAAAACTGTAATCAAACCAAAGTGGAAAGAAAAAGAGTGACCTAAGGAAGAAAAGGAATCCTTGATCGTACAAACAACATTTAAAGCACAAAATAAATCTGTACCATGGATACTTGATAGTGGATGCTCCAATCATATGACAGGTGACAAACAGAAATTTGAGAAGTTACAACAATATGAAGGTGGTTCGATGAAATTTGAAAACAATGATGGAGCTAAGATAGTTGGCAAAGGTTCAGTTAAGATCGGTGACAAAAAAATCCAGTCAAAAGAAGTCTTGTTTGTGGTTGGTTTGAAGCATAACTTGTTGAGCGTAAGTCAAATTTGTGATAGAGGTCATGAAGTAATTTTTAAGAAGCAGGGTTGTGAAGTCAGAAAAGCAAATAGTGGAAAGTTGATAGCAACTGGATTGAGGACATCTGGAAACATATACACTCTATCAGAGACTTCAGAAGGAACTTGCTTGATTAGACAGGAAGAAGAAAATTGGTTGTGGCACAAGAGGCTCGGTCATATCAGTTTTGACAATCTAGTAAAAATCAGCTCAAAAAAGGCAGTGAGAGATATTCCCACCATTGGAAAACCATCAAATACCATTTGTGCTTCATGCCAAAATGGGAAGAAAACTAGAGTCTCATTTAAAAAAAGGAGTACTACACAAGCAAACCTTTGGAACTAATACATACTGATTTATGTGGACCTATGAGAACACAAAGCATAAATTATGACAAATATTTTATGTTGTGTATAGATGACTATTCCAGGATGACATTGGTACTATTTTTGAAGTATAAATAAGAATATTTTGAGATGTTCAAGGTTTTCAAAAACCAAATTGAGAATCAAATATGAAAAAGGATTAAATTTTTAAGATCAGATAGAGGAGGAGAGTTCATTTCAAAGGATTATACAGAATACTATGAAAAATATGGTATTAAGAGATAGTTTTTAGCAGCCAAGACACCTCAACAGAATGGTGTGGTAGAAAGAAAGAACAAGACAGTGTAGAAAATGGCATGGACTATGTTGACTAAGAGCAAAGTAGCAGACAGATTTTGGAAAGAGGCAGTCCATACTGCGGTATACATCCAAAATAGATGTATGTTGAGGATGCATGAAAGCAAAACTCCTTATGAGTTGTGGTTTGGTAAAAAGAAAACATCAAGATACTTTAAAGTTTTTGGTAGCAAGTGTTACATCAAAATAACTGAAGAAAACCTTGGTAAATTTGAAGATAGAGCAGATGAAGGTATTTTTCTTGGCTATTCATCAAAAAGCAAAGCTTACAAATGCTACAACAAGAGGCTAAGAAATTTTTTGGATAATGCCGATGTTAAAGTTGATGAAGGTAGGGAACGAGTAATTAGCTATGAAGAGAACTACTAAATTTTTGAAGAGGTTATTGAAGGAGACGAGGAAAAGGAAATGAAAAAGAATCAAAAAATTGACTCAGATGATTCAAATAGTGATTCAGAAGTGGAAGAAAATAAGAAATTCAAAACAGGCAGCTGGCAGAAAGATCATCCTAGAAAGCAAATAATTGGAGATCCCACAATTGGTGTTCAGACAAGAAGAAGAGTAGTAAGTAACTACTCTCTATTATCCAGCATTGAGCCCAAAAATGTTGCTGACGCAAGTAAAGATGAAAGTTGGATGAAGGCAATAAATGAAGAATTAGATCAGATCGAGAAAAATAAAACTTGGGAGTTAGTACCAAGACCTGCAAATAAAAATATAATCGGTACTAAATGGGTCTTTCGAAACAAATTGAATGAATACAGACAGGTAGCCAGAAATAAAGCAATATTGGTATGTAAAGGGTATGGACAAGTTGAAGGTATTGACTTTGAGGAAACCTTTGCACCTATGGCTAGACTAGAGGCAATTAGAATGCTTCTGGCTTTAGCAGTTTATAAGAATTTCAAAGTTTATCAAATGGATGTGAAATCAGAATTTTTGAATGGAAAACTTGAAGAAGAGGTTTATATTGAGTAGCCAAATGGTTTCCAACTTGGTGATGATCCCAACTTGGTTTGCAAGTTGAAGAAAGCATTATATGGCTTAAAACAAGCACCCCGAGCATGGTATGCAAGGCTAGACAACTATCTTACTCAACAAGGGTTCAAGAAAGGTATGGTGGATAGTAATTTGTATGTCAAAACAAAAAATGACCATCTTATTTTTCTTGTTGTATATGTAGATGATATCATATTTGGTAGCAGCAAATATGAGTCGTGTAAAGATTTAGCAAATAAGATGCATAAATAATTTGAAATGTCAATGATTGGTGAAATTTTGTATTTTCTCAGGTTGCAAGTTAATCAAAATGAAAAGGGCATATTTATTTTTCAAATTAAATATGTGAAAGAGATGCTAAAAAAGTTCACAATGGAGGATTGTAAGCCAGGTAGCACTCCCATGATGACAGGTTGCAAGTTGAGAAAGGATGACAAATATCCACATGTTGATCAAACCAAGTACAGATCTATGATTGGGAGCTTACTGTACTTGACAACTACCAGACCAAATATTTTGCAGGTAGTATGCATGGTAGCATGATTTCAGGCTAGTCCCAAGGAGATTCATGTGACAGCAGTGAAGAGGATTCTTCGGTACCTCAAGGGTACTATGGAGTATGGGTTATGGTATCCAAAAGGTCTTTTGGATACTACCCTTATTGCGTATTCAATTGTAGATTGGGCAGGATGTGTAGATGACAGAAAGAGTACCAATGGAGGTGCATTATATCTTGGAGATAGGTTGGTCACATGGCACAGTAAGAAACAAGAGTCAGTCTCCTTATCCACAATAGAGGCAGAATATATTGTAGCAAAAACATGTTGTACGTAGGTATTATGGATGAAACAAACCCTGAAAGATCTTGGTATTAACTTCAGTGAGCCAATTTCAGTTAAGTGTGATAACACCAATGCCATTAACATCTCAAAGAATCCGGTTATGCATTCTCGCACAAAACACATTACTATTAGGTATCACTTTTTGAAGGAGAAATTTGCGGAAGGTGAGGTTAAGTTGGATTTTGTTTGAACAACAGAACAAGTAGAAGATATCTTCATAAAACCATTTTTGAAGGAAGTATTTGAGTACCTTTGCAATAAATTAGGAGTGGTCATGCTTCCCAAGAATTGACTAGCTATCGGGACCACATTCTTAGGGGGAGCATTTGTGTATTTGTTTATCTTTTTGCTCATGTTTGTGATTTTTGCTAAGTGTAATAATTTTTGCCTGAGAATGTTGTGCATGGACTTAAGGGGAGTTTGCAGTAGCCCTTTGGTATTGTTGTCAAAGGGGTAGAAGACTTACATGAAATTGCATTTGTGTTGCCAACAATTCCAAAGGGGGAGATTGTTGAGCAAGGTGTAGTGATAGTATTGTCATTGTTGTCAACACAGTCAGATAGATCGGTTGATTGTTGAGCAAGGTGCAGCAAAAGCATTGCAAAAGTATTGTCATTGTTGTCAAAACAGACAGATTGATGCAGTTGATGCAGTTCAGAGGTCAGTCAAAACAAGTACAATGAATTTCCAAGAAGAAAGAAGTGGCCCAAATTCAAAAATTTGAAGAAAAAGACAAGTAAGAAAACTGTCGCGATATCGCGACATGTTTTTTGTCGTGATTTCGTGACAAAACGGAGGAGAGAGAAGGTGCAGTCGAAAATGTCATGATTTCATGACAAAACTGAGGAGAGAGAAGGCGTAGCCAAAAATGTCATGATTTCGTGACAAAAATGAGGAGAGAGAAGGCGCAACCAAAAATGTCACGATTTCGTGACATATCGGAGGAGAGAGAAAAGCTAGAGAAACTGTCACGATTTCGCGACATGCTGGAAGGAAAGAAGCAAAGTTGACAAACTGTCACGATTTCGTGACATGTTTGGAGTAAAGGTGCCAAGGATGAAAAGTGTCACGATTTCATGACAAGTTTGGAGAAGCAGCGCCAAGGACAAAAAGTGTCGCGATATCGCGACACGTCGGGTTTTCACGACCCAAAGAGGAGAGATAATGTACGACAAAAAAAGTGTAGCGATTTCGCTACATGTTGAAGTTTCGCTGGCTGAAGCAGAGAAGAAGCGCTAAGTCAAAAAGTTGTAGCGATTTCGCTACATGTTGGAGTTTCGCTGGCAGAAGCAAAGAAGAAGCGCTAAGTCAAAAAGTTGTAGCAATTTCGCTACATGTTGGAGTTTCGCGGGCCAAAGCAGAGTTTAGTTGCCAAGGAGCAAAAGTGTAGCGATTTCGCTACATGTTGGAGTTTCGCGGGCCAAAGCAGAGTTTAGTTGCCAAGGAGCAAAAGTGTAGCGATTTCGCTACATGTTGGACTTTCGCGGGCTGAAGCAGAGAGGAAGAGCCAAGGCACAAAGGTGTAGCGATTTCGCTACAAGTCGAAGTTTCGTGAACCAAAGCAAGGCTAGAAGTGCAAGGCACAAAGGTGTAGCGATTTCGCTACAAGTCAAAGTTTCGCTGGCCGAAGCAAAAGAAAGTGCTAAGTGAAAAGTTGTAGCGATTTCGCTACATGCTAGATTTTTGGAGGCCACAGCAAAGGAAAGTGCAAAGGCAAAAAGGTGTAGCAATTTCGCTACATGTCTTGATTTCACTAGTGCATGAAGAGAGAGTTGTACGGATGCGAAAGATGTCACGATTTCCTGACATGTTGCATTTTCGTGGGTGAAATGCAAAGAACAACGCTAAGGCAGAAAAGCATCACGATTTTGCAACATTTTTCGATTTCGCTAAGGCATGCGAAGAAAAGTGTATGGTAGCAAAAAGTGTCACAATTTTGCGACATGTTCCATTTTCGAGGGTGCAAGCGGAGTAGAGTGCAGAAAAGCAAAAAGTGTCATGATTTCGCGACGTGTTCCATTTTCGTGGGTGTAAGCGAAGGAGAGTGCAGAAAAGCAAAAAGTGTCACAATTTTGTGACATGTCCCGTTTTCTCGGGCAAGAGGCAGAAAAGAGCGAGAGGTAGCAAATGTGTCACGATTTCGCGACATGTCTCGTTTTCGTGGGTAGGAGATAGAAAAGAGCTGGAGGCAGCAAATGCGTCACGATTTCATGACATGTTCTATTTTCATGGGTGCATGCCGAGACAAGGACTAGGAGGCAAAAAACATCGCGATATCACGACAGGTCAGGTTTTTGTGATCAACAGTCATGAAAAGAGTCAAAGGGGTAGAAATGTCACGATATCACGACAGGTAATAGTTTTGGTGGGTAAAAGCCAAGAAGCATGCACAGTGACAGTTGTCGAGGAAAGCGCAAAGGAAAATCATGCAGCCGATTAGGTAAGAGTTAACTAGAGTTAGAACTACAGTTACAGGTGGCAGAATAGCACATTAAAGAAAATAATGACTGTCACAGGGCTGTGATGCTACATGGCTGGCAAAAGTGTAGAAAGACAGAGAATCCTGTTAAACAAAAAATCCTTTCGGTGGTTGCGTATGTCAGACATGGAAGTTACGGGTAGAAGAGAAAGATCAATGCAGAATTGAAAAGAGTGCCATCAGAAAGTGTAAAGGTGCTGAGAGGGCAGTTACGTAGAGGTTAAAAGAAAAGAATGACAGAGCATCGAAACACACAAAAATGCTGTCAAGTTGCATAGAAAAAGCTGTCAGAATGAGCAAAGTAGACTGTCATAATAAGTTAGAAATAAGTGGCTAAAATACAGAGTGCGTTAAAGAGGGTTTGACAGATTGAACGGAGCTAAGAATGCATGAAAAAATTAGAGGGAAAAATAGAGCTATTTTTTGAAATAGCCGTTCGATTGAACCAAGTATAAAGAATCAAAAAGGCGTAGTAAGAGAGGTTACTGCAATCGTGTTTTATCTTGAAAAACCAAAAAGCGTGGTTGGGTAAGAGTGTTGTATGAATAACAGCTACAGAACTGAAACCTGTATATTTTCTTGAAAATCAAAAGAGAGGTTTTATATTGTAATAGAAGATATTGAGTTTCTAACAATCCTCTTTATGCTTCTATGAGATTGATTTGAATGAGCAATAGACCAGTGAGGGTCTTGTAAAAGAGAAGGCATTTTTACGTCAAACTATTATTCAAAATAAAATCCAAGTTGGTGCTTGGTAAAAGGGGTTGGTGCTCCTATCTGTTGTAGCTGATAAATCAGGGGTTGGTGCTCCTTCCAGTGGGTGCTGGTAAACTATTTGTAAATATTGAATCCTTACAAAGGCTGGATTTGGATCGGAGTCCAAACAGTCAATTTTTGAGGAGTAGCCAAATCGGTGAACCTCGTTAAATCTTGTGTTGTGTGATGCTCTTGTGTTGTTCTTGCTATATCTATTTTTAAGCTTGCATTTTTAAGCATTAAAAGTTGCAGATTCAGATTTTTAAATAGTTACACTGATTCACCCCCCCTATTAGTTTCATTATGAGAATATCAATTGGTATCAGAGCAAGGTACCTGAACAAGCTTAATCAGCTAAGGTGATCTTGGAAAATACACAATGGCTGGTGGTGAAGGATTTTCTTCCAACAAAGCTCCTTTGTTCGATGGAAGAAATTACTCTTTCTCGGAGACTCGGGATGCGGACATATTTGTGTGCATTGGGATATGACATTTGGGAATCTGTTGAAAATGGATACACAATACCCTCTGCTCCTCCATCAAATGCGGGTGAGAAGAAAAAGTTTGAGAACAACTCTAAAGCTAAGAATGCTATTATGTGTGGGTTAGTAGACAGTGAATTGATAAGGATCATGAGCTGTAAATTGGCAAAAGACATATGGGACAAACTGTAGAGCATTCATGAAGGAGATGGCAAGATCAAGGAAGCCAAGCTGCAAACACATCGAGCCCAGTTCGAAGCATTAAAGATGAATGATGATGAGAACATAGAGGCCTATATGCTAAGAGTAAATGGAATCATAAATGCTATTAGAGGACTCGGTGAGGAAATAGAAGATGCAGTTGTTGTGAAAAAGGTACTAAGAACTCTCCATAAAATATTTGATGCTAAAGTTTCTACCATAGAAGAAGCTAAAGATTTAAATTTCTTTAGTATGGATGAAATGCATGGTTCTTTAATAGCATATGAAATGAGAATAGGACAAACTAAGCCCTCAGACAGAGAAGCGGATTTTCAAGCACAGAAAAATATAAGAGCTAAACAAGAATCTGAGGAAGAAGAATCTACAGATGAAACTAAAGCAAACTTTGTTAGGAAACTAATAAAGGGAAAAGGAAAGTACATAGGTAAGCTACCGTTCAAGTGCTTCAACTATGGAGGCATCGGGCACTTTGCAGCAAAATGCCCAATGAATGAGAAAAACAAAAGTGATGAAGGGACACACCAAGAAAGAAGTATCTGGAAGAAGAAACCACATTTTAAAAAGAGGAACTTCAAGAAGAAAAGTTTCATTTCCAAGAATGTTGACTCTTCTGAAGACAGCTCCAGTGAGGACTCTGAAGAAGAAACTGGTGAAGCCTTGTTCATGGCTTTTGAAGAAGAAAGAACAGAGGAAACCTAGGAGTGTGATGAAAAATTAGAGGATGAGGCTGAGGTAGATATAGAAGGTGAGTTGGTTGTTGCACTTGAAGAGTTAAGTGCAGAAAGGAAAAATAATAAAAAAATTTCAAGAAAATTTGAGGATGCCAACGAATTAATAATCAGTTTGAAAGTACAGATTGAAGAATTTAAGAAAAAGTCTAAAGATTTTGAAGCACAGCTAACCGTGAAAATAGATGAGTGCAATAAGCTAGAAGAAGACATAGTTAGATTAAGGATGCAGCTAGAAGAGATGAATCGGAAATTGAGTTGTCATCATAAATTTGAAGACAGTTCTGCAAAGCTGAATAAAATGTTAAATAATCAAAGGCCTACAGGCATCAAATTTGGTTTGGGATTTGATGAAGGAGAATCCTCAAAGTATTCAAAGGCTATAACTATAGAACCAATAAATAATAAATATAAGATCCGGTTTGATCAAGAAAAACCGTATCATTCAAAAGAAAACCATAAGGCCAAGCATGAAAGAAGTACTGCCAATGATGGATTCACCAAAGTCACATATCAAAGAAGAAGAAGACCCATGGCTCCAACTACAACATGGCAACAACCATTACCCAGGTACACTCATTCCTTTTCTGGTTATTGTTTTAAATGCAATGCATATGGTCATAAAATTTCAAACTGTAGATATAATGTAGAACAAAGGAATTTCACTAGTAGAAATATTTTTTCACCTTTGGTAGATTATGCTGTAGAATGTTATAACTGTCATAACTTCGAACATATTGCAAGAAATTGTCATAGCTCTTTTGTAGGAAATAAATACCAGGGAAGAAATTTTCAACCAACTGGATTGAAACAAAACAGAAAATTTCCTAAAAAATAGGCACAAGCCAATGAAAGGGAGAAGGCAAAACAAGTGACCAGATCTGCTGTTAAATCACAGTGAAAAGAAAAGGAACAACCTAAGAAAGACAAGAAATCCTTGATCATTCAAATAGATCTCAAAGCCCAGAACAAACTTGCACCATGGATTTTGGATAGTGGATGCTCCAGTCATATGACCGGAGACAAACATAAGTTTGATAAGTTATAGACTTACGAAGGTGGTTCTCTAAAATTTGGAAACAATGATGGAGCCAAGATAGTGGGTAAAGGATCAGTTAAGTTAAGTGATAGAAAAATCAACTCTAAAGAAGTCCTTTTTGTGGTGGGTCTGAAGCATAACTTACTGAGTGTAAGTCAAATTTGTGACAGAGGTCATGAAGTAATTTTCAAGAAGCAGGGCTATGAAGTAAGAAAGACAAAAAATGGAAAGTTAATAGCCACTGGACTGAGAACTTCTAGAAATCTGTATACTCTCTCAGAGACTTCAGAAGGAGCTTGCTTGGTTGGATAGGAAGAAGAAAATTGGCTGTGGCACAAGAGACTCGGTCACATAAGCTTTGATAATCTGGTAAAAATTAGCTCAAAAAGGGTAGTAAGAGACATACCCACTATTGGTAAACTGTCAAATAGTATTTGTGAGTCATGCTAAAAATGGAAGCAAACCAGAGCCACCTTCAAAGCAAAAGAGTACTTCACAAGCAAGTCATTAGAACTAATTCACACCGATTTATGTGGACCCATGACAACGAAAAGCATAAATGGATATAAATATTTTATGCTGTGTATAGATGACTATTCAAGAATGACATGGGTACTATTTCTGAAACATAAATAAGAAGCCTTTGAGATGTTTAAAACTTTCAAAAATCTTGTTGAGAATCAATAAGGAAAAAGAATTAAATGTTTAAGATCAGATAGAGGAGGAGAGTTTATTTCAGATGAGTTTGCAGAATACTATGAAAAACATGGGATTAGAAGACAGTTTTCGACAACAAGAACACCTCAGCAGAATGGAGTAGTAGAAAGAAAGAACACAACTATGTAGGAAATGTCACAAACCATGCTGATAGAGAGCAGAATTGCTGACAGGTTTTGGAAAGAGGCAGTTCATACTGCAGTTTACATCCAGAATAGGTGCATGTTGAGGCCGCATGAAAGCAAAACACCTTATGAACTGTGGTTTGGCAAAAAGGCTATAGCAAAATACTTCAAAGTGTTCGGTAGCAAGTGTTACATTAAACAAACTGAAGACAATCTTGGCAAATTCAAAGATAGAGCTGATGAAGGTATGTTTCTTGGTTACTCAACAAAAAGCAAATCCTACACATGCTACAACAAAAGACTTAAGAAAATTGTGGAGAGTGCGGATGTTAAGGTTGATGAAGGTAGGAAACAAGAAATCAGCCATAATGAAAACTACCCGACTTATGAAGAATTTATTGAAGAAGATGAAGATCAAGAAAAAGAAGAGAGACAGAAATTAGATTCAGATGATTTAGAAATAGAAGAAAACAGGAAATTCAAAATAGGCAGCTGGCAGAAAAATCATCCCAGAGAGCAGATTATTGGGGACCCCACAATTGGTATTCAAACAAGAAGAGTAGTAAACAACTACTCTCTGTTATCCAACATTGAGCCCAAAAATATTATTGAAGCAAGCACATATGAAAGCTGGATGGAGGCAGTAAATGAAGAACTAGATCAAATTGAGAAAAACAAAACCTGAGAATTAGTACCAAGGCCTGAAAATAAAAACATAATCGATACTAAATGGATATTTCAAAATAAACTGAATGAAGATGAAAAGGTTGTAAGGAATAAAGCAAGGTTGGTCTGTAAAGGATATGCTCAAGTTGAAGGGATTGACTTTGAAGAAAATTTTGCACCAGTGGCCAGACTTGAAGCAATCAGACTGTTTTTGGCTTTAGCAGTTCACAGAAATTTCAAAGTTTATCAGATGGATGTGAAATCAGCCTTTCTAAATGGAAATCTTGAAGAAGTTTATATTGAACAGCCTGATGGTTTTCAACTCTGTGATAATCCTAACTTTGTTTGCAAGTTGAAGAAAGCATTGTATGGATTGAAACAAGCACCTAGAGCTTGCTATGCAAGATTGGACAGCTATCTCACTAAGCAAGGATTCAAGAAAGGTATGGTGGATAGCAATTTATATATCAAAACTGAGAATGACAATTTTATTGTCCTTGTTGTTTATGTAGATGATATAATATTTCGGAGCAGCAATGATGAATCATGCAAAGACATAGCAAACAAAATGCAGAAAGAATTTGAAATGTCTATGATTGGTGAACTTTCATATTTCCTCGGACTACAAGTTAATCAAACTGAAAAGGGGATTTTTATTTCTCAAATTAAATATGTGAAAGAAATGCTGAAAAAGTTCACAATGGAGGATAGTAAGCCTGTTAGCACTCCCATGACAATAGGCTGCAAGTTGAGCAAGGATGACAAATCTCTAGATGTTGATCAAACAATGTATAGATCTATGATTAGGAGCCTGCTATATTTGACAGCCACTAGACCGAATATCTTACAGGCAGTTTGGATGGTTGCAAGATTTCAAGCTAGTCCCAAAGAGACTCATGTGACAGTTGTGAAAAGGATTTTTAGGTACCTCAAGGGTACTATGGAGTATGGGCTATGGTATCCAAAAGGAAAATACTTCACTCTTTTTGCATATTCTGATGCAGATTGGGCAGGATGTATTGATGACAGAAAAAGTACCAGTGGAGGAGCATTTTATCTTGAAGATAAGCTGGTAGCATGGCACAACAAGAAATAAGAATTAGTCTCTCTATCCACAACAGAGGCTGAATACATTGCAGCAACAACATGTTGTACACAGATACTATGGATGAGACAAACACTGAAAGACCTTGGTATTCACTTCAATGAGCCAATTTCAGTTAAATGTGATAACACTAGTGCAATCAACATCTCAAAGAATCTGGTCATGCATTCCCGCACCAAACATATTGCAATCCGATATCATTTTTTGAAAGATAAATTTGCAGAAGGAGAGGTCAAATTGGAGTTTGTTCCAACTACAAAGCAATTAGCAGATATATTCACAAAACCATTGCCCAAGGAAGTTTTTGAGTACCTTTGGAATAAGTTGGGAGTAGTCACACTACCCAAGCACTAACTAGCTATGGGGAACACATTCTCAGGGGGAGCATTAAAATTATTTATGCCTAAGAATGTTGTGCATAGACTCAGGGGGAGTCTGCAGCAGCCCTTTGGTATTATTGGCAAAGGGGGAGAAGAAATTGAAATTGCACGTGTTGCCAACAATTCCAAAGGGGGAGATTATTGAGCAAGGTGCAGCAAAAGCATTGCAAAAGTATTGTCATTGTTGTCAACATAGAAAAATTGATGCAGTTGATGCAGTTCAGAGGTCAGTTAGAACAAGTACAGTGAATTTCCAAGAAGAAAGAAGTGGCTCAGATTCAAAAATTTACAAAAAAAAACAAGTAAGAAAACTATCGCGATATCGCGACATGTTTTCTATTGCGATTTCACGACAAAACGGAGGAGAGAGAAGGTGCAGCCAAAAATGTCGTGATTTCATGACAAAACTGAGGAGAGAGAAGGCGCAACGAAAATGTCACGATTTTGTGACAAAAATGAGGAGAGAGAAGGCACAGCCAAAAATGTCGTGATTTCACGACAAAAATGAGGAGAGAGAAGGCACAGCAAAAAATGTCACGATTTCATGACATATCGAAGGAGAGAGAAAAATCTAGAGAAACTGTCATGATTTCACGACATGCTGGAAGGAAAGAAGCAAAGTTGACAAACTGTCATGATTTCATGACATGTTTGGAGTAAAGGCGCCAAGGATGAAAAGTGTCACGATTTCGCGACAAGTTTGGAGAAGCAGCGCCAAGGACAAAAAGTGTCACGATATCGTGACACATCGGGTTTTCACGACCCGAAGAGGAGAGAGAATGTATGGCAACAAAAGTGTAGGGATTTCGCTACATGTTGAAGTTTCGCTGGCTGAAGCAGAGAAGAAGAACTAAGTCAAAAATTTGTAGCGATTTCGCTACATGTTGGAGTTTCGCTGGCAGAAGCAAAAAAAAAGCACTAAGTCAAAAAGTTGTAGCGATTTCGCTACATGTTGGAGTTTCGCGGGCCAAAGCAGATTTTAGTTGCCAAGGAGCAAAAGTGTAGCGATTTTGCTACATGTTGGAGTTTCGTGGGCCGAAGCAGAGTTTAGTTGCCAAGGAGCAAAAGTGTAGCGATTTCGCTACATGTTGGACTTTCACGGGCTGAAGTAGAGAGGAAGAGCCAAGGCACAAAGGTGTAGCGATTTCGCTACAAGTCGAAGTTTCGCGAACCAAAGCAAGGCTGGAAGTGCAAGGCACAAAGGTGTAGCGATTTCGCTACAAGTCGAAGTTTCGCTGGCCGAAGCAAAAGAAAGTGCTAAGTGAAAAGTTGTAGCGATTTTGCTACATGCTAGATTTTCGGAGGCCGCAGCAAAGGAAAGTGCAAAGGGAAAAAGGTGTAGCGATTTTGCTACATGTCTTGATTTCGCTAGTGCATGAAGAGAGAGTTGTACGGATGCGAAAGATGTCGCGATTTCACGACATGTTGCATTTTCATGGGCGAAAGACAAAGAACAACGCTAAGGTAGAAAAGCGTCACAATTTTGCAACATGTTTCGATTTCGCTAAGGCATGCGAAGAAAAGTGTACAGCAATGAAAATTGTCATGATTTCACGACATGTTCCATTTTCGCGGGTGCAAGTGGAGTAGAGTGCAAAAAAGTGAAAAGTGTCACGATTTCGCGACGTGTTCCATTTTCATGGGTCCAAGCGAAGGAGAGTGCAGGAAAGCGAAAAGTGTCGTGATTTCGCAACATGTCCCATTTTCACGGGCAAGAGGTAAAAAAGAGTGAGAGGCAGCGAATGTGTCACGATTTCGTGACATGTCTCATTTTCACGGGTAGGAGACAGAAAAGTGCTGGAGGCAGCAAATGCGTCACGATTTTGCGACATGTTCTATTTTCACGGGTGCATGCCGAGACAAGGACTAGGAGGCAGAAAACATCGTGATATCGCGACAGGTCAGGTTTTCACGGTCAACAGTCATGAAAAGAGTCAAAGGGGCAGAAATGTCGTGATATCGCGACAGGTAATAGTTTTGGCGGGTAAAAGCCGAGAAGCATGCACAGTGACAGTTGTCGGGGAAAGCACAAAGGAAAATCATGCAGCCGGTTAGGTAAGAGTTAACTAGAGTTAGAACTACAGTTACAGGTGGTAGAACAATGCATTAAAGAAAAGAACAACTATCACAGGGCCGTGATGCTGCATGGCTGGCAAAAGTGCAGAAAGATAGAGAATCTCGATAAACAAGAAATCCTCTCGGTGGTTGCGTATGTCAGACATGGAAGTTGCACGCAGAAGAGAAATATCAACACAAAATTGAAAATAGTGCCATTAGAAAGTGTAAAGGTGCCGAGAGGGCAGTTACGTAGAGGTTAAAAAAAAATAGTGACAGAGCATCGAAACACGTAAAAAGGCTGTCAGGTTGCACAGAAAAAGCTGTCAGAATGAGAAGAGTAGACTGTTAGAATAAGTCAGAAAGAAGTGGCTAAAAGACAAAGCGCATCAGAGAGGGTTTGACAGATTGAACGAAGCTGAGAATGCATGAAAAAATTGGAGGGAAAAATAGAGCCATTTTTCAAAATAGCCGTTCGATTGAACCGAGTATAAAGAATCGAAAAGGCACAGTAAGACAGGTTACTGCAACCGTGTTTTATCTTGAAAAACCAAAAAGGGTGGTTGGGTAAGAGTGTTGTATGAATAACAGCTACAGAACTGAAACCTGTATATTTTCTTGAAAATCAAAAGAGAGGTTTTATATTGTAACAGAAGATATTGAGTTTCTAACAATCCTCTTTATGCTTCTATGATATTGATTTGAATGAGCAATAGACCAGTGAGGGTCTTGTAAAAGAGAAGGAATTTTTATGTCAAACTATTATTCAAAATAAAATCCAAGTTGGTGCTTGGTAAAAGGGGTTGGTGCTCCTATCTGTTGTAGCAGATAAATCAGGGGTTGGTGCTCCTTCTAGTGGGTGCTGGTAAACTATTTGTAAAGATTGAATCCTTGCAAAGGCTGGATTTGGATCGGAGTCCAAACAGTCAATTTTTGAGGAGTAGCCAAATCGGTGAACCTCATTAAATCTTGTGTTGTGTGATGCTCTTGTGTTGTTCTTGCTATATCTATTTTAAAAGCTAGTTGCAGATTCAAATTTTTAAATAGTTACACTGATTCACCCCCCCTCTCAGTGTCATTGTGAGAATATCATTGATGCAATGGAAAGGAGTTCAAAGGTTATTCAGAGTATGTATAGTGATGTTAAATGCTTATGAGGATGTTTTTGATGTTTGGGTGAAGTTGTTATATGTTGTTTGTGCAAATTTGCAAAAGTTGAAAAATTCGTCAAAAAGTTGTCAAAGCAGCAAAATAGAAAAAAAGTTGCAAAAGCCACCACGGGCACATTTGGATATGATGGATCAGTTTGGAACATGCCAGCATGTTAGGAAATATTCTAGAACAGCATTGGAGATGTCAGCATAGTGTTTCGATTGATTCGTGATGTTTTCAGTATCTTGGCGGATGATTTGGCAAGTGGTTGTACAGGCTGAAAAAGTGCAAGTTTTGTTAGAATCACTGCAAACAAACCGTAAGGATTTATGCAGAAAAATTTTAATTCGAGGTTTTTGTTATCTTCAAGAACATCTATTCCAAATTTCAATGAAAACGGTGAAACGAGACGAATTTTACAAGCGTTGCAATATTGTCACAAAAATGCTCTTTTTGGAAAAAGTGTATCAATAGCTGTTTTTGTGGAAGTGGTACAGGCGAACCGTAAGGAGTTAGGTAGTGAGTTTTGGTTTGGACATAGTAAGTGTTACAAATATTCTATGCTTCAAATTTTAGAGAAAATCAAGTTACGAGGTGAGAGTTATGATTTTTGCAAAAACGTTACAAGTCTCTTTTATGTCAATTTGTGCCACTTGTGCAAAATCCTTTAGTTGGCCGTTTCGACCTTGAAGAGTCACCAAAGTTTCAGTTTCAGTGTTGTTACACCTTCAAGGCATCAAATAGATCATATTTTATTTTTGGTTTGAGTTGTCACGTGGCCCCGAAGTATGAGAACGAGTAAGGTGTCAATTCTTTGCATGTGACGTGTTTGACGAAATGCCTTCTCAATATAAAAAAAATGGAGTTATATTATTTTAAGTAGTTTCATTAAATAAATATCTTTGAAGAAAGTGAAAAGTGAAAAGGAATGCAAGTGTGTGCATTTAAGTGAGAAGTGTTTTATTGAAGAGTGTTATTTTATTTTGTGCGGAGAGAAGAGTGTGTGGAGAAAAATAAAGAGTGAAAATCCATGTTTTTGGGAAAAAGGTGAAAAACTTCACTTTAGTGTTTTGGGCATAAATTTCTTATACGATATCAGTTTTGGCTGAAATACCAAAATATTAGTTAAAAAACTAAAAATATATAGTTATAAGAATGAATAGATTCATATAGTAGATAGACGCATTAGAAAAAATAGTATAGTAGAAAGACAAGATAGATTCTCGTTATTCAATAAATGGTTGCAAATAAATTATACAATATCTTTAGATATTTTATTACGATTAGGATCAAATCACAAATCCATTCTTTTGACTTGTGACTTACCTAACAATGGTCATCCAAAGCCATTTTTGCTTCTAGTCTATGTGGCTCCAAGACCCTAATTTTTTCTAGATGGTTATGTTATGGTGGGATGAATAAAATTTTGAAATCTTTAAAGGAGGAAATGAAGATATGGAATGCCAAATATTTTGGTAATATTTTTAAAGAAAAGAAAGAAATTGTATCCAATCTCAAATAGAAGAGATAATAGAAATTAATGGAATGGATTAGGATTCTTATGTGAAAGAAAAATAATTATTTTTTTATTATCATAATACATTGAAAAAATAGGATTCATATTTGTTCCAAAAAGTGTAGAGAGAAAAGGCTCAAGGAAGGAGATAGAAATACAAAATTCCAACATAAATCACAATTTAAAGAATGGAGCTAGACATGATTTGAAAATATTTTGAACCAAAAGAGAGAGATTATTCAATAAATGATAAACATACAATAGGATATTAAGCATTTAGATCCATTCCATAAATAATATTTCTATGTATACCTTCATACTAAATTAGTTAAAAAAAATTGAAGTAAAAGAATATAAATATTAGATTAAAAAATCAAGGGATAAGTGGTTAAAGGATAAAGACAAGAACTCAACCCTATTTCACAAGTTTGTGTAGTCATTAAAACTAGTCATTTCTAAAACGTATCGAGAAATAGCTCAAGGTAGGAGATAGAAATACAAAATTCTAAACTATATCTTGATGCAATAACCTAAACATTCCATCATGCAAGTCAAATATTATTAATCTTTAATTAACATCATCTATAGTTGCACTAAATTTATTCATCTATATTAATTCTCAAGTCTATATATCATTCATATCTATTGATAGAACAACATAGTCATTCATAAGCCATCCCCTAGTCCAAAAAAATTACAGACTTCAATGAGAGTCAAAGTCTTTGGTCTAAATTCTAACCCTTTATAAAATTTATATGATTTTATTTTTTATCCCATTCACCATAATCATATCAAAACATAAGTTTAATTTTCTACTAACCCATTTTTATTTCCACATTTTATACAGACAAGGTTCAACTTACAACATTGGAAAATACAACTATCCATATTACACTAAGGATAACCATTCACTTTATTACTTCCTAAAATACTACTAATAGTTGTGCAAAATTATTTTCATCATGATGGAATAAGCATGCATTTGTAGACCTTTCTACACTAAAATAATCATTTTATTATTTTCAACATTTCTAATGACATTCAATAACAATGTACACTTATATAAGGATCTATCATGCAATTTTGCTTACTATAATAGATATAACTTTTTCTTTTATCACAATTAACACTTCATTATAAATATGCATTATTACCCAAATATTTTGGGAAGTTAAAACTCATTTACATGGACCCTTTTAAATTTTGGTTCATACATGCACATACTATGATTGCTTTTCATATTTCTAAGTTGCATAATGCATAAAATAAATATATCTTATTTATTAAAATTGAAATATATCAATGAAGATTTTATTTATACATTTCGAAAAACAACATGCCCATCGAACTTACTTTACTTTAAAATAATTTTAATACTTTCAATATTATATTATGAAATATTTTGGATAAGTATAAAGTTACAATGTCCTCTTATATATTACAAATTATTTATAGGGCAAAAAAAACCAAGGATCAATCCTCCCCAGTATGATATCATTAAATAGATATTCCATGCACTTATCTCAAAGTAAGGTTCAAAATTGGATGGTTTACATGTAATTATCCAATGTAATGATAAAAAAATTCACTAATAAAATAGAAAATATCTATCTAATTGGGTGTTTTATTTATGCAGTATAAAAGTCCTAATATTTGCAAAGCTCCAATAAGTAGAGTTGAGGAAAAGGTTCGATCAAACACTTCACATCTTTCAAATTGGTATCAAATCCAAAAACAATGACCCCAAATAGCTATCCATTGCAAATGCATATCCCATTATTTAATGGCAATAATTATGATTCTAGAGCATTCATATGAGGATCCTATTTGGGTCTTAGGAGCTTTGGGACCTGATGGAGAATGGGTATGCAAAACTCGTAGATGCAACAAAATTAACTGCACTTTCTCAAGATGAGAAAAATGTGTTGAAGGAGAATTGAAAGAGGGACTCAAAGGTATTGTTTTTCATTATGCACATAGTGGATGAGTCCATATTTCCTAGAATTGTAGTGGCAAAAAAGTACAAGGAGCCATAGGAAATAATAGAAATTTTTTATCAAGGCACCAACAAGGTAAAGTTGGTGAGCTTGCAAATATTGAGAAGAGAGTTAAAAAATCTGCAGGTGAATGAAGATAAGTCTATGATTGACTTATTTACCTAGATAATGGATATTATCTATCATATAAGGATAAATGGTGAGAAAATTAAAATCCAAATAATTATAGAGAATATACTGAGAATCCTACAACCAAGGTTTGACTTGGTAGTCATAGCTATTAAATAATAAAATGATTTATCAACTCAATAAGTAGATGATTAGATGGAATATCAGCATACACATGAGTAGAGATTGAACTAGAAAACATAGTCCACATTGGACGAGGCATTTAAGATGTAGATCTCATTAAGAGATAACAACAGAATGGGATAATCCCATTAAATAGCCTCAAGTTCGTAAGGAGGAAGAGGACATTACTGCAATAGTAGAGGTGGTAGAAACTATGAAGGAGAAGGAAGAACAAACTACTCCAACAAAGAAGAATTTACTTGCAATTTCCATGAAGGAAGAGGAAGGGTAACAATAGAAACCAACAAGAAGATTCAAATGAAAGGTATGCTAAATTCAAAATCCAATGTTATTACTACAATAAAGTTGACCATTATAGTTATGAGTGTAGATATAAAATGGGTAGGAAAAATAAGTAACAAGCCCACTACACCAAAGAGTATGAGAATGCATAAAAAAAGATGTATGTGGGTCTATTATTTTAACTTATAGTGCTTATGAAGAGATCCAAAGGAATGTATGGTATTTAGATAGTGGTTGTAGTAAGCACATGATTGGGAATAATAGTAAGACACTTATCATAGTTAAAGGAAATATTTAAGTCCACATAAAGCAAGGAGAAAAATCATAAATCTCTAATGTTTATTATGTGCCATGACTAAAAAATAATCTACTAAGCATTGGATAACTTATGCGAAAAGGGCAGAATATCTATTTTTTAAAATTTAGCAAAAAACCCCTTGTGGGTTCGCCTTGGTTTGAGAAACCATGACCACGGGGTTCTACACAGTAAAAATCACCCAGAAGTCATACCCGACCTTGACCACACCAACATTATCAACTAGATTTTGGGTACCCAATGTGTATTTGGTAGGGTGGAGATTCGAACCAAGGACCTACCTTGGAGGATTGTCCTACCCTCTCCAAATCACCCACAACACGTGGGTTGGCACAATATATATTTTAAAAATGGAGTTTGTATTATTAAAAATAGTGCAAATAGACTCATAACATAGGTGGCCATGACAAAGAACAAAATGTTTCCTCTAAAAATTTAGAGTGAAATTTTCCTTTCATTTAGTGCTATTGTAAAGAATGCTACATGGTTGTGGCATCTCAAATTTGGTCATTTGAGTTTTAGTGGCCTAAAATTGTTACACAAATAGAAAATGGTAAGGGGATTCCCTCTTATAGAGAAACCTATCAATCATGTGAAGGTTAATTTTTAACTAAGCAACACAGAGATGCATTACCTATAGTAAATTCAAGGAGGCTTTCACATCCTTTGTATCTAATGCACTCAAATATATGTGAGCCTATGCAAACTACCATATTTACCAACAATAGATATTTTTTGACTTTTATAGATGATTTTAGCCGAAAGAAATGGGTTTAATTCTTGAAATAAAAGTTAAAATCATTTGGTAAATTCAATGAGCTCAAGGTATTGATAGAAAATAAAAGTAGCTTTTATGCGAGACTCTAATAATAGATGGAGGAGGTGAGTACATTTGAAACAAGATTCATAAATTTTGTAAAGCTCATGGAATCAAAAGGTAGTTCATAGCTAGATACACACCATAATTTAATGGTGTAGTAGAAAGAGATAACATGAAAATAATGGAGATGACAAAGAACATACTTAAGGCAAAAGCCTTGTGAAATCAATTCTAGGCATAAGTTGTAATGTGTGTAGTTTACCTACTAAATAGGTGTCCCACGAAGAGTGTGAGGTATGTGATCCAAAAATAAGAATGGATCAACAACCAATAAAGTGTTGCTCACATAATATTATTTGGGTGCATAGAATATTCACATATTCTAGATGAAAAGATAAGAAATTTGGATGATAGGGAATAACAATGTTTCTTCATTGGGTATGATGAAGAGTAAAAAATCTATAGACTATTTAACCCTATTACAAAGAAGCTAATCATAATAGAGATGTGAAGTTCATGAAGCATAGAGATGGAAAATAAGAATGGAGAAAGCATGGATCATCTTAGAACCTCAAGCAATAGTACCAATGTAGGTAGTTGTCCTTCTTCCTCATCGAGCTCACTACAACTTGCAATAATGATATCCAACATGAGAACACCAACAAAGAAAAGGAGCTTACAAGAGATTTATGGGGTAACAAGAAATGAAATAGAATATGAAAAACATTTTGAATTTGCTTTATTTTTTTGAATATGATCCTATTTCATTTGAAGAAGTAAATAAATATAGCAAATGGATAAAAGCCTTGAATTACAAGATATAACCCATAAATATAAACCAAAATTGATAGTTAATGGAACTTATAGAAATAAAGAAAAAAATTAGAGTGAAATGTGTATACAAAACCAAGTTTAATTTCCAAGGTAGTGTTTCAAGGCATAAAGCAATGTTGGTTGCAATAATATATAATAAAAAATCAAAGCTTGACTATCATGAAGTGTATGCACCTGTAGCAAATCTTGACACAGGAAGGATGATCCTAGCATTGGTAGCCCAAAAGGGGTGGAACGTGTATCAGATGGATGTCAAGTATACCTTTCTAAATAGAGTTATAGAAGAGATCTACATAGACCATCCACCCAACTATGAGTTTGGTGGACAAAAAGGAAGTATGCTTAAGATAAATAAAGCCTTGTATGGGTTAAAGAAAACACCCAAGGTCTGGTATAGTCAGATTGACTCATACTTTCAAGAGAGTGGCTTCATCAAATGCCCATATGAGCACTCCATTTAAATTAATATTAATACAATAGGAGATATGATAGTAGTATTTTTTTTTTGTGGATGATCTAATTTATATTGGCAGCAACAAGATGTTGTTTGAGAAGTTTAAGGGCGCTATAAAGGGTAAGTTTGAAATGATTGATTTGGGTTTGATAAAATATTTTCTTGGAATTGAAGTTACTAAAATAGTATATGGTGTCTTTATTTCACAAGGCATGTATGCAAGGGATGTCTTGAATATGTTTAGAATAAAGAATAGTAAACCTGCCAACACACCAATTGCAACAAGTATGAAGTTAAGTAAGAAGTATTGCAACATCAATGTGGTTTCAAAATTCTATAAGATATTAGTTGCGAGTCTCATGTATTTGACTACAACCAGACCTAACATTATGTGTACAGTGAGTCTAATCAACAGATTTATGGATACCCCTAAGAACACTCATTTGCAAGCTGGGAAAAGAATTTTGAGATATGTCAACGTTACCAGAGACCATGATATATTTTATGCAAGATCATACCGACCCAAGCTTGGTGGATACATAGATAGCAATTAGGTTGGAAATATTGGTGATATGAAGAGAACTTTTGTATATGCATTCCATCTTGGATCATGTGTAATATCATGGTCATCCAATAAGAAACCCGTTGTTGTAATTTCTACTATTGAAGCAAAGTATAATTTTTCCACATCTACAACATTTCAAGCAATCTAGATGAGAGGATTTATAGGTGGGTTGAATCATGAAAAACAAGCAAAAAAAAAAATATTTTGTGATAATAACTCCGCCATAGAACTGTCTAAGGATTCAATGTTTTATGGGAGAAGCAAGCACATTGACATATGATATTACTTAATCAAAGAGCTAGTGAAAAGTAATGAAATTGAGTTGTTATTTTGTAGGTCCAAAGAACAAGTTGCAAATATCTTCACTAAGCCTTTGAAGAAATAATATTTTAAAAGGTTGAAGGAACTATTAGGCATTAATTTTTTTGTGAAATATAGCTTAAGAGGGGTTGCTATAAATTAATATATATTTCACCCACTTCTAACATAATTAATTCTTTGTAGGTATTAGAATACATCACCATACCTCATATAATTCATATTTAATTCTTGTAGCTATAGTTTTTCAAATAATAGTTAGAAACCTATCCATTAATTAATGTGTGTCAATAGATTATCTAAGTTTTTCTTCCTTTATATGTGTGTGTGTGTATGTGTGTGTGTGTGTGTGTGTGTGTGTGTGTGTGTGTGGAGAGAGAGAGAGAAAGAGAGAGAGTGTTCGGCATGATTTCATTTCTAATAGAACTAGTGAGTTGTTGAAGAGAAAAAGGGGTAAGAAAAATATTCGCTTAAGAAAATAAGGAGAATATAAGAAGCATGAAGAATATAGATTAGGAATTTCAAGACATAATATTATAGATAAAAGAAGATATTTTGTGTAAAAGAAAAATCTCAAATTAAATATTTTGCATAGTGATAAAAGGTGCTAAGTATTTTAAGGTAAAAAAATTTTATTATCGAAATTTTTGTTCATCAGAAGAATTACTTCTGATAAAAACTTTAATCCACTAGGGAGGGTGTGTTCAAGAAAAAGTCTTGATTGTAAAGTTCATATTTGGTTGTGGATTAATAAAATATAAAATATTTATCTCATCGGGTGTTTTATTTGTGCAATGCAAAGATATCCATAATAACAAAGCTATGCTAAATAGAGTTGACGAATAGGTTTGATCAAGCATTGCAGGTCTTCTAGTATACACCTAACAATACAACACTTTAGAATAATTTCAATTTTCCTTTTCATAGAAACCTTTATAATCCATAGGATACTACCAAATGATCTCTCCATTTCGGATAAAATACTCTCAAATTTATTATCTTAAAAAATTTTGAGTGATAGAATATTCCATTTTTTTATAATAAAAATACTTTCAATTGTTATATATACCTAACTATAATACATTTTCATCCAAGGAAGCCCATCCGAATGCACTCATCTACCAATCAAATTATTATTTAAAGCAAAATACTTTCAATTTTATTATCATAAAAAAATTTCACAAATCAATTCTTTTATTTTTTCATGTTATTTTCAATGTTATTACACCTAACTATAACATCATCCTTTAAAAATTTTAAAAAACTATGAATTATTGTATACACATTTTTTTTTTAATTTGAAAAAAATATATTAAAAATACAATAATTAGAATTTGGGATAAGACTCCTCCCAACCTTAGCTAACAAGATAATCCCTTTCCCCCTTTTAAATTTCCAACAAAATTTTGTAACTCTAAAATGCAAGATCCTAAGAAGTAACACTTTTTTATTATAACACTAAAAGAATATTTCTTGATGAGGGCATCTTATTACATTACCTAGGCTTAGTTTATTATTAAGTTAGTTCCTAGGTTTAGTATTATTCATGCTAATAATCTATGTGAGTCTTCACCTCACGTATGATTCTAGAAACTAATTCTAGAATCTATTAGGTGGTAACTTAAGTTAGTAATTAGGTTAATTTAGATTAGTTGTTAGAATTAGATTATTGTTAGTTATCTTAAGATAGCTTATTATATCTTATCTCCCTACCTAGTATATTCATGCTAGATTGAGGAGTCTAGTTATCTTGTACTTTGGCATTCCTATTCCTATTTAAAATTTTAAAATATATGGAATTGCAAGTTGGATTTCAATCCTTAATATTGGTATCAAATAAAATTATTTTTGGAGACTTGGGTTATTGCCATATCCATGTTGTTTAGCTATCTTGAGTTGTTGCTTGAGTGAATTAGCCAATTAGGAGTTTATAGACTGGTTTTAGCTTTCAACATAGATCAACTATATCCAAAAGCCCTTCAAATGTCGGTTATGTATCGACTAGATCTTGATGGGTGTTTAATAATATCTGAATATTTTGGAAGAAAATTTTGATGGTTTTAAAGTACAACTAAGGGTTCATCTTAGTTTGGTGTTGTTTTGGGGCAATTTGGGTAATCTTGGTGAATATGACATTAAACTAAGCCTTAGCTTAGTGTTATTTTAGCTATATATATATATATATATATATATATATATATATTATAAATATATAGTTATAAGAATTTTTTTTTTTTGGCACCAACGATCGATGATATCTCAATCAATGCAACCCTCTAGTGGGTATCCGACCAATGCATCGTTTCTATATTTTAGTGTCGTTCAACTAACTTTCTAGAAATATTGTGTGTTCATCGACCGACATAGCCTACCAACGCTATGTGTACCTATGTTAAGCATTGCTTGATAGGCTTCCACACCTATGTCAGGTGCTACCTAATATGTTACCTAATAGGCTACAATCTATTACTAGGCTAAAGCATGCACCATGCCTGATGCATTGTTAATTACTTACGCACCTTAGCATTTGATATAGTTGTAGTTGCACCTAAATTACCAAGATCAATAGGAGGTTGCTCAATTAAAACTTTAGGATTACATCTTAGGAGGAGTGCATCTAAATTCCATGGATTTTCATGTAAACTAACACCAATATTTGCATTACAAATTTTCTTGGATAATGTATGATGGAGTATAGGTTGGCATTGGCATTCAACAAAATCATTTTCCAAGATTTGTATGCACATTAAAAAAATGAGGTTTAAATTTTTTAAATCTATATTAAGGTTTCTAAATTTAAATTTTTCTTTAGTTATTAATTTTCATAAGAGCTTGATTAGTTTTAATTAATCACATTGATTAATTAATATTTCTTTTATTAATTAAGTTATTTTAAAATTAATAATTAAAAAGGAAAATTTAAAACTTTATTACTAGATTTAATATCTCCAGTTCAACCATTTTCAAACTTTTAAGAGTTTTTTTTTCACACTAGAAAAACTTAAAAATGGTGATGAAACTTTGTTAATCTACCCTCCATTAGATTGACATAAGTATTATTGCTTGTAATTAGATAGGATTTATTTTGTTGAATGGAAACAAATTGTAACAAGGTATACAAAATTTACCTTGCTTAAAGTTATTTTTTCCCTTTTCTTGTAGCTTATACCCATTTGCAAATGGCTTCGTATTTAGAATTGACCTAAATTCCACATGCACTTGCAGATAAAGTTAATGAAACAAATTTCGCCTAAGTTGCCTCTAGCGTTGTTGACAAGGTTAATGATATCAATGTACAAAATGCTATTGATATCAAGATTTATAATAATGACCCATGTTTTTGTTGACATGAGCAAGGATAGAAGGACAAAAGCACATTCTGCACTCTTCGTCCTATGCAAGCATGTAGCTCGCGTGGTCTATGGTACCGTGGTTGAGGATTGTTTGGGCAGAGATGAGGGTTTGATTCCCTCTAAGAGGTAAGTAATGTTTTTATTATGAAATTTTTTATTATTGCCTAATGTTGGAGGAATAAAGTGATGGGGGTTGATTTGGTTTTTTATTGGAAGGAAAGTTTAAAAGTAGTTTTAGAAAAAAAAGATATTTCTGGTATTTTCCTTTTATAAAAGTATATCATATTATATATCGTTGGAAAGCTTATTTTGAGGGATATTTGACTAACTCATGTAGAAGGAGAAATAAGGTGTATGTAGAGAGATATTTCTATTTTTGTAAATGGGTTCAAAAGTGAATATTTTTGTGCTATTTTTCAAAGTGTGTTGAGTGTGGTAGATTTCCAAAGGGGTTTCTTCACTTCATAAAAGGTATGGGCACATTCTCTTATTGTTTGTTTATGGTGGTTGATTTCGAAAATATCATTGGATGGAAAATGATTATTTGTGGTTTCCTTTTCGAAAGTGGTTCGTTGAATGCACCAAGGTTTTCTGAATTGAGAGTTGTGTTTAAAACCTTGTGTTACAAGCATAGTTGTTGAATCCCATTGGTTGTAAAAGAAATTGAATTAGAAAAGAAAATGAGTATCATTGTTATGTGAGATTTGTGGTTGAGCATTATTGGAAACATTTGAGTTGGTTGATACATACTTGGACTAGGGTTGTGTGAGAGATAGTTATCCCTTGTGATGATTGGTTGAGTTGAGTTGATTGAGCCTAGTCAAGTGATGTGTGAAGTGATTGTTCAAGTTCTATGAAACAAAATATTCCATCATTATATGTTGAGTTGAGATTGAGGTTAGAACATATTGAGTCTCTAAAGATTCTCTTTATGGTTCTATAAGACTTAAGTTGAGTTGAGGTTGACTTGAATTGAGTTGAGATTGATTTGAGTTGAGAGTGAGTTTAGAACATATTGAGTCTCTAAAAATTATCTTTATGCTTATATGAAGTGGATTTGATTTGAGATTGCCATTCATTGTTGAGTTCATTTTGAGTACTACTTGAGCATGATTGATTGAGCCTTTGAGAAGGCCTTTGGAACATATTTGAGGATAGTGTTGGAACATATTTGAGGACAATGTTGGGATAGATTTGTGGACAGTTTTGGACAAGTTCTTGGTGATATTGCTAGAGAAAATTTGGGAAAGTTCTTGGTGAGCTTGCTAGAGCATATTTGGATAAGTTCTTAGTGAGCTTGCTAGAGCATATTTGGATAAGTTCTTAGTGAGCTTGTTGGAGCAGCATTGGACAAGTTCTATGTGAGATTGTTATTCAACATTAGATAGGTTTTGTGTGAGCTTGTTATTCAAAATTGTATAGGTTATGTGTGAGCTTATTATTTAGCATTGGAAAAATTCTATGTGAGCTTGTTAAGCAGGTTATGTGTGAACCTATTGAGCGGGTTCTTAGTGAGACTATTGATAGAACTTTGGAGGTGATAGAGTATAGAGGACAGAGTCTCAATGGATAGAGATCTAGCAGCTAGCACAGTTGAATATAGATATGAGTGAGGAGTCTTCATGTGGAGAGAGGTCCACCAGTAAGTGCAACAGAGAGACAAAGTCTTCTAGAATATCGTATAGCCAGAGCATAATGGGAAAGAGTTCTCCTTTGGACAGAGATCCATAAAAATTGTAATTAGGAGTGATTCCCAAAGATATTGATTGAGAAAGTTTTAGTAAAATATTTTCTCTGTGGAGTAGCCCACATTGGGTGAACCACATAAATTATTGTGTCTCAATTGTGTGGTGACTTGTGCTCTTGCTTACTACTACTATCTGAGTTATTAATGCACACTACTATATTTGGTTATTGCAATTAAGGACATTAATTGATATTAGTTTGGAAAAAAAGTAAAAAGTGGTCTTATATTGTTCACCCCCCTCTCAGTATAAGCTTGTGTTCTTCACTACCAACTGATCTATCCATTTTAGATAAAATACTCTCAAATTTATTATAAAAAAAAAATTGATTGATAAAATATTCCAAAGTTTTTTAATAACAATACTTTCAATTGTTATATATACCTAACTATAATAAGTTTTCATACAAGGCAGCCCATCCTCATGCACTCAACTACCAATCAACTTATTCTTTCATGCAAAATACTTTCAATGTTATTACCATAATAATTTTTCACAAATCATTTTTTTTATCTTTTCATATTATTTCCAGTGTTATTACACCTAACTATAACATCATCCTTTAAATAATTTAAAAAACTATGAATTATTGTATACACTTTTCTTTTTTTTAATTTGAAAAAAATATATTAAAAATAGAATAATTAGAATTTGTGATAAGACTCCTCCCAACCTTAGCTAGAAATATTATCCCTTCCCCCTTTTAAATTTCCAACAAATTTTTGTTACTCTAAAACACAAGATCCTAAGAAGTAAAACTTTTTTATTATAACACTAAAAAAATATTTACTGATGAGGGCATATTATAACATTACCTAGGCTTAATTTATTATTAAGTTAGTTCCTAGGTTTAGTATTATTCATGCTAATAATCCATGTGAGTCTTCACCTCACGTATGATTCTAGAAACTAATTCTAGAATCTATTAGGTGGTAACTTAAGTTAGTATTTAGCTTAAGTTAGGTTAGTTGTTAGAATTATATTATTGTTAGTTAGCTTAAGATAGATTATTATATCTTATCTCTCTACTTGGCATATTTGTGCTAGATTTGAGAGTCTAGTTATCTTGTACTTTGGCATTCTTATGCCTATTTAAACTTCAAAAATATATGGAATTGCAAGTTGGATTTCAATCCTTAATATTGGTATCAAAGAAAATTAGTTTTGGAGACTTGGGTTATTGCCATATCCACGTTGTTTAGCTATCTTCAGTTGTTGCTTGAGTGAATTAGCCAATTAGGAGTTTATAGACTGGTTTTAGCTTTCAACATAGATCAACTATATCCAAAAGCCCTTCAAATGTCGGTTATGTATCGACTAGATCTTGATGGGTGTTTAATAATATCTGAATATTTTGGAAGAAAATTTTGATGGTTTTAAAGTACAACTAAGGGTTCATCTTAGTTTGGTGTTGTTTTGGGGCAATTTGGGTAATCTTGGTGAATATGACATTAAACTAAGCCTTAGCTTAGTGTTATTTTAGCTATATATATATATATATATATATATATATATATATATATATTATAAATATATAGTTATAAGAAATAATTATTTTTTGGCACCAACAATCGATGATATCTCAACCAATGCAACCCACTAGTGGGTATCCGACCAATTCATCGTTTCTAGATTTTAGTGTCATTCAACTAACTTTCTAGAAATATTTTGTGTTCATCGACCGACATAGCCTACCAATGCTATGTACCTATGTTAAGCATTGCTTGATAGGCTTCCACACCTATGTCAGGTGCTACCTAATATGTTACCTAATAGGCTGCAATCTATTACTAGGCTAAAGCATGCACCATGCCTGATGCATTGTTAGTTACTTACACACCTTAGCATTTGATATAGTTATAGTTGCACCTAAATTACCAATATCAATAGGAGGTTGCTCAATTAAAACATTAGGATTACATCTTAGGAGGAGTGCATCTAAATTGCATGGATTTTCATGTAAACTAACACCAATATTTGTATTACAAATTTTCTTGGATAATGTATGATGGAGTATAGGTTGGCATTGGCATTCAACAAAATCATTTGCCAAGATTTGTATGCACATAAAAAAAAACGAGGTTTAAATTTTTTAAATCTATATTAAGGTTTCTAAATTTAAATTTTTCTTTAGTTATTAATTTTCATAAGAGCTTGACTAGTTTTAATTAATCACATTGATTAATTAATATTTCTTTTATTATTTAAGTTATTTTAAAATTAATAATTAAAAAGGAAAATTTAAAACTTTATTACTAGATTTAATATCTCCAATTCAACCATTTTCAAAATTTTAAGAGTTTTTTTTTCACACTAGAAAACCTTAAAAATGGTGAAGAAACTTTGTTAATCTACCCTCCATTAGATTGACATAAGTATTATTGCTTGTAATTAGATAGGATTTATTTCATTGAAGCGAAACAAATTGTAACAAGGTATACAAAATTTACCTTGCTTAAAGTTATTTTTTCCCTTTTCTCGTAGCTTATACCCATTTGCAAATGGCTTCATATTTAGAATTGACCTAAATTCCACATGCACTTGCAGATAAAGTTAATGAAACAAATTTGGCCCAAGTTGCCTCTAGCGTTGCTGACAAGGTTAATGATATCAATGTACAAAATGCTATTGATATCAAGATTTATAATAATGACCCATGTTTTTGTTGATGTGAGCAAGGAGAGAAGGACAAAAGCTCATTCTGCACTCTTCATCCTGTGCGAGCATGTAGCTCGCGTGGTCTATGGCACCATGGTTGAGGATTGTTTGGGCAGAGACGAGGGTTTGATTCCCTCTAAGAGGTAAGTAATGTTTTTATTAATAAATTTTTTATTATTGCCTAATGTTGGAGGAATAAGGTGATGAGGGTTGATTTGGTTTTTTATTGGAAGGAAAGTTTAAAAGTAGTTTTAGAAAAAAAAAATAATTTGGTATTTTCCTTTTATAAAAGTATATCATATTATATATCGTTGGAAATCTTATTTCGAGGGATATTTTACTAACTCATGTAGAAGGAGAAATAAGGTGTATGTAGAGAGATATTTCTATTTTTATAAAGGGGTTTGAAAGTGAATATTTTTGTGCTCTTTTTCAAAGTGTGTTGAGTGTGGCAGATTTCCAATGGGGTTTGTTCACTTCATAAAATGTATGGGCACATTCTCCTATTGATTGTTTATGGTGGTTGATTTATGAAATATCATTGGACGAAAAAGGATTATTTGTGGTTTCCTTTTTGAAAGTGGTTCATTGAATGCACCAAGGTTTTTTGAATTGAGAGTTGTGTTTAAAACCTTGTGTTACAAGCATAGTTGTTGAAGCCCATTGGTTGTAAAAGAAATTGAGTTAGAAAAGAACATGAGTATCATTGTTATGTGAGATTTGTGGTTGAGCATTATTGGAAACATTTGAGTTGGTTGATACATACTTGGACTAGGGTTGTGTGAGAGGGATTTATCCCTTGTGATGATTGGTTGAGTTGAGTTGATTGAGCCTAGTCAAGTGATGTGTGAAGTGATTGTTCAAGTTCTATGAAACAAAATATTCCATCATTCTATGTTGAGTTGAGATTGAGGTTAGAACATATTGAGTCTCTAAATATTCTCTTTATGGTTCTATAAGACTTAAGTTGAGTTGAGGTTGACTTAAATTGAGTTGAGGTTGACTTGAATTGAGTTGAGATTGATTTGATTTGAGAGTGATTTTAGAACATATTGAGTCTCTAAAAATTCTCTTTATGCTTATATGAAGTGGATTTGAGTTGAGATTGCCATTCATTGTTGAGTTCATTTTGAGTACTACTTGAGCATGATTGATTGAGCCTTTGATAAGGCCTTTGGAACATATTTGAGGATAGTGTTGGAACAAAATTGAAGACAATGTTGGCATAGATTTGTGGACAGTTTTGGACAAGTTCTTGGTGATCTTTCTAGAGCAAATTTGGGAAAGCTTTTGGTGAGCTTGCTATAGCATATTTGGATAAGTTCTTAGTGAGCTTGCTAGAGCATATTTGGATAAGTTCTTAGTGAGCTTGTTGGAGCAACATTGGACAAGTTCTATGTGAGATTGTTATTCAGCATTAGACAGGTTTTGTGTGAGCTTGTTATTCAACATTGGATAGGTTATGTGTGAGCTTGTTATTTAGCATTGGAAAAATTATGTGTGAGCTTGTTAAGCAGGTTATGTGTGAACCTATTGAGCAGGTTCTTAGTGATACTATTGATAGAACTTTGGAGGTGACAGGGTTAATGATATCAATGTTAAGGTTAATGATATCAATGTACAAAATGCTATTGATATCAAGATTTATAATAATGACCCATGCCTAAAGGCTTGGTGTGAGGTTCCATTGTATGATGGGTCAAAGAATCCATATATATTGAATAGTTGGATTTTAGACATGGAATATTGGTTTTCGTACATGATGCGTGTCACTGATCACATCATTAAATCTCAAGGATCTATCAATCCGGGGTGGTGTCCAAGGCTATTTATGAGAGAAATTTCAAGTAGGGCTGAAGTTTAGTTCATTTAGAAGTAGCATGTCTTATTGGCAGAACATATTTTTTTGGGGTTTTTTTATCACCTTTTAATCCTATCTTGCATAAAATAACTAATTTACTTGTCGAAATGGAAATATAATTCTAAATTGTAGAAACTGGAATCTAAGTACAGTTTACAATAATTGAAATGATAGTAAATTAAACCTAATTACTTTTTTAGAATGGATATTGCTTGAAATAAGAATACAAGTTTAACACATGTCAGTGTTTTGTTTCAGAAAGTTTTCAATCTTCTGTCACAGTAGCTTACAGCAAATAAAATGCAAGGAAGCTTTGAAAAACTATTGAAAATAAACAAATAATAATAATGTTGTAAAACTGCTTAATTTTTCAAAACATGAAATAGGAAAAACACAAGTTAAAATAGCCTATCAATAATCACACATATATGCAATATGAAAGTTCACTCTTAAACATAGAAAATAAATCCTAAAGCTACAACAATGGTTAGTGTAAAACAAGTAAATAAATTGACAAATATCCACCTCAATTCTGCTGTAGCAAAGTTCAAGGGAAAACTTGTCAGTCAATCCTTCTCCTAGGCTTGGAAGTGGCCCTTGCTTCCTTTTCCAGAAGAAGGTATAAGAGCTCTTCTACTTATTAAATACTAACACACTCATGCATAAAAACAAATGATGGAAAACTGGACTTTTATTTATCTATAAAATAACATTATATTTTTTGCTACACTCTGTTACAATCCGAATCTACTGCTCACTTCTATTATTTAACAACTAATGTCTATTTTTCACTTAGCTCAACCAATATGGGAGTTACGCATTTTATAAATATCTAAAATCTATTTACATCTATAAAATATACCATTCCTATCTTGCAATTTATTTGCCTATTATGTTACAACTATTCTAGGGATATTTTAGGATAGGGTTAGTTGCGTTAGTTGATATTTTTCATGAGCTACATCTTTTGGTCAACAAGGAATGGTCGGGACAGCTGTAGAAGAATTTTCCTATATTCCCTCAACTATTTCCAAGTGTTTAACTCATATTTAGTTGAAAAATTATACGCCTTCATTCATAGTGACAGGTGGCTGGAATTTGTATGGATTGTCACCTATTATTTCCAGCTGTCAAAACATGCCTAGTTGCTCTTTTGGAGTGCTCATAACTTGTGCCTCGTAACTCCAATGTATACCAAATTGTATCCACGTGTTCTTGGTTGTATGAAATTCATTTGGTTCAATATTCAGCTCTTAACTCTTTAGGAATTGCTCCCAAAATCATTTTCAATTTGGCCTCTAACATAGATTTTTCCAAAAATTTTGGTTGTCAAAAAGTGTGAAACTGTCATTTTGCGGGCCCCATAACTTCCAGATTACTTTTCCATATGCCTTAAAATTTGGCTCATGTGTTCTCTATACTATGAAATACAATTGGTATGAATTTGGTATCTTAAATCACTTTGGATCATTCCTAGTAGATCCGCCAATGTTACCCTTAACGCAGATTTGCACCTGTTAACAGCTCCAAAAAAGACTTAAGGCATGAACATTGAGTAAACACCAGAAAGAATGAGCTCCAGAATGATGTAACCTTCATAACTTTTTATCTACAACTCAGATTGACTTGCTTCAAAAAGCAAAGTTGTAGTTCTCGATGAGAGGCATCTGTTCATGCCATAAGAATGTAATTTTACTATAGTATGATACCAAAATTGACATGATACTTATTTTTGACCTTTTACAAGTATACCTAGACTATGTTGACAACAATGACAAAACATCCTAGGGCCTCCTTTACTCAACATACAATATTTGGTTAATTGAAATATATGTTTTATTTGCTACTTAATCAATTCAAACAGTGCATAAAATGCTGAAAATAGTCAAAACAGGGGTATAATATTCCAAACATAAAATCATGCAAACAATTAACAAATAATATATTTTAATCAACTATTTGGCAATTAAATTTGTCATGTTTGGTAATATGGCAGTTTTTTATATGTCAAACATAGTGCAATAATAAGACATTTATAGGCCTCATCATCCCCCACAGCTTGAATTGATGCATGCCCTCATGCATCCTTGTAGGCCATAGTAATATGCAGGTTTTATCCTTGTGAAAACATATCCTTTGCCACCTGCTACCTGAGAAATTTCTCCTTGCTACACTATATCAAGCATTTTACAACTAAGCACATGTATGACTTGACAAAAATTTGAATTTGAATCTTTTGGAGGGATGTACTACTTGTGGTGGGATGATTTTAGGCTTGAGGAACCTCAATAATTGATGTACCATACTTTTATTGCTGTTCTACATAACTTTCACGAATTTTGGTATCGTTTTTCTTATTTCAAAGATGTGCTTGTTTATTTCGAATATGTTCCTATTCATTATGAAGATATAACAACTTTGTCATTTCGAAGATAAAACAACTTCGTCATTTCAAAAATATCTTGTTATTCTAAAGATCAGACAACTCTGCTATTTTGAAGATCAAAAAGCTACATCATTCCAAAGGTGACATGTTATTTTGAAGATTAAACAACTCTACTATTTCTAAGATCAAAACTTTCATCATTCTGAAGATAACCTATTATTACGAAGATCAAACAACTATGTTATTTCGAAGATCAACAAGATGCATCATTATGAAGATAACTTATTATTATGAAAATCAAACAACTCTACTATTATAAATATCAATAAGCTGCATCATTTTGAAGATAACCTATTATTTCGAAGATCAGACAACTCTGCTATCCCAAAGATCAACAAGCTGCATCATTTTGAAGATAACCTGTTATTCCGAAGATCAAACAAAAATGCAAAAATGACCTTCTATGAAAAATTTAGCTACAAATTCTATTGTGGGCCCATATCTAGAGTGTATAAGCCTTCCATAAAATAAAAAATCTCTTCTCCATCCTTTTATTTAGATGTTATTTTTTCATATTGTTTTATTGCAACAGTAGTAAAATCGATTCTTCAAGTGCATTTTCCATATTATCCTCTTCAGATTTATGAAGTATTTGTGGGTATAAAATTGTAGTTATCCTTCTGAAAGTTGTCCTACTATTTCAAATAGAATTGTTGCCATGTCTATCCCAAAATCAGTTTTTGCACAATTTTGAAGTTCCCATGCAAATAAGGGTAGAAGGGGTTGTTCTTTGATATTTTGAACAACATGTTCCACTTTTTTTTTTAACTTGCCAATATTGTATTAATATTTTATACCAAATACCAATTATCATATACTAAATGCTAAATACTTACTATGACTAAATGCAAGAAACACGTACCTTACTGTCCTAAAAATTGATCATGCACCTTACAAGTTGCTTCTGATGATTGTTAATAAGCTATCTTGAAGCATAAACATAACACATGTGCAGTGTGATATTTGTATAATGGTAGAAAAATTATGGGTGGATCAACAAGGCAACTCATGCTGGAAAACTGGTTTTCATGCAATCCAACTCAACAGTGCCTCAAGGAGGTTTTCACTACTAAATTATTCATTTTTTTCATTTTTTTTTTCTTATTTTTTATTTTTTTCATCATAAGAAGCTTCCATTTCTGGTTTTCAACCAACTTATGTCCTTGTTTATTTATTTATTTATTTATTTTTCAAATGCTTCAATGAGAGAGAATGTCTCTCACTCTTATTTGGATAAGAACAATCCTTATTCTGTAAAAACATGTCAATATTTATATGAAAACACCATTTTTTTTGCTGAAACATGCAACAATGATGCAACCATCCTTTCCATATGAGTAATAAGAGCCTTCTTATTTCATCATTAAATCCTTATTGTTGGAAATGAAGTATTGAATCCATTGTTCCTCCTCCATGCTAAAATTGATGCTTGTCCTCATGTATCCCTATTTTGTGGGGTATGCCTTTTGCTGCAATTTTTTTCTCTTTCTCTATTTTTTTTCTATTTTTAATCTTTTTTTTTTTCTTTTTCAACTTTTTATCTTGTCTTGCTTGTGCCCATGAAGGAAGTTCACAAACAAGATTATTATCTTTTTGCTTTTCTTGTATTTTTTTTTGTCAAACTTTTTAGCATCACTTTGAATCTGATATGGAAGAGAAATTCTCTTCCATCATGTGTACATCCAATTGTGTAATATCCCTCAAGAACTCATCCTTATTTAATGGTGCATGGTATACCCAAAGGCAATATCCATTCACCACTAACTTCCTCTGTAAATCACCAATGGGAGAAAGAAGCACTGCTTCATATTTGAAAACTTCTTCAATCAAGTGTGGTCCATCCCACCTAGTCTACAAAATCTTGTCAATATGTACTTGAAATAATTACATACCAATTCACAAAGATGTTAAAAGCATTAGTAACTCAATTTAAATAGAAAAATATGGTTTCTTATCATAAACCAGTTCATGCAGTGTGAAATTGAGTATGTCTAACATATGATCATAAAATAGAAAATGGTCCTTATGTGTGACTGTATTCAGTTCTTGAAAATATTCACACACTCTCAGTTTCCTATTTTTATTTGAAATAATAACTAATGGAGGAATCCATCGGTTATCAAAAATTGGATAAATTAATCTAACCTCCAAGAAATTTTTTATTACAGTTTGGAAAATAACTCTTAAGGTAGACTTCAATTATAGTTGCAGTTTTTTCACAAGTTTAACATTTTCAATATGTATCCTATGAGTGCATATATTAAGATGAAATCTTGACATACCCTTGTATTTCCATGCAAAAGGATTGAAATATTGTTTCAAAATAACAAACAATTTTGTTTTTTGTTCATAAGTCAGTCAACTAATAATGTTCAAGAATTTTCTTGGTTGTACTTCAATTTGTTTTATTCCTAGGAGGATAGAATTTACCCCTTTGTAATTTCTTACTAAGGATTTCAATGGAAGTAAATTTTCTATGTGCAGATTTTCTAGTTTTTCTCCTTTATCCAAGGCTAATTTCTGTGTGTTTGGACTAAAGGGTTTTTGTGTATCTCCATTGACTTTTATCTCTTCAAGCTCAGGTAAGGTCTTGTTTGAGCATAGTTGGATGTTATTATAGTCAATATTTTTTTTTGTAGTATTTTTACCAGATTTAGTTACATAGACAGGGGCTTCATGTCCTGTATTATTCATATTGGCCATAGGTTGTGCTGGAGGTAGTGGTTGATTTACTTGCTCTATTTGTTTTTTTTGGGATCTTTCATGAGAAGAATTTAGACTAGGCAACAAATTTTTCATCTCTAAGATATTTCTGAGTTATGGAAGTAAATGTCATTTTTCAGTGATATGTCCCAGTGAACAAATGCTACAAGTAGTTGATATGGTTGTTTTGTTCAAGGGATAGTCTTGTATATCTACCATGATGTCTTCCCAACACCTAGTAAAAATTTGTTTATACTACCTTGATGATATGAATATAAAAAGGGTAGTACTAGCAGATGGCTCCTCTAATTTTTTCAAGAGATCTTATGTTTCCTAATAATGAGGATGATGAATTTATTTCAATTTTTATCAAAAATTTAAAACATAGGCAATTTAACCCCTAAGTGTGAAGATCACCTCCCTGTGGTTTCTTTCTTGTTTTCTAAATGGACTTGAAATGCAACTATCAATAATTATTATTTATACTAGTTATTATATTCAGATTTTACTCTGAACTTCACAACTTAGCACAATAATAACTATTTGACTACTTTTACCCTCTAACAACATCGTGTCCCTAGAAATGGTACCAAAATTATGCATGTCGCTAATCACATCGTTAAATATCAAGGATGTATCATTTTGAGGTGGTTTTATGAGAGAAATTTCAAGTAGGGATGCAGTTTAGTTCATTTAGAAGTAACAGGTCTTATTGGCAGAACATATTGTTTTGGGGGTTTTTGATCACATTTTAATCCTATCTTGCATAAAAATTCTAATTTACTTGCAGAAATGGAAATCTAATTCTAAATTGTAGAAACTAGAATCTAAGTACAGTTTACAATAATTGAAATGACAAAAAATTAAACCTAATTACTTTTATAGAATGGAGATTGCTGGAAATAAGTACGCAATTTTAACACTTATTAGTCTTCTATTTTAGAAGGTTGTCAATCTTCTATCACAGTATTTGATAGCAAAGAAAATGCAAGGAAGCTTTGAAAAAATTTTGGAAATAAACAAACAATAATTATGTTGTAAAACTACTTAATTGTTGAAAACATGGAACATAAAAACACAAGTTAAAACAGTCTATCAATAATCACACATATATGCAATCTAAAATTTCACTCTTAAACATAGAAAATAAATCCTAAAGCTACAACAATGGTTAGTGTAAAACAAGTAAATAAATTGACAAATATCCACCTCAATTCTACTGCAACAAAGTTTAGGGGAAAACCTATCAATCAATCCTTCTCCTAGGCCTGGAAGTGGCCCTTGCTTCCCTTTCTAGAAGAAGGTATAAGAACTCTTCTACTTACTAAATACTAACACACTCATGCATAAAAACAGATGATGGAAAACTGCACTTTTATTTATCTGGAAAATAACATTACTTTTTTTGTTGCACTTTGTTACAATCTGAATCAACTGCTCACTTATATTCTTTAAAATATAATGTCTACTTTTCACTTAGCTCAACCAATATGGGAGATATGCATTTTATAAATATCTAAAATCTATTTACATACATAAAATATACCATTCCTATCTTGCACTTTATTTGCCTATTATGCTGCAACTATTTTGGGGATATTTTAGGATAGGGTTACTTCCATTAGTTGATATTTTTCATGAACTGCATCTTCTGGTCAGCAAGGAATGGTGGGGAAAGTTGTAGAAGAATTTTTATATATTCCCTCAATTTCTTCCAAGTATTTCCCTCATATTTAGTTAAAAAATTCTATGCCTTCCTTCATAGTGACAGGTGGCTGGAATTTGTATGGACTATCACCTATTATTTTCAGCTATCAAAACATTCCTAGCTACTCTTTTGGAGTGCTCATAACTTGTGCCTCGTAACTCCAATATATACCAAATTGTATCCACGTGTTCTTGGTTGTATGAAATTCATTTGGTTCAATTTTTAGCTCTTAACCCTTCAGGAATCGCTCCCAACATTGCTGTCAATTTGGCCTCTAACATAGATTTTTTCAGAATTTCCTGTTGTCAAAAAGTGTGAAACTATCATTTTGTGGGCCACATAACTTCCATATTACTTGTCCATATGCCTTCAAATTCATGTCATGTGTTCTCTCTAATATTAAGTACCATTGGTATGAATTTGGATCATTCCTAGTAGATCTGCCAATGTTCCCCTTAATGCAAATTTGCACCTGTTAACAACTCCATAAAAGACTAAGGCATGAACATTGAGTGAGCACTAGAAAGAATGAGTTACAGAATGATGTAACCTTAATAACCTTTTATCTACAACTCGGATTGACTTGCTTCAAAAAGAAAATTATTTCTCGATGAGAGGCATCTGTTCATGCCATCAGAATGTAATTTTACTGCAATATGACACCAAAATTTACATGATACTCATTGTTGACCTTTTATAAGTGTACCTAGATTGTTTTGACAATAATGACAAAACAACCTAGGGCCTCCTTTACTCAACATACAAAATTTGGCTAATTGATATATATATATTATTTGCTACTTAATTAACTGAAATAGTGCATAAAATGCTGAAAATAGTCAAAATAGTGGTATAATGTTCAAAACATAAAATCATTCAAATAATTAACAAATTATATATTTTAATCAACTATTTGGCAATTAACTTTGTCATTTTTGGTAATATGGCAGTTTTTTATATGTCAAAGATAGTGCAATAATGAGGCATTTATAGGCCTCATCACTACACTCACAATCAAGATGATGATAAAGTTCCATTTGTAAAGTTTAAGCTTTTAGGATTTGCTAAATTTTTAGTGGAATGAAAAAAAGGTCATGATGCATTAACCACTGGGAAGAATCTTGTAAAAACACTCAAACAATAATTATATCCCTTAAAATTTCAAAGAGAATTGATTATTATGTGGCTTTATTTTTGACATGAAACTAACATGCTCATTCAAAACTACATCTTCCATTTTAGTAGGTATCACATCCTTGTTAATGTGGATGATGAAGTAGAAGCTCTTAATCTTAAATTTTAGGGTAGGATATTGGAGCATCTGTATAGAGATACCATTTATGCTCCTATGTCAACATTGGACATTGCTTTCAATCATGTACAATTTGCAAAAGATAAATTTTTGGCACAATCAAAGAGGTTTCAGCCTCCTCCTTCTTCATCTTTTGGTGGTTCATCACAAGGGATAAGTTCTTCTCCAAAGAAAACTATTTCACCAAAGCATAATTCTTCTTTTTTTCCCCTCTCCTTATTGTTCATCTTCTTCTTCTTCTCCTTATTCTTCTTATAATGGTAGCTATTTATAGGCATGACCTACTCACAATTCACCTTTTACGGAGGTGGGCTGCAATGATGGTGATGGACATTCTCCCCCGCAATTCCAATAATTTGTTTCCATAATTAATTCATGTGTATAAGAAGTATTACTCAAAAACAATTCATGCATGCTTTTGCAAGTCAAATTTTCAACATTAAATAAATAATAACCCCTCGTCCGTCAAACACCTTTCCTTGCTGCTTCATTTCCAATTTCTTTTCACTTCTTATTTTTCCACTCATGCTTGATTTCTTAAAAGACAAGCAAAATAACACAAGAAGAGAATATAAGTTGTCACAAATCACTAGAGACAGAAGAAAAAGACATAAATTCTAATACATAAGTAAGGCCTCGATGGGATATGCATATAGGAAGGTGGTATCCATTACAACAAACAAGCACAACCACATAAAGGAATACATCTAGCTCACAAATAACTCATTGTAACGAGATATACAACATCGTAAGATCACTTTGTCCAACATGAGCACATATTTTAAATTAGAAATAGGTCAAAAGACTTAAAACAACCATAGCCCTAAAAGTTTTATTGAATACCTCTAGTTTATTGACAATGTGAAATCATAGGGATAGCCGTGAATTAATAGGGATAGCCAAGGACTGCTAGTTATTTTGGTTTTATTTTACTGTAACCTTTTTATTTGAAGCATTTTTCAAAAAAAAATAAAATCATTTTCTATAGGTGTAACTTCATGTTGCTGTCATGCTCATCACAATTGCTCTCCATGAATGTTGGAGCTGAGTTGGAGTCAAGTTGCAAAGATCTTCCTAGCATCTGCCCTATATATATGTTTAGTGTATGCTTGTATTATTACACCATAACGTTTACTTATGATGACGAAAGCTTAAATATAGGTAGTGGCCCGCATCTACATATATCTAAATTATTGCCTATACAAATGAAAATTTAGATAGAACTTGCTATGCATTTCAAGAATTAATATATATTATTTGGTATTGTGGAGGTTGTTTCTATGATATAATATTCTACAAGTGGAAAGTTATTGTACTGAATCCTGAGTATCAATTATGACTCAGGTCCCTGGTGATGCAATCTCATGATCACCTCTCTGTTTCTTTTCTAATAAATTAATATTATTATAGGTATAATTTAAAAATTTGAAACATGTTGACAATTGCAAAACTAAAACTAAAAAATAGACACAAAATAGATACGTACACATAGACTTGATATGTTTAAAACAATGAACATCAATCATCTCCTGAATTCAATCTTCCAGATGTAATAGGTCCTCCTAAATTATGATGTTTCATGTAGTCATGGTGAATAGGATTATTTTATATTGATTATTTAAAAAAAAAAATGTATAGGCAACTCTCATATCTGTTGTTGTTAGAAGAATAATATTCTAAAACTCCACAATTAACGTGTTGATATGAAAATATTTGATGATGATAGCTATGATCCATGTACAAATGACTCCTTATTGTATTATCCAAAACTATACATTGTATAGTTTGTCTCATAATTTATAAATTATATGGTCCTATAAATTTTTTAATATAAATTTAGGGTTTGTGGGTTTTAGGCTTAATACCACTTCCATGTGTATAGGTAATATTTGAAATATGTCTCTCCCAGCTAGTACGATGAAACATCTTGCCTATTTTTCTCAATGTTGAAGTTACGTCTAAAAAGAGGCACCATTAAACAGTAGTAAACAGTAGTGTGCAGTTGCATGGATTAAACGTGACCGTTCCATAGGGCCAATTTTGCCACTCTTTACTAGGAGCCTGTTGACCACTAGAAATGATAAACAAAATCTTTCCTCGACCGATGGGTAGATCGATTGTAAGCAGTTTAATGTTATATTTAATGATTGTGTAATGACTATTTTTAGTTTTTAGATAATTTAAGTATATAAAAATAATAATTTATAACGATAATATGAAAAATTAAATACCAAAATAATTAGATATTATAACGTTGAATTATCTAAAAAATATAAGTTTAAACTAAATAAAAATAGGCACTAACATGACCTACATTTGGATGTGTTGTAGCTTTCGTTATAAAAAGTGCACGGTATTTCATCCACATGTTTGATAGTTAATTTTTTTCCAAAAAGCTTCGGGATTTGGATTTAAAAGGGGCAAAGTATTCTTGGAGTAATAGGAGGTCGGGAAATAGTCTGATTTTGAGCATATTGGATAGGATTTTTATTTCTAATTCTAGGATCAATCTTTTTGGTGATGCAATGTTTTCTACTCTTCCCAAGATTGGATCCGACCATATCCCCTTATGGCTTGAGGTCCCTAATGGTCTTCCCTTTCTTCCTCGACCTTTTAGGTTTGAAGTTATGTGGTGTTCCCATCCTTATTTTGAAGCCCGTGTTAAGGAATGGTGGCAGGAAGACATTCCTGGTGAAAGGATGTTTAAATTGTCTAATAAACTAAGAAAGCTTAGATTTAATCTCAAGATGTGGAACAAATCTATCTATGGTAACATTTTCTTAGAAAATGAGAGATTGTGGATGCATCTAAAGGATGTTGAAGTCATTATGGATGATCAGGGTAGATTTGATGAACTACTCCAAGAAGAAATATCCTTCCTTTTTGAATTCCATAATAAGTAGTCTAAGGAAAATCTTTCTTAGAAAAAAAAATCTAGAGAAATCTTGTTAAAATAAGGTGACCATAACCCCCATTTTTTCCACACTTCTACATTGCGTAGGAGTCATAATATAATTAGAGAGATAGATAAGTTTGACGGTGGGGTGTCTTCGGATGTGATGGAAATTAGGAAGGAAGTCATTAATTTTTTTAGTTCATTGTTATGTTCCGCGCATGCTTCTGATATCCAAGCAGAAGGTTTGATTTTAGAAGATATTTTGAGGATTGTTCCTAAATTTTGGAATGAGATAATTTTGGCTCCTTTCTCAAATGAGGAAATCCAAGCGACTGTTAATTTTATGGGACCTCTTAAGGCTCCAGGACCAGATGGTTTCCCCCTTTTTTTTCTTTCAAAAATTTTGGCATGTATGTGGTGAATATGTATGCTCGATGATTAGAGATTCCTAGGACTCTCTAGTTATTTTGAATGTGGTAAACTCAACTCTCCTGGCTCTCATCCCTAAGAAATACTCTACATCTTCCTTTAGCTATTTTAGGCCAATAATCTTATGCAATACAGTTTACAATATTATGTCTAAGTTCATAGCTAACAAACTCAAGTTGCTTATACCATTGCTGATTAATGTTGCTCATAGTGGGTTTGTTCTAGGGAGACAGATCTTGGATGGGGCAATTGTAATTCATGAATTATTGCATTCCATCCACAAGAGTGTAAGAGAGGTATTTTTTCTTAATTTGAATGTTAGTAAGGCTTATGGTAGGGTCTCCTGGTCATTTTTACTTTGTGTATTAAGGAAATTCAGCTTTTATGAAGCTTGGATTAAGTTGGTGGAGGCTTACAAATTGACAATATGGTTCTTGGTCCTTGTCAATGGCTCTCCTATTAGATTTTTTTATGATTATCGAGGAATTCATAAAGGTGATCTGCTATCGCCCTTTCTATTCATCCTCATGGTAGAAGCTCTTAGAAGATCTATTTCTTGATGACATGGTGAGTTTGGTATGTGTCCCACACTTCCTTGCAATATGATTTCTCATCAATATTTTGCAAATGATACATTTATTTCTTGTGTTTATTCATGATAACTTTGAATTTTCTATTGATAAAATGAATTATTACAATGTTATATAGGCTTTATATGCCATAACAAGATATTTAACAAACTAATTCTAAAATAGACTATGAATATAATAGATTTGAGAGAAATTCTCTCATGACTAACAAAACGACTAATCATGGACCCAAATCCTACGTATAATAAAAAATAAATAAATAGACTAAACTTAGTCTTTGGTCAAACATTGACCATGAGAATAACTAGGAATATGCAAATACTAAATACTTAGGACTTTAAGACTTAGGGACAATGTAATATTTCAACATTCTCCCCCTTGATGCTGAAGCAACTCATTCAATGAGTTCTTTAAGCATCACTAATTTGGAAGAAACACAATCTCTTACGTTTCCTCCAATCTATCACCAAAAAATCACAAAATGCAAAATGATGTCTTGGGTACTCCTTCCACCGTTTGTGTGGGATCTCCTTCATATTTGTTGTTGCTCCTTCTTGCAAGTAACTGAGTGCCTCCTTTTTATGAGCTACTCCCCCTTCATCAAAATCTCCTTCAAATGATGGCATCCTCATAATGCCCAAAGCATTGGTTCTTACTAACCAATTTTGCACATCTTTTACCTCTCTCATGTGATGGTCTTCAAACCATTCTTCAACTCCTAATACTCTTCCTGAGTATTTATATTGAATAATATCATGTAGGTGATTTTTCCATACAACAACCTCACATACCTCTACATATATTTTCAAACAAAATATAGCTATGCAATAGCTAGTTACAAATACAACAACAAATTGTTGCTCCTCACACAATGTTTCACTCTTTACTATGGCTTTACATGATTTCTTCCCAGGAATTTTAAACATAAAATACAGCCAACACATATCCATGGCCATGCTATCCATATTATTTGCAAATGAAAGAACTTCATCCAATGATGTCTCTACAAGACAATCGTCACTCAATAATACCTTTTTAAGACATTCTCCTCCTCTATTCAAAAACCTGCTCACAAAAAACAATTCATTAATCACAAAGAATATTATTTCCAATGTGATTAGATTTGGTGCTCCCCATAAAGATATTTTATGGTATATCTCTGTCATTGTATGTTGCTTCAAAATCAACCATCAACTCTTCACTAAGAGTTCTCCTCCTTTGTTCAATCCATGTTGGTGTGTTGAAACACCATTCATTCAAAAATTCATACATTATTGCCTTTTCAAGAAAACTCTTTTTCTTCAATGTAGTCACTCCAAGTGAGTGATCTTCATTCATGAGTGATGTTTCCTTTGCCATTACAACAATAAAATCAGCAATCTCATTTTAATTTTCTGTTTCTATCTCATTTGCTCTCTCACTTTCCACCTCCCAAATGAGATAATAATTTGTGCTATTTTCTTCACACAAATCATTTTCTTCTTTGAGATTCACAAAATATCTCTTCACACAAACTTCTTGGGCTGATGGACAAGAAGCATATCTATTTGTCACTCTTTATGAGTGATCTCTATTGAGCATGCAACTTATAGTTTGCATCTCCTCTTTATCAATAATATCATGGGGATCAACATCCCATACAATTTGTATCTTGGTAGGACAAACAATATTCACTCTACATGAGTGAGTATCTACCTTTACATCTTATTTTGCTTATTTTTTTGCCTCCACTCCATGTGAGTGTTTTTCAACATGCCAGCAATGGTTTGGCTCTTCAATGCAATCTTCATAATTCTCCTCCATGGGAATAGTCTTGGATACATGATATGAATGATACAAATCATATTCATTCATCTATTTCTATCAACCCAATGTGGGTGTTTCCTTTTTATCTTCCTCTTGCCTTTTCATTTTCTTTTGTAGTGCCTCCTTCTTGATACATATTTCATCCACCTCACATTGATCTTCAAGCAAGGAACATTCCAATGTGAGTGTTTCTCTTTCTTCCTCTTCAATGTAACATTCCTCCATTCTTGAGAAATGGTCATGGTCATCAATGGAACATCCTTCCATATCTTCAATATGCCAACACTCTTGGGTTGGTTCTTCAAGCAAGCCATCATCCACTTTGGAGTGGTCTTCACAATAAGCATCATTCCCATAGAATGATCTTTTCTTCATTGTCTCTTCAATGAGACATTCAATTTCAATGTCCATGTTTCCCAAACATGTCATTTTCTCAACTGCTTTTTCTTCATTACAAAAAGCTTCATTCACACAATTTTTATTTTCATCATCATATTCTCCCTCTAAAAGAAATAATTGACAATTTTCATCATAGTCTACTTGAAATAAAACATGCTTTAGATGGTTTATTATTCAGCAGGCATTAAATACATTTACAATGAATTGAGAATAGCACACCGGTGAAACAAAACACTGTTACGATGAGTTGTAACAGTCAGCTAATAATGTAATACAGACAAATAGTATTAGTACGCTAACATCACCCTTTATTACATTATTTGGGTAATGTAATAACTAATAGCTATACTATACTACTAACATCCCCTTACATCATTTTGCAATACAAAGTGAGCTGCGAAACAATTCAAATTTGACACGTCTAAGTGCCTTAGTGAAAATGTCTGCAACTTGAGCATCTGTGGGAATGTGCTGAAGCTGAATTTGGTGCTTTGGAACTTCATCTCGAATGAAATGACATTGTGTGTCAATGTTCTTTGTTCTTTCATGATGGACTGGATTCTTGACGAGGTTCAGAACACCCTGATTGTCGCAAAACAAGTGTATTGGAGATTTTTATGGATGGCCCATACTTGTCAGAATGCGACGTAACCATATCACTTCGCACATAGCTTCACGTGCGGTGCGATATTCTGCCTCTGTTGATGAAATAGCAACCACCTGTTGCTTCTTGCTGTGCCAAGAGACAGGACCGGATCCCAGATGAAAAATGTATCCAGAAGTTGACTTGCGATCATCAAATGATCCGGCATAGTCGGAGTCCATGTATCCTTGCAAGAAGAATTTGTTGTTCCTCTTGTATTCTAGGCCATATTCCATAGTACCATGGACATAGTGAAGAACACGTTTTGCTACTTTCCAATGAGTGGTCTTAGGCTCCTGCATGAACCTCAAAAGATAGTTGACAACAAATACGAGATCTGGCCTAGTATTGGTCAGATATATGAGACTCCCAATCAACTGTCGATAGAGAGTACCATCTACCTGAGGTGAATCATCATATCGCGATAACTGAAGTCCATTCTCCATTGGAGTTGCCATTGGCTTGTAATCAGTCATGCGATATTTATCTAGTAATGTCTTGGCATATTTTTTCTGAGACACTTTGATGGAGTGCTCCTTCTGGCTGAATTCCAGACCAAGATGATAATGGAGAAGTCCGAGATCTGTCATCTCAAAATATTTGCACAAGTTTCTTTTGACGATAGAGATCATAGTTTTTGAACTCCCTGTAATGAGCAGATCATCCACATAGAGTACAAGCAACACTATCTCAGAACCATGTTTCTTGAAATAGAGGTTTGCATCTGACGAACATCTCTTAAATCCATGCTGCATAAGGTGATTGTCCATTTTTATATACCAAGCTCGAGGAGCTTGTTTCAGACCATACAAGGATTTGACCAATTTGCAAACTTTCTGCTGTTGGCCTTCCACTTCAAATCCTTCGAGGCTGAGTCATATAGACTTCTTCTTGGAGATCACCATTTAGAAAGGCACTTTTGACATCCATCTGGTGAACTTTCCACCCATATTGTGCTGCCATAGCACACATAACCCGAATTGTGGTCATCCGAGCAGTAGGTGCAAAAGTTTCCTCATAGTCAATGCCTTCCTTTTGAGCATAGCCCTTTGCAACAAGACGGGCCTTATGCTTATCAATTGTTCCATCTGCCTTGTACTTGACTTTATATACCCATTTGCAGCCAATAGGTTTATTTCCATGCGGCAGATCAACAAGCTTCCAAGTTTTATTCTTCATCAAAGACTCATACTCTGTATCCATAGCGGCCTTCCACTGAGGCTCACTGAGAGCATCTTGCACTGATGCAAGTTCAAGACTATCTATGGTAGACATGAATGCCCTGTCATCATCAATATCCATATCCTCAACTTTTGTACTTGGAGTCACAGAAAGTTCCTCAAAAGATTGACAAAGATCATCAACCTCACCAGTTTCTCTGGCTTCTTTTTCCTTTTGAGCCATACTGTGTGTACGAGGTCTATCCAAATTCAAATTGGGAGGAGTGGATAAATTTGCGTCTCTGATTGTATTTGTACACCATTTAGGATTCTTCTTCGGTGGTGGTGAAGAAGATGTATAAGGACCTCCTGTCTGTGTTGACGAAGGAATCTTCTCTTCCTTAGTTTCCACAATATCTTGGTGTACTTTAGATGTTCTCTGTGATGTGAAAGCTTCATCAAAGACAACATCTCTGCTGATATGAATTTTCTTGGTCAAAGGATCTATCAACCGATATCCTTTAGAGTGCTCATAATAACCAAGAAAAATACATCTCAGTGTTTTCTCATCTAGCTTCTTCCTTTTCTCTTTCGGTATGTGCATGAAAGCGTGACATCCGAAAATACGTAGATGAGATATGGAGGGTTTTCGACCACTCCATGCTTTCTATGGAGTCATTCCTTTTAGTGCCTTTGTGGGAGCCCTATTCAACAGATACACTACAGTGGTGACAACTTCTGCCCAATATTGTTGCCCAAGAGTAGCTCCTGTGAGCATACAACGAACCATTTCCATGATAGAATGGTTCCTTCTCTCAGCAACTCCATTTTGCTGAGGAGTATAGGTAGTTGTTAACTGTCTCTTGATCCCATGCTTATCTAGGAATGCATAAAATTCATTAGAGGTAAACTCTCCCCCTCGATCTGAGCGAAGGGTTTTAATAGAAGCTCCTGACTCCTTCTCAAAGGATTTCTTGAACTATTGGAAGAATGCGAAAGCTTCAGATTTCAGTTGGAGAAAGAAAATCCACATATTTTGTGAGTAGTCATCTACGAATAACTAAAAATACCTCTTCCCTCCACAACTGTTGGGTGTGAAAGGACCGCACAGATCAATGTGAATTAACTCCAGAGGTTTTTGTGCTCTTGTAGAGCTCTTCTCAAATGGTACTCTATGCTGCTTTCCTGCCAAGCAATCAGAGCACACTGGCAATGTGGCAAAAATGGAAGGAAGACCCTTTACCATCTCATACTTGCTGAGCTCAAGTAAGTAGCCAGAACTAAGATGCCCATATCTCTTGTGCCATAGGGAAGTTGCCTCCTTGGTAGAGACATTCATGGAAACATGTGGAGTAGAGATAGCATCTAGTGCAAATAAGTCGTGCTTATATGAAGCTGTTGCAATCTTCTTACCCTTCCTGGTAATTGTACAACACTTCTTTCCATTCTCAACACAAAAGTTGACAACCATATTTCTATCCAGGATTTGTGTCACTGACAACAAATTGTTGGCTAGTCCCGAAACATAGAGGACTTTGTCAATCTGACACTTGCCATCAAGAAGAGTGACTGAAACTGTACCCTCTCCCCTGAACCCCCGTAGGTTTTATCATCGGCAATGGTGACGAGTTTTCCCTCCTTGGCCACAAATGATTCAAACCACGATCCGTCGCCGATCATATGTTTGCTAGCTCCGGAATCGACATACCAAATAGGATCCCTCTCGTGTGGAATCTGTGGTAGTCATGAGCACCTTGTGTGCCCATTCGAGAATCCGAGTCGGATTCTTCAACAACAACATTCACCTGGGTTGCTTGTTTTTATTTTGTGGTTTGTTTTGGCCTTTCTGCTTGTTCTTATGCCAACACCTGTTGGTGTCATGGTTGTCTTTCTCACAGATCTTGCACCACCTCTTCTTCTATTGAGGTTGTTTGCCTTTTCCTTTCGTATCCTGTTGAGAATTTTCTCCTTTCTAAAATTTTCCTCCTTTTTGCCCATTACCTTTCTTCCTAGAACCCTACCTATTGGTGTATAGGGTTGTATTGGAAGAATCATCCTTGTGAAGTTGGCGTGCCTCCTCCTGTTGAAGCAGATTGACCAACTCGATGTAGGTAATTTGTCGTTGAGACACCTGGATGGAGGTTATCAACATATCAAATGAAGAAGGTAAAGCTCTCATCACAAGTGAAATGAGAAGCTTTTCGTCCACGATATCTCCCAAAGAACTCAATTTCTCTTTCAACTCAGACACTCTGCACAGAAAGAGTTCAACTGTTTCACCCTGCCTCAAACTCAGGTTATGAAGTTTTTGTTGAAGATGAAGAATGGTGGAATCATTCTTTCCCTCATATATGGTTTGAAGTGCATCCCATGCCTCTTTACCACTTGATTTTTCAGCTATATGAGGTTGCACTTCATCTGAAACAGCAAACAAAATGAGCATCTTTGCTCTACTGTATTTCTTGTCAAAAGTTATCTGATCTGCTGAAGGACCTGTGGATCCTGCTGTTGGTGAAGGCATAGTTGCTACTCCAGTAACAATATCCCACAAATATTCCATTTGGAGAATAGCCTTCATCTTATGTTTCCATGGTGTATAATTTGGACCTTTCAATAACTGATGCGGATCAGTCATCAACTTTGCAACAACGGCCATAGTGAAGGTTCCTTATATCACCAATTGGTCCCCCTTTCGATATACCTTTTGCTAGGCCAATATACCATACAAAATACCCGCCCTTACATGAGGGAAACTATAGGTATTTAGAAATATCAACAAAAATCACTCGCCCTTACGTGAGGGAGACTATAGGTGAGTTTTAGAGATCATACGATACGTGGAACATAAGCGGTACTGAAAGGGAATCACCTTGTTGATGGCACCTACCATAGAAGATTCTTCTCATGCGTGGGGCGTAACTTCCCCTAAACACTATGAAGAATACTTCGTCAAGATTTACGCCTAAACACAAGTGCGATAAAGGGTAGTGGATGGAGTAAAAAAATGCAAAAATGGCGTACTTATTCCTCCTCGACGATTTATAGAGAACAAGCTCAGACGTCGTTATAGCAGCTATATTAGGCGGTGGATACAGTAGCCAAATCACGACAGCTTTACCTGTAAGTGTTGGCCAGAGGTATCACAAATACCGAATGTTGCAGTGCAATAAATTGCACGGATGGGTTGTAATTATTCGGGGACTTAGGGAGTGTTTGATTTTAATTTTTAATGTTATAGTGCAAAAATGAAATATGCAACATACAACAAAAAAAATTGCCCACAAGAATAACCCACAAGGTGTCGGTCACAGCCGAAAATGCACCTTTTACAATTCGCCAAATTGCCTTTTCAAAAAATTACTCAACATCCCCCTTTGATTTTTGAAAAAATATCCCCCCTTAAAAAAAATTCCTTTAACAAAGCATTTTTAATAATTATTATAAATTTAAAATTAAAATAAATAATTTTAATTTATATAGTTTTAAACTTATGAAAAAATAAATTTTAATTTTAATTTTAATTTATAAAGTTTAAAAACTATATTAAAAAAATTAAAATTAAAAATTTTAATTAAAAAATAATAATTAAAAAAATAACTTTGCAAAGAAAATTTATACCTTAGGGGGAGTCGGCGGGATTTGAACCCCCGACCTGCAGGCTCCCTGAGCCTTACCGCACGGCTCACGACCACGTGAGCCAGCGGGCTGATCCGGAAGGATCAGCAAAGCCCCTCCTTTTTCACCGCCCGGATCCTCCTCCTCCTCTGCTGCGGCCTCGCGCGCTGCTGCTTCCCGCCGCTTCGACAAAAAAAAAAAAAAAAAAACATCCCGCCTCCCTGGCGCTGCTTCCCAGCACTCCTCTCTGCGGTTGCCTCTGGTCTCGAAGCCACTTCCCCAGTCGCTGACGTTTTTTTTTTTTTTTCCCAAAAAATACAAGCGGGTGGGTGGGGGAAAGGGCGCGCGCGGCACATTTCGCGCTGCGCGCAAATTGGTGGGGGGGGGGGTTGGTTTATACCCCCTTCAATTCCCGCACGGGCGGGAATTTAAAATTCCCGTCGCGCTGTGCGGACGGGGGGGGGAGGGTGCCCATCTCCTCCTTCCCTTCTGCGCTCTGTAGCAGATGACGTAGGCAGCCCTCTGCGCAGATGACGCGACTCACATCGACGGCATACAGGACGTCTGCGTCCTACCCTCTACGCTGATGACGCAGCTCGCGTCTACGGCAGACAGGATGTCTGCGTCCTGCCTTCTGCGCGTTGGCGGCAGACAGGACATCTGCGTCCTGCCCTCTGCGCCAATGATGCAGCTGTCGTCTGCAGCAGACTTGCGCTGGGGTCTGGGCCACGGGCTGTCGTGCGTGGAGAGTTCCCAGCCTTTTTTTTAATACCTACATCGACAGGAAAAAAATTCTGCCCTCCTCCAGCCTCGGCTTCTCACGCCCCTGGTTCACTGCATAGCGTAGCTAGCTCTGATGCCATGAAATAAAACACGCATTAGATGGTTTATTATTCAGCAGGCATTAAATACATTTACAGCAGCCGGGAATAGCACACCGGTGAAACAAAACACTGTTACAGTAGTTGTAACAGTCAACTAATAATGTAATACAGACAAATAGTATTAGTACGCTAACACTACTTCTAAAATAGGGAATTGATACTTAAAAGTTTCCATACCTTCATAAGACATACCTCCAACAATGAGTTTCCCATATCTGTCTCTGCGCATTCATCTACTGAATCAGACCTCTGTAGTGATTCTCTCCTTTGTGGTCATTGGAAAAAATGCTTCAAAACTCTTTGACAGTGGTAGAAATAGTGTGGACCCCTCTGTATTTGTTAGATCTCGATAAACAGTGCTGCAAAGTGTTATCGTACACCATCAGAAATCCCTATAGTTTTTTGGTACTATTTCCTACAACTGGGAATGAATACCTATGTCACTTGATTTGCTCCACAACATCAGCATTAATGAACAACAATTTTCCATGGCTTCCCGATATCCCATGTGAAATGAAATTAGTGAAGAAGAACAATGCGTCTACAATTAGGTTTGTTTTCTCCTGCAACCGGCTTATTTCACAATCAAAATTACATCTGAGATGCTTGATTAGAATTATTTCCTATGGATTAATAGACTCGAGTTTTCATTTTCTATAGATCTGCAATTCTTCGTAGGATGAAAAAATCCCAACGTTAGTGGGATAACAATCGCGTCCTCTAGATCGAATCTGGAGTGATATTAACCTCCGTCTGCAAAATTGCAATTTGCCTCTGCTCGGATCTATGAATGCCTTCATCATGATAAACAAAAAAAATTATTTGGATTGTCGACTCAAGCTGGAAACGTAGGTTTCATATAGCATAGTAAAATTGTCTATTCTGATTCTACATTTGGGGTCATCAGGTCTGGATCACCACGCACATGGCTATCATCAGGTACAGGTCACCACATCAATGGTTGTCTCTGTGTATCGAGTCAGCAGTCTAATATCCCATCCTCAGCCTCGTATTCGCTTAACAGTCATCTACTTAGAGGTCCCATCAGATCTAAGTCACCATGATCATCTAGGCATAGTTGGTTGGATTTCAGTCCAGCCTCCATGATCTATCAACAAATATCCTAGGTCGGCATCTTAGGAGTCTGCGCTATGTCGTGCATCTAGCAGTCTAGAATTGTAGGGACCACATGGCCACTACCGAGCTCAGCTAGACATAGATTGCATTCCATGTTGGTTTGCTTAGCCTCACTCTCAAGAATTATCCACTAAGCAGACTTCAGATATAGTCACCTCATAATTAGCTCTATGGATAGGAGGTCATGGCCTCTTCGACATCACAACACCACCTCCTTTCTTATGCAGGACTAGCATCAATAATTGTTTCATTGTTTGCCCAGTAGATCTCATTTTCCTATATTTTTCAAAAGTAATTAAAGATTACTTTTACTGTAGAATACAACATTTCTCTATACAGACGATTGGGAGAGAAATCTCACCAATCCATAGTTTTCAAACCCAATAGATCTCCTTAAGCTCTAATACCATTTGAGAACTTTGAATGTTCTATTGATAAAATGAATGATTACAATGTTATATAGGCTTTAGAAGCCATGACAAACTCTTTAATAAAATAATTCTATAATAGACTAGGACTAGAATAAACTTGAGAGAAATTTTCTCATGACTAACAAACCAACTAAGCATGGACTCAAATACTACGTATAATAAAAAATAAACAAATAGACTAAAATTCATCTTTGGTCAAAAATTGACCATGAGAATAACTAGGAATATGCAAATACTAAATACTTAGGACTTTAAGACTTAGGGACAACATAATATTCCAAAAATTTAGTGGTCCATGCTAGGGAATTTAAGTACCTTTTGGGTTGTTATGAGAGGGCGGCTGGTCAACAGATCAATTTTTTAAAAAGCAATTTATTCTTCGTCAACACTCCAGAGGCCAGGAAAAGGAAAATCTTATATTCTAAATTATAGGATTGCTTCTCTTCCAGCCTCTTATCTAGATCTTCCACTTTTTGTTGGTCATGTTAAAGACTCTCTTTGGACTCTGGTGGTTGAAAGAGTACAACAAAAATTAGCTTCCTATAAAGGGGCTCTTATGAGTCAAGCTGGTAAGGTGGTGTTGGTCCAAAGTACGTTATAGAGTATTCCTATTTACTTTTTATCCCTTTTTCATCTCCCTGGTAAAATTACAGTGAAATTGGATAGTATTTGCAAGGCATTTCTTTGGGCTGGCCCTGAGCTCAAAGGAAAATTCCACTTGGTGTTGTGGGATCAAATTTGTAGAAGAAAGAAGTATGGTGGTGTAAACTAAAAGAAAGCATGTCAGATAAACAAGGCCTTGGTGGTGAATCTTGGTTGTAAGGTTGCCTCTAACGATGACCATCTTTGGTATAGGATACTAAAAGCCAAGTATAATTTTAAATCCTTCATTTTAGATTTCCTCCCCACTGGTGGTTCGACCTTCTAGAATAGCATTATTAAGTCCTATGATTTCATTACAATTAATTGTAGATGGATTGCTGGAAATGATAGGGTTGTGAATTTTTGGAAAGACTCATGGTTAAGAGATCGTCCTATGATAGAGGATATGCATTTTAGAGACCTGATTCAAATATCCAAATTATTCAAATTAATTAAAGTGTCCAACCTAATTGATCAAGCAATATTGACTATCTGATCTCTAGATAATGTTTTTATTGTGTACGTGTTTAGGGAAGGTAATGTGGTGGTAAACTTAATGGAAAATGAAAGCACGAGATTTCGGGCAAAGGAAACACTAATTGCGATGCATTCAAAATCAAATACGCTTAAGTCCTAGAAATGTAGAATGCATGAAATGAAAGAGACGCATTGAAATGAGATACAAGAAAATGGAGAAAACACAACCCTTTCATTAAACTCTCTTGATCTCTGTTACAAAGACACCTCCTCCCTTTTCAGGGGCTAGGAGCATTAAAAGAATTTGATTACAATCAAGACTTAAGGTTCCTCTTTCTGCGTGCCCACACTTGAGATGGGCGGGCCAAGACGATGCCGCCGTTGATGTTGATGAGTCCTTGACCTCTGCTGCTCCTCCTGCGAAAAAAGAAACAATGAAGATGTCAGTAGCACCTGTTGCAAATAAGAAGTGTCTGTTCTCTAAAATCGCCAAAAGATGCATATAAACATTTGTATAAAACAATGAGTAAAGTGAGTCCAAATGACCTGAAAACCTGACAGAAGACAGAAGATATTACCAGAAGGCCGTTGCCACTGAAACAGTTGGCTAATCTACCTTCACCTGGAATTCGTCCCTGGGCAGGACGAATTCTGACTGCAATTCGTCCCTGGGTGGGACAAATTCTACTGTGTTGGAAAAGCCTAGGTGATGCTACTCCAATGTCGACTCTCGAGACCTCCAAAACACATGCAAACAGAGGGGTTATGTAATTGGGGCTATTTTGGGACGACCCAGATGGTCGTATTCTCCCAATTTGGCCTCTATCCTCGGGAATTCGATATCGCCACCTACAAGTTAGTAGGACAACAAAGCGATAAAAGGCATGATAAAATCTGATCAAAGTGTTATGAAATTGAAGCTATGAGTTAACCAGATAGAATAACATAAGATGCCATATGAACAAATAATCTAGAATGCTTTAGAATGAAACTTAGAGAGTGCGGGGGTGCCCAAGTGGGCCTCCCACCGTTGGAACTTGATTCCGACGTGAATCCACTAGGGATGGTCCCAAAACCTCTTAGGATTGGGATGTCTGCAAATTGGTGGTGTAAGGTGGTCAAATGTTGGATTTGGGTTGGATCCACGCTTCCAAAAGCCACCCAATAACCTCCCTTGCGAAAGAGATTAGTTGATGTGAGAAGGTGAATCAAAAATATGCAAGTGGGTAATCAATCGGACAACACTTCATTGCTTGAAATCGCCTCCAATATATCCTTTGGGTGAAAAAAGTCCCACCTTTTATAGAATCATGGGGTATCTTTTGAGAGGGAAGCATAAGCGCCATGTGTTGGTCATAGGTGCCATTTGGCAGTCATGTCTTCCCATGAGGGAGGGGAGTCCTCCATGACTTGGTCTTTCATAACTGCCCTTGTGACAGTCCTCTAACGGCCTATTTGTCCACCCACACACGCGTGCGAGGCAGGAGTCATCAACTGACTGTCTCTGGATGCCACTTGGTGCCATTCTTCTTTTTGCTCGTTAAACTCAGAATTCGTCCCTACCAGAGACGAATTCAGAATTCGTCTCTAGGTGAGACGGATTCCATTTTGAATTCGTCCCTGGGTGAGACGAATACTAAGCAAAGTACTTGAATGTGCAAAATTGCCTCTTGGCATTACAAAATTGCTATGAAAATGGTTAGGACCACTGTTTGACATCTGAGGGCTGCCCTGGGGGCTGTGTTTGTCAAAGCGATCAGTGTTTGCAGTTGCATAATCGGATTGGTGTTGTTTTGGTGTCTACAGATGCCCCTTTTTGGGATGCGCTGTGCATAGCGCAGCGCCGAGCAAAAATAGATAACCAAAGCACTAACGATTAGGGTTCCTTGGTAACCTAACCAAATTTTGATGCCCCAAGCATGGAAAGGGCATGCATTCTTGAATCCTTGCTTCTAACGAGCTGAGTTTGATTTCAAGTATTAACCTGTTTTGGTGAGGTGTGACTTGAGCTTGGACATTGATCAGTCACGAATAGACAAAGGGCGCAACCTTTTATCCATGGGGGAACCTTGAGTTCATGCTTCGGGAATGCCAAGCGTTTGATCGTGTTTGATCGATTTGTTGTTATTGCTTGTTTGCTGCCCCAAGCAGGAGCGTGATTGTCTTTGTCAATGATTCTTTGAATGCATGTCATTGCCTTGATTAGGTGTTTGCTTGTTGATTGGTGACTAAGTGTGACTACCCCCTCAAGCGACGAATCGATGAGGGAATGACCTTCGTGAGAAAAGCGATGAGTCGCTTGACCCAAGATGACTTGTGCAAGGGTGCCTTTAGATGGTTTATCGTTAAGCATGTGCAATTTTTCCAACATTTGGACCTATTTTTGGTGGGTGGTAACCCTTTTTGCGACGCTGTTCGGAGCTGAAATTGGCAAAAATCCATCTTCCCATGGAGCGGTCCGACTAAAGTAGCCTTCTTAGGGAGTAGGATAGTGACAATTTGTGACCCTAATGCCTGTTTTGTATGCCAAGAGGTTAAGTGCAAGAGCACTTGTGTCCGACAATGCTTATTGCTTTGTTTTTATGTTGCATTTTTTGTTGTTTTGATTTTTTTTTTTTTGTGACACCATTTGGGGATTAAATTGTCGAAAATTCGTCCTCCCATGGAGCGGTCCGGCTATGGTAGCCTTCTTCGGGAGTAGGATAGTGACAATGTAAACCCCGACATCAATTTGCTATGCCAAGATGTTAAGTGCAAGAGCACTTGTGTCTGGCAATGTTTATTGTTGTTTGTTGTTTTGATTTTCTTATTGTTTTTGAGTGGGCTTTGACCCATTTGTGACGTCATTTGGGTGTGAAATTGTCAAAAATCCGTCTTCTCGTGGAGCGGTCCGGCTATGGTAGCCTTATTAGAGAGTAGGATAGTAAAAATGTAAACCCCAACATCAATTTTTCTATGCCAAGAGGTTAAGTGCAAGAGCACTTGTGTCTGGTAATGTTTATTGCTTTTTGTTTTTGTGTTGCATTTATTTGTTGTTTTTGTTGTTTTGATTTTCTTGTTGTTTTTTAGTGGGCTTTGACCCATTTGTGATGCCATTTAGGGGTGAAATTGTCAACAATCCGTCTTCTTGTGGAGCGGTCCGGCTATGGTAGCCTTCTTAGAGAGTAGGATAGTGACAATGTAAACCCCGACATCAATTTTTCTATGCCAAGAGGTTAAGTGCAAGAGCACTTGTGTCTGGCAATGTTTATTGTGTTTTGTTTGTGTTGCCTTTGTTTGTTGTTTTTTTTTGGTGGGCTTTGACCCATTTGGGGGTGAAATTGTCAATAATCCATCTTCCCATGGAGCGGTCCGGCTATGGTAGCCTTCTTAGAGAGTAGGATAGTGACAATGTAAACCACGACATCAATTTTTCTATGCCAAGAGGTTAAGTGCAAGAGCACTTGTGTCTGGCAATGTTTATTGCTTTTTGTTTGTGTTGCATTTTTTTGTTGTTTTGTTGTTTTGATTTTCTTTGATCTTATGCATGATGGTTGATGAATATGGATGTATGCATGTTGATTTATTTTGATGGATGCATATGCTATGATGAATGCAAATGTTTTTGATTTATATGTGATATGCACATATGAAATGGATGAATGGAATTTGTGATGTTTGGCTATGGCACCATAGACTGTTTAGAACTCTGTTATTTTGTTTTTAGGCAATTGTTGTGATGCATGACTTTGTATGTATACATGTGGTTTTTCTCTTTTTGTATTTTATGATGGTATTGCAAATATGAAAAGTAGCGCAGTTGGTTTAGAAATGTAACTAAGTTTTTCTGAGACGCATACGGTTTTAACTCATTAGCCATGACTGTACTTTATCTTACAAGACTTTTGAATAAGATATGAATCAGACTTGTTTTTGACCAAGCTATTTCACATCCCTGTGTGTGCAATTGAGTTCATTTATGTGGTATTTGTCAGGATACCGCCCGATGCCGAACGGGCTTTCAACCGAACTCGTACTGAGGATCACGTAATTAGCTCCACTAACTCCTTTGTTGTATTTAGTTAGATTAATCTACGGTGTTATCCAGGATGCCATAAGCTAGCTCATCCACATGCAAACATTGATCTGTACGCAAGTTAATGTGATAGGTATATCGTCATGCGAGAAGTTTACCGCTAGTTACCGATAGGCTATCAACCAAATCGGTACTGAGGCTTGCCTCATGACCTGTTAGAATGCTGAGAGTTCCAGGGATTCAAGTTCACTCCCTTCTTTTCTTCAATTGTATTGGGATACTTGCTCGTTTGTAGCGATAATATCACTGTTTATTTTTATTTGTTTTTCTTTTGAGCAAGGGATTGGGGATATGGAGTGATGAAAATCACTATCGTTTGTGCCGTTTGATGTGTGCACTGTAGGATGTCAAATATTTGATTTTTGACATTTTGCAAATTTTTGATGTTTTGCAACTATTGAGAACTAGGGATTCTTAGGGAATTGGGTAGGGAGGATGCTTGTCCTTTTGCCAACTCTCAGCATTCTTGGGGTCATTCGCACAGGGGGATGAGCAAGATAACCGTTTCGCTTGTGGTGACCTGGATTACTGTGCAAGTTTCATCTTTCGTTCACACAACTCTGGAATTGTTTTATTGTTTTAGCTTGTGATGGGATGTTACGTAACAAGGCGTATTTCAAGTATGACTCTACCTTCGTAAAATCTGTTTGACTTGATACATTACATGGCTTAAGAGCAAAATGATGACTGAATCACAAAAAACTCTTGATACATTAAAAGACCACTGACTCTAGTGTGGTAAAAAGCAATGTATGGTGTTGTTGTTGTTTTTGTGAAATGGAACAGTGTGGAACAAGATGGATTAGCAGAGCAATTACAGCCTATGGTGCCTTTGACCTATATGACCACAAGTATTCAATGTATGGATGCAATGCTTTTATGCATTTGTGTATTTTTGTATTTTTGATGGATTGTTTTTTTTTTTTTGCATATGAAGATGAGATGCGAGAAAAATTCTCGATTGATGAATTTTAGCATGCCTAGAAATGATTTGCAATTTTTTGTTGTTTTTGATGATTTTTGTTGTTTTTGTTGTTGAATTTTCTTGATTTTTGACCAAGCGATTGCGATAATCCTTGGAGCATTTTTGGATGACCAAGCGATTGCGATAATCCTTGGGGCTTTTGGGTTTGACCAAGCGATTTTAGGGATCCTTGGAGCTTTTTTTGGGTGACCAAGTGATTGCGATAATCCTTGGGGCTTTTGGGTTTGACCAAGCGATTTTAGGGATCCTTGGAGCTTTTTTTGGGTGACCAAGTGATTGCGATAATCCTTGGGGCTTTTTGGGTGACCAAGTGATTGCGATAATCCTTGGAGCATTTGGGGTGACCAAGTGATTGCGATGATACTTGGAGCATTTGGGGTGACCAAGTGATTGTGATAATCCTTGGAGCTTTTGGGGTTTGACCAAGTGATTGCGATAATCCTTGGAGCTTTTGGGGTGACCAAGTGATTGTGATAATCCTTGGAGCTTTTGGGGTTTGACCAAGTGATTGCGATAATCCTTGGAGCTTTTGGGGTGACCAAGTGATTGCGATAATACTTGGAGCATTTGGGGTGACCAAGCGATTGCGATAATCCTTGGAGCTTTTGGGGTTTGACCAAGTGATTGCGATAATCCTTGGAGCTTTTGGGGTGACCAAGTGATTGCGATAATCCTTGGAGCTTTTGGGGTTACCAAGTGATTGCGATAATACTTGGAGCTTTTTGAGGTGACCAAGTGATTGCGATAATCCTTGGAGCTTTTGTGGTGACCAAGTGATTACGATAATCCTTGGAGCTTTTGGTTTGGATTATGGTTCTTTAAGGGATAGAGGTACCCCCAGCTTGTTGGTATTTGCACTCTGGATTTGGCTCTGGAGGTATGGGCACGAATGGATTGGCCCTATGCACGGATAGGAGGACAGGGTCTGCCCTCGGCACTGATGTTGCTATGGGATATCTAGGCAGAATTTGATCTCTGTATGCCCAACATGGTGGATGTAACGCTCGGTCCCACTGTGGTGGGTTAACGCGCCACTCATGCCCTAGTATTATGTTTATCTGTTGACATGCTTCTTCGATTTTTATGGGATGTCGATGCTGTCGCATGTAATTGCTATGGGCTATCTCTAATTTATCCTCACCTTCGACCAGTGAGTACAACTCATCAGAATATGGAGATTTTGATACATGGAGGACTGCATCATCAGGTAGCCCTATGGTTAAAGGTTGATCCTCTTCAAAAAGAGCCTCATGTAAGTTGGGCCTTGGGAGCTCCAAAATCTTGGTCTCTATCGACTCTAAGTGCTCTAGCGCTTTGCCTGTATCGGGAGGTTTCAGCTCCTCCTCTTTGGTTGGTTCTTGTTGAGGAATTTGGGGCTTATGGAGGGGTGGCCAGATGGCACCCCCCATGCCTTGGTGGGGCTTTTCATCCCGCTCTTCTTCTCACTCTGATTCTTTAGAGGCTTCTTGATGAATTTCTAAGGGTGGCCCATAAACTTGAGTGGGTTCCTGAGGAAGGCACCCGTTATTGGTTATAGGAGCGGTCTCTCGCTCATGTCTAGGAGGCATCAGGGGTGGTGCTTCAGGAATTGGGAGAGTAGCCTCCCGCTCCTATCTAGGAGGTGTTGGGGGTAGCGTTTGATGAGGTTGCGATGACCTGTCTTTCCCCCATGGGTTGTGCCCCTCAAAATGTTTTGTCTTATGCGTGCGAGGGGTTGGAGTCTTCTCCTGCATAGTGTGTTGGAACAACTCATCCTTCTGATGCTGAAGGTGCTCTTTGTTAATATAGTATAGTTCCTCTAAACGTAGTCGCTCTAGATCAAGTTGTATGAGTTGCATTCGGTGTGTGATGTGCTCGGAAGATTCTAAGATAGTTGGTCTTGTTTCCTCATGTCTAGAAGGCCTAGATGCCTCTCTTAGATATCTATCTCGGTCGTAGTGATCCAAGATCTCTATAGGACACATCCCTCTGTTGGGGGTAGCAGCATTCCCTCAGGGCTTTGTCCTCAGTGAGTGGTCCTGATAGATAGCAGGTGCGAAGGCATATTGCTCCCACATTATATATTGCTCTCGAGGAAGGTAGAGGTCTTCCTCGTGCTCTCTTTCATAAGTGAAAAAGGGATCGACGGAGCTATCTCGCCCTGCCCGAAGAGCCTTGTGCTCTGGATTTGTCTTTGTAGTCTTGACAACTAGCGAGGGTGAAGGAGGGATAATGTAATCATGTGGTTCCTCCCATCAAACCCTATGTTGACCTAGCGCTTCATCATGCGGTGACCACTCATAGCGAGCATCTAATGGAGCTCTCCTATGACTGTACCCCTCATGGAAGGATGTGTGCTGAGTGATATGCTGAACAAGAGTGCTTATCGAAGAGCTGCCCCTATAGTCCTTATCCATTAAGGTGTGGAGGGTCTGCCTTGTGTGTTAGGTCGCCAAGGTGGTATGACCAAATCCTTGGGATTGTAACGGAGATGACTCGTGCCTCCTTGGACATTCCCCAAAGCCTTCGCCCATGATCGCCACTGAAAGCACGAGATTTTGGGCAAAGGAAACAATAATTGCGATGCATTCAAAATCAAATACGCTTAAGTCCTAGAAATGTAGAATGCATGAAATGAAAGAGACGCATTGAAATGAGATACAAGCAAATGGAGAAAACATAGCCCTTTCATTAAACTCTCTTTATCTTTGTTACAAAGACGCCTCCTCCATTTTCAGGGGCTAGGAGAGTTATTACAATCAAGACTTAAGGTTCCTCTTTCTGCATGCCCACACTTGAGATGGGCGGGCCAAGACAATGCCGCCATTGATGTTGATGAGTCCTTGACCTCTGCTACTCCTCCTACGAACAAAGAAACAACGAAGATGTCAGTAGCACCTGCTGCAAATAAGAAGTGTCTGTTCTCTAAAATCGCCAAAAGATGCATATAAACATTTGTATAAAACAATGAGTAAAGTGAGTCCAAATGACCTGAAAACCTGACAGAAGATAGAAGATATTACCAGAAGGCCGTTGCCACTGAAACAGTTGGCCAATCTACCTTCACCTAGAATTCCTCCCTGGGCAGGACGAATTCTGACTGCAATTCGTCCCTGGGTGGGACGAATTCTGCTGTGTTGGAAAAGCCGAGGTGATGCTGCTCCAATGTCGACTCCTGAGACCTCCAAAAAACCTGCAAACTAAGGGGTTATGTAATTGGGGCCATTTTGGGACAACCCAGATGGTCGGATTCTCCCAATTTGGCCTATATCCTCAGGAATTTGATATTGCCACCTGCAAGTTAGTAGGACAACAAAGCGACAAAAGGCATGATAAAATCTAATCAAAGTGTTATGAATTTGAAGCTATGAGTTAACCAGATAGAATAACATAAGATGCCATATGAAAAAATAATCTAGAATGCTTTAGAATGAAACTTGGAGAGTGCGGGGGTGCCCAAGTGGGCCTCCCACCGTTGGCACTTGATTCCGGCGCCAATCCACTAGGGATGGGCCCAAAACCTCTTAGGATTGGGATTTCTACAAATTGGTGGTGTAAGGTGGTCAAATGTTGGATTTGGGTTGGATCCACACTTCCAAAAGCCACCCAATAACCTCCCTTGCGAAAGATATTAGTGGATGTGAGAAGGTGAATCAAAAATATGCAAGTGGGTAATCAATCGGACAACACTTCGTTGCTTGAAATCGCCTCCAATCTGTCCTTTGTGTGAGAAAAGTCCCACATTTTATAGACCCATGGGGTCTCTTTTGAGATGGAAGCATAAGCACCATGTGTTGGTCATAGGTGCCATGTGGCAGTCATGTCTTCCCATGAGGGAGGGGAGTCCTCCATGACTTGGGCTTTCATAACTGCCCTTGTGACAGTCCTCTAACGACCTATTTGTCCACCCACACATGCGTGCGAGGCAGGAGTCATCAAATGACTGTCTCTAGCTGCCACTTGGCGCCATTCTTCTTTTTTCCCGTTAAACTCAGAATTCGTCCCTACCAGAGACAAATTCAGAATTTGTCTCTGGGTGAGACGGATTCCATTTTGAATTCGTCCCTGGGTGAGACAAATACTGAGCAAAGTGCCTGAATGTGCCAAATTGCCTCTTGACCTTACAAAATTTCTATGAAAGTGGTTAGGACCAATGTTTGACCTCTGAGGGCTGCCCTGGGGGCTATGTTTGTCAAAGCGATCAGTGTTTGCAGTCGCATAATCAGATTGGTCCTGTTTTGGTGTCTACAGAAAATGTCAGTGCTTATCATTTAGAATTCTTTGTTTGGTAAAGGTACTTCCCTCTAGACGTTATTCAGTATTATAATGATGATATTCCTTAATTTTTTTCAGAAGGTTATTCTTCTACTCCTTTTGTGGAGGATAATTTTATGCAATGGAAGGTGTTGGTTGGAGTGCAGCGTCGCTACAGCTGGGTTGGTGGTGGTTGTTATTTATTTCCTATGCTAGGTGAGGTATTTTCACTTTCAAAATTTAAATTTTGAAAGTTTTTACCCCCCTCAGTGCTTGCATCATGATCCTTATCAAAGTTTCCTTGGCTTCCGTTGGAAGCCATTTCCTTGTCAGTCCCCCTTCCTTGTCCCTTTCCTTTTGGTTTTTATGTACACCCTTGGGATGTAGACTTTACCTTGTTTTATGGTTTGGTTTTGGACCACCACTCTCATGTATCCTATACAACTTTTGTGGTGGAGGTGGAAGTTCCTTTTGAATCATTGTTGGGTGGTTATCCAGATTAATGTTTTCCCCTCTCTTGGGATGTGTTTTTGGGAAATCATTGTTGGGCATGGCTCTGTTCCTCATGTTTATTGGCTCCTTACCATGACATTGTCTCTATGTCAATATTCTTGATCATTACCTCCAGTAGTCATGCACTTGTCTTAAGGTTCAGTTTCTCTAGGCCAGATGGCTACGTGCAGGGTGGTCGATTGTTTTAGTGTATGGCGAATAACCTTTTCTTTTTCACCTTTCTTGATCCTTGGATTTAGCTTATTGTTGAAATGTTTGGTTTGGTTTTCTAGTACTTCCTCTAATAGTTTGGGGTTTCTCATTTCTATTGTGCACCTTATTATCTTCGAAGTTCCGGTGGAGGAGCATTTTTTCTACCTTGGTTCTTCTCAATGTGCTTGGGTATCCTTTGCTACTGACTTTCGAGGGTGTCTTATGTGGAATGACTTTACCTGTGAATATGGTGGATGCATATTTCTTTTCGAGCATGATCTGGAGGCTTTTATGTTTTGATATTTGCTTTGGAGTAGCCTCCTTTGGTCTCCTATTATGTAACTATGTGGAGTTAAGGATTGGAGGGTTTTGGTTAGATTAAGGTTGGGGAAAGCTAAGTTATATGGATCCAAGTCAAGATATGCTAAATCTTAGTTGGAACCTACTTTCTTAAATATTTATGACAAAGTTAAAACTATTCTGAAGAATTGTGGTTTGTTGGAGTGTGCCTAGAAATTCCATGGACATAACCCAATGCTCTCCAAGTGGATGGTAGCGATGTGGAATGATGAAAGGGTGAGAATCAGGTCTTGGTCCTTTGAGATCTTTGTAGAGTTGATTAGTCGTACTATTGGTCTGGAATTGGATGGTGCCTATCACAATAGAGATAGACACTCATTGTCGAAAGAAATAAGTTTGTTTCTGTATGGGAAGGAATTTCTGCCTAGAATCCATAATAGTTATAACACCAAGGCCCTGTCTTCACCGTGCAATAGGGTGGCTAGAATCATTATGGACTACTTTAATTTGGACTCTACGTATGATGTCATACATGGCTTTCATTCAATGTTTTTGAACCATATTAGGAGGTAAATATGGATGAATATTCCCTTATTTTTATTCCAATCTATAAATAAGTCTATCGTGGATGTGCAAGGGTATCATAAACAGTTCCCTCTTCACCAGGGATTGGCCCTTTTAGTTTTTGACCAAGTGGCGGTGGATAAGGGGATGGTGAAATCTTTAGTTGATTTACCGGTTCATACCCCTAGCCAGGCTATGGTAGATTTTGAAAGCTCTAGTGAAGGCAGTGAGGATGTTTACTCATCTCGCTAAGTTTTGGTCCGAATAATATTTCTCATAAAATTCATGTCTCGGCTAAATGCATGAGGGAAAAATTATCAAAATGGAGCATTGATGATGTCAATAATTCATCGGTTTTTCCTATGACCTTGCCTAAGGTGGGGGGTTCTCCTTCGATTAGCTAGGCAAAAGGAAGTGGCACCCAAAAATCATTGCATCTACTCAGCAAAAAGTGGGAGGAGGATGAGTCTTCCCCCTTATCCCACCCTATTGATGTGGATATTCTTCCTAGGGATTTCCATAAGGAAAAAATGGTAAAATATGTTTATGCTCTGGGAGAGGCATCTGCGAGGAAGAGTGTAGTTCTACACAGTCTAAAACTGATTAAAATCAAGCAATATTTTATTTGGAGTTTCATGAAAATGGTGTTAGACTATTTTGAGGAGGTAGCACAGATGTTTGGAACAATAGCCCATAATATCGATATGATATTGTAGAAATCCCTCGATTCTCTCTTGTTCGATCTCATATTTGTTCTCTTTTGTTGTGTTTTTTGTACCTCTTTGTCATTATGGGTTGTTTTGTGTGGTTTTTTCTTTTGGATGCCTTATAGATAGGTTATTTTGTAAAAGGTTGTGGGGTCCCTTTCAAAATCCTATTTTCTCTTAATAGTATAAAAAAATATGTAGGGATAAGCTATGTCATATTTATACTGTGCTAAAAGAACTGATTGGCCATGCTAGAAGATAAGTTAACAAATATTTTATTCGTTTAACTAGTTAATTTCTTTTATTTCTTAAAAAAAATAGGTTTGAATCTTGAGTTTAAATATCTTTAAAAAAATACGTATTTAAATAATTAAATTGTTGTATTATCATTGTGTAATGATAATACAACACAAACAAACACAATAACTTTAACTGAGTGTTGATATTTGATGTCCAAAATTAATGTTTTTCATTTTTTGGATTTATTTTACACATTAAATTAAAAATGACCTTTACTTGTCCTTTATTTATGATGATTTTCCAGATGATGAGGGAATATTTAATTTTTTGAATAATATTTTAGTATTAAGTTTTACTCAAAATCAATATAAAGAATTCATTATTGATATTTTGCTTTAAATAAAGTTAAGAAGAGAAATATGATATTTAATTTAAATTTTTACAAAATATATCTAATTAATTGTTAATGATGGTTATTTATACTGTGAATTTTTTATTGAATTTTTATTTGATGTTAACTATCAAATATTAACCTTATTTCAAATATTTAGTTAAAGGATAATTTATTCAATTAGTTATATGGCTTGTCCTTGTTGGGACACCAAATTGGTATATATTTTAGCATTTATCTAGGAGACCCAAGTTAAAATCATAGGAAGGGTGGTCCTCGATGTCCTCTTCTTAAGAAAAGGTACGGGCCCTTCAAAAATTCCTTGTATTTATCTTAATTTGAAAAATTAATTTCTAAGACTTAATGATGCAAAGCAAAAACTAAAATAAAAAATTATATCATTTTCATAAATATGATTTAGTCACTTTGAGATTTTTGGTCTTGCACTCTTTGGTTTGTTTTTTATTCTAGATTGATTATATCTCTTATCCTATCGAGGTTTACCCATGATAAATTCAAATAAAAGAAAGCAATCCATATTTCCTCTCCTATAAATTAGTTGTCTTAGGACTAAAGGAGATCTTAACTAATAATCTTAACAATGCAAGCTATATTTTACAAAATCTTACCTAAAAATAACAAATCACTTCTAAAGGGATAAATTCAAGCAAGGTTAACGGGCATGTTCCTCAAACAACAAAAAATTATCCCAACTTAAATCACCTCAAATGTGATGATTTGTAAGATCATGGTAATACACATCATCATAAAAAAACTTAAATAGTCAACAAGAAAAAGGCCATATATATATAGGGATATAAAAAAAGTTGTTGGAGCAAATGACTATTTACAATAATCGACTTTAAGAACATTTTTGAAGGTGCCCCCTACTTTTATAAGTATGTAATATTTTTCATGAAGCCATGACATTTAAACTTTACTCCCACAAAGGAATTTTCCTTAAAATTATCGATTTAGATTATAAGTTTTGTTTGCCTTCTATTGAAATTTTAGAAAGAGATGATATTGGAGATGTTATGGAACTCCTTGGATACTTACCTTGGTACCTCTCATGTTAAAACAAAAGGGAGGATCACTACTTGTGCTATGTCCATTTATACAAAAAATATTTGCTACTTGTCTAAGAAAGTCTGATGACACATCTTGTGAACACCTAGAATGATATCAATATTTATCAACCAAATATTGTAGCTAATATAAAAGGATACATTTCACCTAGTAGAGTCCCCCAAGATGGAGAGAACTATAGGTCCATGTGGAAAAAACCCAAATGTTAATATAAATAATGTAGATAATCCAACAAAAATATAAAAAATGATGGATTTGTCAATATTCATCATAGAAATTATGAAGAGGATTTAGGACAAGGAAGAGAAGGGTATGAACCTAACTTACCTATAAATTGATTTAAAATATTAGGAGAAACCTCATAGAAGCTAACAAATATTATATATTTGAATACATCTCCTCCAAAATCAATGTGAAAACCAAAGACTTCCTAAGATAAATATTAATCTTAGTTTCTTCCATAATAGAATCTAAGTAAGGTGAGCTTAAAATGATTTTAGTAAGTTATAGATGCTAAAACTAAAAGTGCCTACTCCTTTTAATTTTTTTTCCTAGGTTATATTTTAGGATTTGGAGACCTTAAATGATTAGTAATTCTTTCACACAATGGTAAATATTGCCTTATCATGGTGGCAACTAAATGGAATAATGGATACCAACTAAAATATTTTGATATAAACTAAATATTATAACATCCCAAAAGGATACATACAAGTCTAAAGTTAAAAATAAAGGAGCAAGTAGATATAAAATTTGGAAGCATGAAATATGAGCTCAAAATTCCAACAATAATTGATGTAATAGTCAAGCAATGTATAAAATATGACAAAAAAAAATAAGACTTGTTTGAAAGCAATATTGAGAGGTAAGGTAATCAATAAGCTACACGTCCACTATTCTTTCATGATAATCTCCTAATGGACGAGAGGTCAAGGTAGCAAGACCTAACAAAATATTGTTAAGATATTAATTAAGGATAATCCAATAATTTTACTATAAGGAAAACAACTTACAATGAATGAAGAAATTAATATATCCAATAAAAAATAGAAATAAGACTAATAATTTACATTCTTATTCTAAGTGTGGTTTGGCGGTAGCATGAATATTTTGAATTTCACATACTTTAAAATAAAAAAAATAGTCTAGGATTTAAAGGATATCTCTTATTGATGGATATTTAAGATGTTTGAACAACAATATCATGATATTAAATTATTATGCCCCTACTACATTTATTGAAAAGTTGGCTCTCTATAAGGCCACATGGATGTATGGTTAAAAAAGATAATAGAACTCTTTATGGGTTATGTAATGGAAATTTAGTATTATCTTGTCATTGGAATAAAAGAAGGGAGGAATAAAAACATGAAACCATGTTTTCAACTTTTTATATAGGGATATCTCATTCTACAAACTTTATGATATCCATTTGGCTAATGGCATCTATACATAAAAGAACATAAGGGTTTCCTAGGACATATTTCTAAAAAATTGGATCACTTTCTTCTCAACAACTTATGGGAATATTTATAAACTTTCTCTTACATCACCATTTTAGATTAAATTAGATTTAACCATTGTATAATTCTCTTATAACTACAACAATTTAAAAATATTTATAATGCTTCTTTTAATTTTAAATGTGCCTAAAATATTCAGGTTTAGAAGAGTTTATGAAGTAATGGTGCACTAAAGGTACATGATACCATGGTTTTACCCAGTAAGTCTTCTTCTACAAGATTAGATTCATAAAATTTTAATTTAAAGAATGGAGCTAGACATGATTTGGAAATATTTTTCATTAAAAGGGAGAGGTTCTTAAAAAAATGGAAAATAGACAATAGTATATTAAGGATTTAGATATAGTCCATAAAACATCTCTCTATGTATGCCTTCATACTAAATTATTTAGAAGAATTGGAAGAAAATTAATATAAATATTGGATTAAGAAATGAAGGGATAAGTGGTTAAAGGATAGAGACAATAACTAAACCCTATTTTACAAGTTTGTATAGCCATTAAAACTAGTCATTTCTAAGATGTATTACTAAAGCTAATGGAGGTAAACCTTGCTCTATGATAGATATTCAATAGGAAGAAAAATTTTACTTTCAATAATTTTTTCTAGAAAATAAAGGAGAATAATTATGCCCAACTTTATTATTGTTTTTTTTTTTTTTTCCCCTTTTTGTGTTATATTTCTTCTTTTGGTATTGAAATCCTTCTTGATATTTTTTTTTTATTTGAATCTTGTTTATTGCCTCTTTTATTATTATTAAACTTACCTTCTGTGCTATATTGTTTTGACTATACTTGGCCCCCCCCTGTGTTTTTTTTATGGGTTGGGGCCGTGTGTGGTGGCTTACTTGAGACCACAGGGTGAGGTGCTTGTGTTTGTGAAATCTTGGAGCTCAAACTAACAATGTGGTGAAGCGGGTTGGAGGAGCCTCAAGGTGGCGGAATTATAGGTGGTGGAAGGTGATTCTCTTCTTTATAAATCTTCTAAAGAACACTAGAGAGCTCTTGGAGATTTGATGACTACATCTGAAGCAAGGGCTCTAATTCATGCGAGGCTATTTTGCTACCTTCCGGGCAAACTGGGTGTGGGCAATGAAGGCATTGTGCGCAAATTTGATCACGGGCTGAAAATCTTCCTCATGAAGTCTCAATGGTGATAGATAATGAAAACTTTAGATTGGAAGGCTCAAAGTGGATCAATGGAAAATGGGGCATTTTAAAAAAAAAATTTGAACCTTATAATGGATTTTGTCAATTTTTGTTTTTTTGTTCATGTGACTAGTGTTTTTGGTGGTGGGGCCGATATAGGTTTTTTCTCATCTTCATGCATGGGAAACATCTTCTTTGGCCTCAAGTATTTCCCAAGGTGTGTTTGGATTCGATGTAAGGCCCTAGCAAGAAATAACAAAGTGTTGGAGATCTCGACAATGAGGCACGGCCCCACCATAATAGTCTTGGAGAAGATGACAATTTCATCGCCTCCAACGATCACCAGCTTGAAGAGTCTGCCGCCTCATCGGTGATTTGTGTGATTCCCTAAATCTTCCGTTTTATAGCCACGGGGGCATGGAGAAGGCAAAATATAAAGATGATGGCAAGAACGATGATAAGAAGTAGATGAGGACTACAAGGAAGGCTTGGCCTCTTGGCTGTCCATTCTATGGGATGTTTTTTTGACCATATTCTATTATTTTTATTGGGCACAAGCTACTCGCATGGTGCTTGCATGATTAGTTTTGTGTCTTTGTTAGTTCTTTTTGCGTCTTTCTTTCTCGATGGCCATAATATTCAGGCTTCCAGTAGTTGTTGGTATTCTAATGGAAGAGTAGGTCTTGGCCATTTTTGTTGTCGCTCAAACTTTTGGCTTGGCCTTTGTCCGTTGGTCGCTGGACCCTCTTTTTTTATTGTGGGGGTGGGGGCGCTTAAAACCCGGTGTGTTTTATTTTATTTTCCCTCCCTCCCAAAAAAAAACATTAGCAAATCCTTGGTTGTAACCCCACTATAGTATCTCAAGATAAAAATACCAAAATATTACATGCAATATCAGTTAAAAAGCTAAAAATATATAGTTCTAAGAATGAATAGATTCATATAGCATATAGACGCATTAGAAAAAATTATATAGAAGAAAGAGAAGATAGATTCTCGTTATCCAACAAATGGTTGCAAATAAAGTATACAATATCTTTAGATATTTTATTACGAGTAGGATCAAATCACAAATCCATTCTTTTGACTTGTGACTTACGTAACAATGGTCATCCAAATCCATTTTGTTTCCAGTCTATGTGGCTCCAAGACCCCGATTTTTTCTAGATGGTTATGTTATGGTGGGATGAATCAAAATTTGAAGGATCGTGTATGTATAATTTTGTTCAAAAGTTGAAATACTTAAAGGATAAAATGAAGATATGGAATGCCAAATATTTTGGTAATATTTTTCAAGAAAAAATAAATTGAATCCAAGCTCAAAAATTTACAAGAGATAGTAGAAATTAATGGAATGGATTAGGATTCTTATATGAAAGAAAAACAATTAATTTTTTATTATCATAATGCATTGAAAAAAAAGGATTCATATTTGTTCCAAAAATGTAGGGAGAAAAGGCTCAAGGAAGGAGATAGAAATACAAAATTCCAACATAAATCTCAATTTAAAGAATGGATCTAGACATGATTTGAAAATATTTTTTACCAAAAGAGAGAGGTTCTTCAATGAATGATAAACATACAATAGGATATTAAGCATTTAGATCCAGTCCATAAATAATATTTCCATGTATGCCTTCATACTAAATTAGTTAAAAGAATTTGAAGTAAAATAATAAAAATATTAGATTAAACAATCAAGGGATAAGTGGTTAAAGGATATATACAAGAACTCAACCCTATTTCACAAGTTTGTATAACCATTAAAACTAGTCATTTCTAAAATGTATGGAGAAAAATCTCAAGGAAGGAGATAGAAATATAAAATTCCAAACTTTATCTTGATGCAATAACCTAAACATTCCATCATGCAAGTCAAATATTATTAGTCTTTAATTGACATCTATTGGAAAAGTAAATACTTCATTTGATAACTTGAAATGACCTTGCTTAAATAGCAAGTGCTTATAATCTAATCCATTGGATCATAACTAACTGAGCTAATCTCAGCCACACAAATTATCCTAGTAACAACTTATGATATAATTTTATTATTCTAACACCCCCCTTAAGTGGTACTAGGATACTCTAACACCCCCATTAAGTGATACTAGGAGGTAGTGAAAAACAACAAAACCAAATAAGTGGCATATACACAAGTATGAGTCCCAGAAACACGACTTGATTAGGTACTCATGTACAAAAAAATCTCAACAAGGGAGAAAACCCCTACCATAATAGAAATAAGAATAAGAAGGAAGATGTGCATGGAGGATGAAGGAATATTTTCAATCCCCCTTAAGGACAACTTCCATCAAGAAGCCTACAAAGGACCCATGAGAGGTCTAAAAAAAGTAGAGACTCATCGTTGAAATGATAGAAACCATGCTACCAAACTAGTGCGTATGACACAAATCAAGGCTTTGATCAATGAAAAAGGTCACTACAGAAACAACCCCTTGAAACCAAATTGTCTCACAAAAATAATATTGTGAGGAGAGTGTGGAAAGAACCACAAGAATCGCAAGGGATGTCAAAATAGACTCTACAAGCATAAGTAGTGGTATCCACCTCTATGAACACAATGGGCTGAAATAAGGTCCAAAATGAGTGAACAAACAACTTATTTTAGGGAAATATAAAAAATAAAAAAGAATAGCCATATAGCTACAACATGTCCTTATGGTGACCTCCTCATCCTATCAAAATGCATGGGTAACTAGCCGCTGCAATCGCTAGGTGATATAGAGGAGATGACTAGATACTAGGATCACTTAAGCAAATCTATGGGAGTGTCAGGTTCAACCGAGAGTGCACTCCAAGATACAATATTTTGAGGCCAAAAAACACAATCTAAAATGCCTCAAAATGGAAACTTGACACCTCCAATATATTCATCTCAGAAAAACCTTTATGATGACTATAAATACCCTTCTATATGGGTTATATTTTGGCCTTTATTTGTAGGAAAAACAATAACCTTCTCTTCCTTTGTCATAAGGAAATATCATAGAATACAATTTAAAATATCTTTCCATTTTTCCCTTGTAGGGAAATATTAAATTGGCTATGGACTATCCACATTCCACATGGAAAAAAAACTTTTGTATTCCCTTTAAAATGCCCATATATTAGTGGTTCTTTTATTTAAAAAATAAAGGCTAAAATAGCCTTGTCCATATTTCATGTAGGACAGAAAAGAAAAACAATGCTTTTAAAAAAGCATTTATACCTATATCACAGAAAATCACATGCATTATGGACTCCTTGTTGGTTATGTACGTGCAACCACTTAAGAGAAAGTCCATGACATCAAGACCCCAAAATTATTATCATTATGTCCGCTAATTACCACGCCTTTGATGCCTCCGCTAGATGCCTTCAATTAAATGTGTAAAAATGGCTCAAATTTGGATCCTATGCGGTGGAGAGAAGCATCAAAAACTCAAAATGATACAAAGCCCGACTTCATGAGAGATGTGCATACTGGCACCACTACAAATCTAGTTTGGATAAAATATTATTGGAGCATGTGGTGTTGTCATTTTCTGCACATGATGAAGGAACTGACACAACCATGGCTTGAAAGGCTTCATGAGAAATCCTCCATGTTCATTGCGTAAATTCCAAAAAAATAAAATTCTCCTAAAATTTCTTTCAAATACCAATAATATCATCACATCAACAAACTATTTTTGTTCAATAGGAAGCATGCAGTCTCCAGTATTCTCCAGGTCATATCAATAAACTATTTTAAAACATGCTTTCAAAACATGAAAATAGGCTTATTGAAATCCCCAATTTGGCAAATTTAGCAATAATAATTCCACCACGTGCCTTTCATAGACTGGAATTATTCCAATGCCATACGCAACCACTCCCACAGAAGTTTCAAAGCCTCTCCCTCGCTTTTCTCCACATCATTAATGGATGTTGGATGTTCGATCTGCTTGTCAAATTTCATTCGAATGGAGGAATATTATCCATAGTAGAATTATCAATAGGTATATCACCACACAAAATATTTTGGTAGAAGTCACATAGGTAGAAGCTAGAACCAAAGCAGCAAATTTTATGCGAACAAGAAGTAGGTGTTATCCTCCAAATAGTTGGTGTGTGACTAATTCAACAATGACCTGCCATCTAATATGAACATAGTATCCATGGCATCACTGAGAAAAGAGGCAATCCATGACAGCATGGTTCACAACATCAAGCATACTTGCACACACAGTCAGTTTCAATAATATGATCACTCGTCGCACTACCCACATGCAGCTCGATGGTAAAAATAAATCCATATGCTTCACATCTATCATCTTAAGACTTTGTTTTAGGTGATGTGCACATTGGTCATATTTAAGGCAAATCCATAAATGGTTCATTATGTATATTGAGGCCATCTACCACCTACCATGCAGTGTTGGTTCATAAGTGCATAGGTCCATGAGAGAGTAGTTGTGCAGAAGATAATCGTAAGGATGGTGGCAATGGTAGTATCGAAATTATCCATTTCATTGCATGCATCTCTTTAAATGTGGGTAGCCACATAGGTATTAGCAGGGGTGTGCACTAACCAAACAACATTTGTAAAATTGGAGCTCCCGAGAGAAACTAGCTAAAGTAGTGGCTATTTGAAAAAATAGATTGTGGCTATCATGATAGTCATATAATTTCTAGTACAGATTCAAAACACGATGCCTCCCTTTCTACACCAAAGAATAAAATAAAAAATAGATCAGAGCATAGCTATAGTTTCACGGGAGTCGCACCTCTTTCTGTTTCACACCGCCACCATTTCGATCATCATGAGCATTTACAATATTCAAAGGTACCATCCAATAAATCTATCGCACACATGAAAAAATAAACATGTTGGCTTGATTAATAACACCTAACGAGTGCGTGGGCCCTCCTAATGGATCGATAAACATCACACATTAAAAATGTCATACATCATCATCTTATATCCAAAGGTTGATCTCACAGTGAAGAAAATCAAAAGATGAAATATTTGAATATTCACAAATCCTTCAAATCACTGCATATCACTTGGTGAACAGTATTAGCGCACTCCAAAACTTTGATAGCCATTTACAAAATTGTAGAGATGTTCACAAAAAAATTAGAGATCGAAAAAACAACCAAGCTTACCAACCAGTAAACTATCCTCCTTCCACCGGAATATGCCATGACAATAAGTAGCCAACATCGAGGGTCTTCAGGCATTCGTTGATAACAACAACATGAGAATAAAAAGTGTCGCTGTGGTTGAATAGTTGATCCAATCAATGGCCATCCCTCATGGACATTAAATCATAGATGTCTGGATGGTGGCAAAATCAATTTGCACTTCACCATGCAAATCGTCCTGAACTAGAAAGCCTCCATACCATTGTGGATAAATCTCTATACATGTCAATCTCCAAGAAAAAAACCACCAACATAGGCTAGCATCAGCTACTCAGGGACTTCACGTAGTACGACCAATAGTTCTGGCAGTGGATGTTTCGAACTCAATGTGTCCACTAAAATCATGGCCAAAAATCATTACAAAGCTCAGTGTTGTATCATGGCCAGATAATAGTAGTTCACCGTTAATCAAGCAATCGCATATCGACCACTAGAGGTCCCTAGTACATCTATTCCTAATGACTTCTATCTCACGTCCTTGAATATGCAGATCTCCCAATAAATAAATAAAAATTAACAAATCCATGATTCCAGATAAGAAAAAAATAGTCTCGATTAAAAAATAAAATGCAACCAGAATATACGCCATTGTTTAGCTTTGGTTGACCTTCATGAGTGTCGCCACTCGACCCTCATCATGCACCACATGGTGTAATCAAATCGTAGTCTAAATAAAATATTATGAGTGCTTTGCATTGTTGGTCATCAAGCATTAGACCTCCTTAGAACTCCATAGTTGCAAACAAAAATGCGTCCTCCCAACTTGCTCGTGACGATATTCAAGATGGCATAGCCATATGGCGATGCTAATTTTGAAAGAAGAGCATCCCTTCAAACCCAAAAATTGGAAACCACTACGAATAAAAAAAATTGGCCATTTTTAAATCCAAGCAAATAAAAATAATATGCTACCTTCTGCACAGGTTTTTGAATAGAATCTACACTATACCACACTGCAACATATATCCTTCTGAGTTCCTAGAGGAGGGGGAGTGCACCTAATAGGGTGCTATGAGAAACTCCTTCAATGGAAGGATCGTCTTCAATAAACACGTGACATGGGAACTCATTAAAAATATATAAAAAATACACCAAACTCAATGCAGTTTTCTTTCGTAATCACTGGAATCGCATTGACCCTGAACTCCTAAAAAAGATACCCCAAACTCAGCAAAAAATACCTATCAAAAAAATCCAATAGGTTTTGTCATTGTGATGTATGGCGGCATGCTTACACCAAAAAACTTAAAAAAATATCGACGTGGGGGGAGGGGATCCTAGAAAAACAAATCCCAACCTGGGAAAAATGATATGCTACTACAGCTATTCCCCGGAATGACCCATCATGGACTGTAAAAATATGAGACTCCATATTTTCCAGTTGTTCTCCTCAGCGCACACTAAAAAAAATAAATCACTAAAAAAAATCACATATTTTACCACCATTAATATTTCCTCAAGATTTTGGTTTCTGATCCATCAAATATGGAGAGCATACTCCATCTCATGAACAAAAAAATGGGGAGGAAAAGTTAGGGGGATTTCCATGAGGGAACCCCCATGAGGAAAAGCTCCTCAGGCTCATAGGGCAAGGAAATCCCGCTCTGATACCATGTTGCAAAAGTAAATACTTCATTTGATAACTTGAAATGACATTGCTTAAATAGCAAGTTCTTACAATTTGATCCATTGGATCATAACTAACTGAGCTAATCTCAACAACAAAAATTATCCTAGTAACAACTTAGGATATAATTTTATTATTTTAACAACATAATCCATAGTTGCACTAAATGTATTCATCTATATTAATTCTCAAGTCTATATATCATTCATATCTATTGATAGAACAACATAGTCATTCATAAGCCATCCCCTAGTCCAAAAAATTTATAGACTTCAATGAGAGTCAATGTCTTTGGTCTAAATGCTAACCCTTTACAAAACTAATATGATTTTAATTTTTATCCCATTCACCAAGAATGATAATCATATCAAAACATAAGTTTGATTTTCTATTGACCCATTCTTAGTTCCACCTTTTTATACACACAAGGTTCAACTTACAACATTGGAAAATAGAGCTATCCTTCTTACACTAAGGATCACCATTCACTTTATTACTTCAAAAAATAATAATAATAGTTGTGCAAAATTACTTTTAGCATGATGGAATAAACATGCATTTGTAGACCTTTCTACACTAAAATAATCATTTTATTATTTTTTATCCTTTGTAATGACATTCAATAACAATTTACACTTACATAAGTATCTATCATGCAATTTTGTTTACTATAATAGATATAGCTTTTCCTTTGATCACAATTAACACTTGATTAGAAACATGCATTATTACCCAAATATTTGGGGAAGTTAAAACTCACTTACATGGACCCTTTTAAATTTTGGTTCATACATGTACATACTATGATTGTTTTTCATAATTCTAAGTTGCATAATGTATAAAATAAATATATCTTATTTATTAAAATTGGAATATATCAATGAAGATTTTATTTATACATTTCGAACAACAACATGCCCATCAAGTTTCATTTACTTTAAAATAATTCTAATACTTTTCAATCTTATATTATAAAATATTTTGGATAAGTATAAAGTTTAAATGTTCTCTTAAAGATTAAAAATTATTTATAGGGTAAAAAAAACCAAGGATCAATCATCCCAAGTATGATATCATTAAACATATATTCCATGTACTTATCTCAAAGTAAGGTTCAATATTGAATGATTTACATGTAATTATCCAATGTAATGATAAAAACATTCACTAATAAAATAGAAAATATTTATCTAATTGGATTTATTATTTGTGCAGTGCAAAAGTACTAATATTTACAAATCTCCAAAAAGTAGATTTGAGGGAAAGGTTTGATCAAGCACTTCACATATTTCAAATTGGTATCATATCCAACAACAATGACCCCAAATAGCTATCCATTGTAAATGCATATCCCATTATTCAATGGCAATAATTATTATTACTAGAGCATTCATATGAGGATCCTATTTGGGTCTTAGGAGCTTTGGGACCTTGTGGAGAATGGGTATGCAAAACTTGTAAATGTAGCAACATTGAATGCACTTTCTCAAGTTGAGAAAAATGTGTTGAAGGAGAATTTAAAGAGGGAATCAAAAGTATTATTTTTTATTATGAAGGTAGTGGAGGAGTCCATATTTCCTATAATTGTAGTGGTAAAAAAGTCCAAGGAGCCATAGTAAATATTAGCAAATTCCTATCAAGGCACCAACAAGGTAAAGTTGGTGAGATTGTAAATGTTGAGAAGAGAGTTAAAAAATCTGCAGGTGAATGAAGATGAGTCTATGAGTGACTTCTTTACCCACATAATGGGTATCACCCATAATATAAGGATAAATGATGAGAAAATTAAAAGCTAAATAATTATAGAGAAGATACCGAGAATCATTCAACCAAGGTTTGACTTGGTAGTCATAGATATTAAAGAATCAAAGGATTTATCAACTCTATAAGTAGATGACTAGATGGAATCTCTACATACACATGAGTAGAGGTTGAAGTAGACAACACAGACCATATTGGTGGAGGCATTTAATATGTAGATCTCATTAAGAGATAACAACGAAATGGGGGAATCCCATTAAATAGCCTCAAGTTCATAAGGAGGAAGAGGACATTACTGCAATAGTAGATGTGGTAGAAACTATGAAGGAGAAGGAATAACAAACTACTCCAACAAAGAAGAATTTACTTGCAATTTTTATGAAGGAAGAGGAAGAGGTAAAAATAGAAACCAACAAGAATATTCAAATCAAAGGTATGCTAAATTTAAAATCCAATGTTATTACTAGAATAAATTTGACCACTATAGTTATGATTTTAGAAATAAAATGGGTAGGAAAAACAAGTAACAAGCCCACTACACCAAAGAGCTTGAGAATGCATAAAATAAATATGTATATGGGTCTATGGTGTTAACTTATAGTGCTTATGAAGAGAGCCAAAGGAATAAATGGTATTTAGATAGTGGTTGTAGTAAGCACATGATTGGGAATAATATTAAGGCACTTATCATGGGCAAAGGAAATATTTAAGTCCACATAAAGCAAGGACAAAAAACACAAATCTCTAATATTTATTATGCGCCATGACTAAAATATAATCTACTAAGCATTGGGTAACTTATGCAAAAAGGGCACAAAGTATATTTTTTCAATTCAACAAAAATCCCTTGTGGGGCCGCCTTGGTATGAGAAGCCACGACCAGGGGGTTCTACACCATAAAAATCACCTGCGAGTCACACCTGGCCCTGACCACACTAGCATTATCAATTGGATTTTGGGTACCCGATGTGTGTTTGGTAGGGTGGAGATTCGAACCAGGGACCTCCCTTAGAGGATTATCCTTCCCTCTCCAACTCATATACAACACGTGGGTTGGCACCAAGTCTATTTTAAAAATGGAGTTTGTATTATTAAAAATAGTGCAAATACACTCATAATATAGGTGGCCATGACAAAGAAAAAAATGTTTCCTCTAAAAATTTAGAGTAAAATTTTCCTTTCATTTAGTGTTATTGTAAAGAATGCTACATGTTTGTGGCATCTCAAATTTGGTAATTTGAGTTTCAGTGGCCTAAACTTGTTGTACAAAGAGCAAATGGTAAGGGGATTACCTCTTATAGAGAAACCTAATCAATCATGTGAAGGTTACTTATTAGCTAAGCAACATAGGGTTGCATTCCCTATAGGAAATTCATGGAGGGCTTCACACCCTTTGGACCTAATGTACTCATATATATGTGAGCCTATGCAAACTAGTAAATTTACCAACAATAGATATTTTATGACTTTTATAGATGATTTTAGCCAAAATACATGGGTATAAGTCTTGAAAAGAAGTCAAAATAATTTGGTAAATTCAATGAGTTCAAGGTATTGGTTGAAAAGTAAAATATCTTTTATGAGAGACTCTCATAATAGATGGAGGAGGTGAGTACATTTGAAACAAGTTTCATAAATATTATAAAGCTCATGGAATAAAAAAGTAGATCATAGATAGATACACACCACAATCGAATGGTGTAGTAGAAAGAGATAACATGGCAATAATGGAGATGGCAAGGAACATACTAAAGGTAAAAGCCCTACCAAATGAATTCTAGGAAGAAGTTGTAATGTGTGTAGTTTACCTGCTAAATAGGTGTCCCAAAAAGAGTGTGAGGGATGTGATCCCAAAAGAAGCATGGATCAACAACCAATCAAGTGTTTCTCACAAAATATTATTTGGGTGCATAGAATATTCACATATTCTATATGAAAAGATATGAAATTTGGATGACATGGCATAATAATGTATCTTTGTTAGGTGTGATGAAGATTCAAAAAGCTATAGACTATATAACCCTATTAAAAAGAAGCTAATAATAATAGAGTTGTGAAGTTCGTGGAAGATGATTCATAGAATTAAACTTCCAAGATTTGTTAGCAAGGGACATGAAGCATATCGATGGAAAATAAAAATAAATAAAGCATGGATCATCTTAGAACCTCAAACAACAGTACCAATGTAGGTAGTTTCCTTCTTCCTCATCAATATCACCACCACTTGCAAGAATGATATCCAACATGAGAACACCAAAAAAGACAAGGAGCTTGCAAGACATATATGAGGTAACAAGAAATGAAATAGAAGATGAAGAATATTTTGATTTTGATTTATTTTTTAAATGTGATCCTATTTCATTTGAAGAAGTAAATAAATATATCAAATGTATAAAAGCCATGGATTATAAGATATAATCCATAAATATAAACCAAACTTGATAGTTGATGGAACTTCTAGAAATAAAGAAAACAACCAGAGTGAAATGGGTATACAAAACTAAGTTTAATGTCCAAGGTAGTGTTTCAAAGTATAAAGCAATATTGGTTGCAAAAGGATATAATAAAAAATTAAGCCTTGACTATCATGAAGTGTATTCACCTGTAGAAAATCTTGACATAGTAAGGATGATCCTATCATTGGTAGCCCAAAAGGGGTGGAAAATGTGTCATATGGATGTAAAATCTACCTTCCTAAATAGAGTGATAGAAGAAGAGATCTACATAGACCAACCATCCAAATATGAGCTTTATGGACAAGAAGAAAATATGCTTAAGTTAAAGAAAACCTTGTATGGGTTAAATCAAGGACCCAAGGCCTGGTATAGTCAAATTGACTAATACTTTCAATAGAATGGTTTCATAAAATGCCCATATGAGAACCCCCTTTATATTAAGATTAATACAATAAGAGAGATGATAGTAGTCTATTTGTATGTGGATGATCTAATTTATATTAGCACCAAAAAAATGTTATTTGAGAAATTTAAATGTGTTATAAAGAGTAGGTTTGAAATGATTTATTTGGGCTTGATAAAATATTTTCTTGGAATTGAAGTTACTAAATTAGTATATGATGTCTTCATTTCACAAGGCATTATGCAAGGGATGTCTTGAAGATATTTATAATGGAGAATAGTAAACCTGCCAACACACCAATTGCAACAAGTATGAATTTAAGCAATAAGGATTGCAACATCAATGTGGGTTCAACAATCTATAAGATATTAGTTGGGAGTCTCTTGTATTTGACTACCACCAGACCTAACATTATGTATACAATGAGTCTAATCAATATATTTATGGAGATCCCTAAGAACACTCATTTGCAATTTGGGGGAATAATTTTGAGATATGTCAACATTACCAGAGACCATGAGATATTTTATGCAAGATCATATCGATCCAAGCTTGTTGGGTACATAGATAGTAATTCGGTTGGAAATATTGGTGATATGAAGAGCACTTTTGGATATGCATTCCATATTGGATCATGTGTAATATCATGGTCATCCAAGAAAAAACCCATTGTTGCACTTTCTACTATTGAAGGAAAGCATATTTCTGCCACATCTACAACATATCAAGCAATCTATCTGAGAAGAGTTTTAGATGAGTTGAATCATGAACAACAAGAAACAA